>CM054810.1:15953009-16463594 GCA_028984105.1 Lavandula angustifolia
ATGATAGAGCCCAGATCAATTGGACGGAGTTCTTTATCCGTGAATATATGGCTCAGGCGGCCAAATTCGACAAGGCCTCTTGCACGCTGAGTGCAAAGGGCAAGCTTCTTTATGGACTGAAGCTGTCCATAATGATAGAGGATGTCTGCGGATCTGAACCAATAACCTACAGTGACAAGGAGTATTTTAATGTGAAGAAGGTCAGATTCCACAACAAGACTGCTGCTATTCAGCAGATCGGGTCAGGTCCCTCAGCCGTAACTCAGCAGACTAAGCCTCAATAGGCTACACCCTCGAAGAAGAGAACACCTCCAGCAAAAACTCCAAAGGCACCAGCTAAGAAACTGAGGAAAGCCATTCCGGACGTGCCTACTGAACCTGAGGTCTCTCCTGAAGTTCCTGCTGCTCAGGCTACTCAGCAACCTATTCAGCCTCAGCGGCTGATAGACGAGTCAGGATCATCTGAGAAGACTCAATCAGTGGAGAAGGCCGTCTCCACTGAGGAACCCGTAGAAGTGGAACAAGGGGATGCTACTGAAGCACATAGCGAAGAGATTCAGCGTCTTGACAGCCCCCTCTCAGTTCCACCACTCAGCAGTGTGCCTCCTGCTGAGACTCAGACGTCTCCCATAGACTTGGAGTCCGAGACAGATCTCGAAGAAGAGACAATTGGGATGGAAGCCTCGGTGATCGTATCCGAGCATCCCGAGAGATTCTTCAACGGGATTCCGAGCTTGCCGACTACTCTGATTTGTTGCTCATTGCAAAATCAGCAAGGCTCCACATGTTGCTGCGATTTCAGGAGTGGCCCCATCTACAACGTCTAGTACTCCACTACTCCTGCCAGCAGCCTCATGAAGAAGAATTGAAGTTGAGGGAGCAAATAGGCTACTCGAGCACGCCGACCTCAAGCACCATGGAGAACCTGAGGGCTGCTATGCTGGCAATGATACATGACAGGCAGCTAGCTACCGGCTCAGCACCCTCAGATGGATCAGACCACGATGGTCAAGATCCACCCAGTGATTCAAGCCCTGGAAAGCCTGATGAGGAAAATCCCCAGGACAAGGATACACATGCTACTGAACAAGCTCAACCTCCACTCCGTATCCTTGGACTGCGAAGTCCACGGCTCGTGCTTCGTCCTCGGCGAGCCCGCTCGGCTCTTCTTGGAGTTGACTTACGAAGCAGCGCCCAGCCCAACTTCCAAGAGATCTCAATCCGTAGCAAAAGCTCTCACCGCTCAGGGAATCCAGAATTGAGCTCTTGCGAAGGCCGTCCACAAGGTATGGAAACAGACTGCGCTAGCCACAACCAATGAGCTACAGGGGCTGAAAACATCGGTATCTAAATCGGCCGCCCCGTTGTCTACGAAATTGTATCCGAAGCTTTGGCTAAGCGGCCAGGCGGTTTGATGATCAGCTCAGAATCATTCAGGAAGGACAAGCCAAACTTCTCGAAGCATTCCAGGCTTCAATGTCCACTCATACTGAGTCCTTCACTGAACAAGCCCAGGCCACGGAAATCCGACTTGACAACATTCAACTGGTCGTGGAAGAGAAGATTTACGAGAAGCCGATGAATTCAAGGCGACGGTGACCTCTCCCATAAGCAATACTCGGAGGAACTGACTAATGAGAGGAATGAGCTGCACTTGGCGCTGACAAAGATCCATGACAGACTGGACGAACTGTCCGCTGTCTACAAACGCCTAGACAAGAAGGTACACGTCCCTACCCCGGCTGTAATTGATGATGCCAAAAAGGGGGAAGCAAAAGAGAAGAGTACGGAAGGAAAAGAGAAGAGTACTGAGAAGCCGACCCCTACCAAAACTACTGCCAAATTACTTAAGGGGACAGCTTCACTGAGATCTGAGAAAAAGACCAAATCCGTGACTGAGATAAGTAGGACTCAGACTCAGACTCAGACAGAGGGTAAGGCCTAGGGTGTCTTGGCTGCGAGCACAGCTGAGACTGGCCCAAGTGGCTCAGGAACCCAGGCTACTCATGCAACCCAGACTCCGACTGATTTTATCAAGGAGGTTGCAGAGTATGCTGAGCAGGAAGAGTCAGAAGAGGAAGAGGCTCCTCTACCTCCACCGTTCGGGGGAAAAGGCAAGAAAGTGCTGATTCTCCCAACCCCTCCAACCAAGAAAACCAAGAGATACATTTCACCGAGGAGGAGGCTCAAATTGCGGTGATGAGAAGGCGGGCAAGGGAGATTGCTGAAACAGAAGCTGCTAATAAACCAAAGTCTAAGCCTGTCAAAGGAAAGACAAAATCTCCAGCTCGAGGAGGAAGAAAGCCTGCTAGGATACCTCCAAGGAAACTGATTATCGAGGATGAAGAAGATAGGGAGAAGGAGAAGGAGCAAAAGCAAAGCACCGAGAAGCGTGGTACGTCAAAAGAAAAATCAAGTACCCCTGCTGAATCTGAAGACATTCCTCAGAAAGCCACTGAAGCCCAAGATGATGAAATTTTGCCATATTCGACAAAATGAACAGATACTTATACAGAGGCGAAGAGGCTAGACAAGTTCAGGCTGCCAAAGACAGAATTTGGGAGGCAGACCTTGAAGCACTGAGGAAAAGGACTGAGGAAGAGGCCAGGCTGAGAGTACCTTCAAAAGCCGATATTCCTTATCGATACGAAGGTTCGAGAAGCCGCCTGATCTCGAAATCGCACGAGATGGCCAAAGACGAGACAATTGGATACCGCTCAATTTACTCGGAGATGGGAATCGGCAAAGATAGAGTTCATCAAGCGCAATTATTTCCGGGAGGTTACGGCCCAACATGACGAAGGCCGATGCCTACACGAATGGATGATGATAAGTGAACCTCGATCTATACATATACTTGCATAAAGCCGTATCTGAAGGTATAGAGGTCAGTGTTCCGGAGCCCAGAATCATACCTCCACCTAGAAGAAACGATGACTCAATCCACTTTGGGGTAATAGAAGCTGAAGTGAAGTATGCTGCATCAAAGAGAGAACTGGACGAAGATGAGCCGGCAGACTTTGCTTTGCATACTTGAAGCCGAGGAAGAACACATACCGGATGTATGGAGTGCCACCGCGAGACGCAATCTCAAGGATTCATGGACGGGATCAAGCGGTTTAAGGGCTCCTAGGCTTAGTTCTATTCTTCCTAGCTTAGCAAGATTTGTAATTGTACTGATCTGAATCACTCATATATACAAATCTGATTTTGGCTCTGACAACCACTTGTTGTCTATCCAGCCGTGTTTGTATTATGCTTTAACACTCAGAATCACTGAAGTGATGACTGACTCACACACTCACTCTATTTACTTTCTTGTCAGTTTATTAGTTTGTTAGATTCTGCTAGTCTAGTTTCTATGTAATGGGGGAAATTGTGTTTTGCCCTATTTTCTCAGTAGTCTAGAACTGTTGGAACAACTCCACTGATCTTACTTGTAATAATGTAAGGAGCTCTGTTTCTGATAGTTTAGTGTTAGCATAGATGATAGGTTTTGGCATCATCAAATAAGGGGAAATTGTTGGGTGATGATTCTCGTCCTCGGCATAGTCTTACTTGGTGGGAAATGATTCTATCTTCTATCTTGAACCATGCTCAGCACTAGTGCTCCGAATGTTGAGAAGATTTGAAGATCCCAAAACCCCATCTGATTGGTGAACCATTCCGTTGTAATCGTTATTTGTCTCTGAGGTTTCAGACTCAGTAGACACTCTGCTCTGATCAAGGCGCTCAATAGATTATCTGCCTTAACACCGAAGTAGAAGACTCGGTGATCTTTGGACTCGGCGAGAGCAAGATATCGAAAGAGTCGATGGAACTGGACTCAGCGGAGCGATTCATCGAACTCGAGCTAATCTTCGATAGACTTTCCTCGCCTATCTACCTACCGAATACGGGATCGGGACTCAAGATCGGTAGACAGTCTTCTGAACTGTCAGATACTTTTGAAAGACAATCAGCATTGTTATATACGAGGAAGAGAGAAGTCAGCTTCAGTTTGCCTTGAAGTCTGTGTTGTCTCAACCACTCTATCCACCTCGACGAATGACAAGAACACACGTGTCTTCTCACCGCTAAAGCTGCATCAACCCTTTACCTAAAAAGGTGGGAAAGTACACCGTTACCTACTTCAAAAGAGCCGTTTGCTACCAAAAGAGAGAGAAAGAAGAAGATCGTCTCCAACGGATCTTTTCCAATCTCGCTCTATAAATAGAGGGACATTTCAAGAAGAGAGAATGCGCATAAGCTTAAACAACGAAAACATACACAAGCATTCAAACGAGCTAGAACCAGAAAACCCTAAGTCTTCCGCAAGAACTTGAAGATCTATCTCCGGCGAAAGACTACCTTCTCGCCTCATAGGGAACCAAGCTAAACTGTTAGAAGAGCCTCTAGTATCCAAATCGACGATACACGAACCTAAAGCTTATTTCACTTGTTCGTCGATCTAGAAGCTACATTCTCATTCCCTATCCCTCTAACCCTAAGCTCAACCGAATATACCTATAGCTTAGACGAAGGAGTTCATAATTGAACCCAATCCTTATTGTAAAAGGACTCCTTCATAGTTGGAGAAGTTTGTCAAACACTTTAGTTTGATGCCTTTGTAAACTGGGACTTGCTCAGTATAATCCCCAAGCCACAGCTTTGTCCTGTGCACAAGCTGACTGAGACTAACTCAGTATAATAAATAGCCTCCCGAACTTTCGGGACAGTGGACGTAGGATCGATTGATATCCGAACCACTTTAAAAATCTGTGTCTTGTTATTGTTTTCTGATTACTGTTGCATTGATTTTACTGTTCATACTGAAAATCTTCTTTAAAATCATACAACTATCTCAGCATACTGAACTGTCTACTTGCTGAACTGAGACTTGCATAAAACGGTTTTCCACTCAACTGATTAGGGCCTACACTTTTCCGCACCGCTGAACTCTACCTGTTTGATACTGAATTCTGACTCAGTCAGCTAGCAGATCTCAGTAGAGTCAGACTCTTTGCCACACACGATTCAGAACAGCTATTTGGTCTGCTGAATTATTTCAGTACGGCACTTTCCTGAACAGGACTGTTCGTGTTCGAAGTTGAGAAAATCGGATTCAGGTGTATTCACCCCCCCCCTCTACACCTGACCGTACACTCGGGACCAACACGTGGTTAGGTATCTCTTTGGATAAGGTAGTTGGTTATATTTAATTTATTTCCTCAAATCCTTTATTAATACATCATAAATAAAAATTTGCTTATATAATTTAATCTATTTAATTAACTGATATTATAATCGTATCTTTGTAACGATTTATTAAGATAGGACAATACAATAATTTTCATAATTATTTGAATGAGCATATATTTTTTTTATATTATAAGTCAGATTCATATTATTAAACTCCTATATGAAAAGCTCAAGTAATACATATTTCTTTCATCTAGCAATAAACAGAACGAACCCAATAACATGCTTCACACATTAATACAAAAAAATGTAAATAGTAATAATATAATGATTCCAGTAACAAATTCATGCATAATTTGTGTTTGCAATTGTCATAATGCTTCAGATATCCATGCAAAAAACTTAATCATTAAAAACAAAATGAGTACAACGACAACTTACGTGTGCATAATTTATGTTTACAAGTAACATAATGACATTTATTTATGCAAAAACCGTAGCCATTCATAACATAATGAATCAAAAAACAACTTATTTTTGCATAATTTGAATTTATAAGTGTCATAATGCTTCATATATTGATACAAAAAACATAGACATAAAAAACAAAATGAATCCAGTAGTAATTTACATATGCATAATTTATCTTTACTAGTGTCATAATGTTACATATATTTACGCAAAACACATAAATAGTAACAAAATAATGAATCTAGAAGCAACTTACGTTACTAGACTTAATAAACTGTAAATAAAAAGAAAAGTATATGTATTCGAATTTTTCTTTTTTAATCCACCAACATAAAAAAATTTGAAAAATATTTCTCTTCATTTTTTATCAATTGATAAGTTCAATTCGTACTATGCAAATTTTGTATGTTTTGGCGCCTACCTGGGCAGTTGTACCGTATTTTTTGAGTTGTCTTGCAGCTGAGGCTGCAGATGTGTTTTGAAAGCTTAAGGCATGTTTTGGACGGAAATATCAAGGAGTGAAGGTTTTGGATAAGAGGGAAGAAGATATAGAAAGATTTAGATATAAAAAGATTTAGATATTATTATCCTAATCCTACGAGGAAAGGAGGGCAGTCGTATATATAGCCAAGGAGAGACACAAAATTGACATCTTTCATTCAATTTTCCACAGCAAAATTGCAGCAGCAACCGAGAGGGAGAGAGACAAATCGTCGTTCCATAGCTTAGAGTTGGAAGAAACAATGCTTTTCGTTACTTTTTGTTGAAGTTGGAGACTTGTTTTAATTCGATTGCAACTTGGAGATTTGGTTTATCATTTGGTTTTGTTTTTATGATTCAGTTTCGTTTCGTTTTTCATCGTGTTGCAGTTTCGTTGCTGTTCCTTGATCTAAATTCGTGCATGTTATTTTTGAGTTCAAGCATGTTTTATATTCTGCCCAGTTTAATCGTCCGCCTGCCTAGTCGGACCGGTATGCATAGCTAAATTCTTTAGGGGCCAGTGAGATGTGAAGCATACACTTTATAATAATTAATCACTGAAGTTCTAAATTAATCTAGGTTAATTAATCGGGTTAGTTAATCTAGGCTTGATCACCCTAGGTTAGTTTAATTTATAGCTAATTTAGTACTTTCATCGTTTCTCGTGGGATTAGGCTAAATCAGTAGCACAATTGTTCTTAGAACAATAGGATTAATTTTGTAAGAGACTACTAGATGTCCACCATACGAGTAGACTCATAAATTGAGTTCCCTTAGTTCTTAAAGCTGATTAGGTGTTAAATTTATTGATTGCTCACCAACGTATGTTGCATCTAATTTAGAGAAGTAGTCATTTCGATGCCCACCATGACGACTACCGAATAATTGAGGGGGAATATGAGACATTTCAGTTTAATTACGGCGGCCTACAACTAATTGTTTTAGAGGGAATAATTCATTTTTAGTGTCAAGGATCGGACTTGTGTGTGTGAATCATCTAATTGGACCCATTTCTTTGCATACGTTTATTCCGTATTTATTTTAGCTATTTACTTTCTAGCTTTAATTTAGAAAACCCCTAAAATTGCGTGGTCGCTAACCAAACCCCTAGATTTATAGGAATTTTATGTCTAAAATATTCGTTCCATGTGTTCGATACATGTTTGCTATACTAATCTAAGTTATAGCATACTTGCAGGATTTATTTGGTGAAAACAACGATCACCAAATTGGCGCCGTTGTCGGGGAACGGTGTGGTTTTTAGCTTATTTTCATGATGATCTTTTGTGTTTTTTAAGTGTTGTATGAGCAGGTCTTTTTATCCTATCCTAGAATTTGATTCAGAAGTCGTAAAGACAATAAAAGGAATAGGAAGGAGGCAAGGATGAGGAAACAACGAGTTCTGTCACATGCAATAACTGCTTCAATTGTCCATACGGTGGACAGTACAGAAGCTAGTGGCAGAAGCAGAGAAACAGAAGCTAAAACTACCCTGACCGTCCAAGCAGGGAACTTTTCTCAAGAAAAACAGGTCAGATTGTGAAGGATAAAAGATGGCCGAGGAGGAGGAGACCAACCCTTTCAGAATGAATTCGGGATCGCTTGATTTGGGAGAGGACTTGCCTGGTCCAATCCACATTACCACTGCCAAGCAAATAGATATCATGCTGAATATGGTGGCATCTATGCCAAAGTCTTATAGGAAGACAAATTAGACGCACTCAAGCTCAAGGCATTCCCCTTTACACTTCAAGATGGAGCACAAGTATGGTTCTTGAGTCTCAAGCTGATGTCAATCAGGACTTGGTCTTAGTTGCGCCCAGTTTTCTTAAAGAAATACTTTCCTCAATCGAAGATGAATGCGCTCATGAAGTAGATATTCGGGATTGCTCAAGAACTTGACGAGACTTTCGGTGCTTACTGGTGAGGTTTGGGCAATTTGTCGATAGTTGCCCTAACCATGAATTTTCATATGTGGAGCTTTTACAGATTTTCTACCAAGGCATGACCGATGAAGCAAAGGTCATGGTAGATATTGGCTTAAAGGTGGATTTTCATACAAGTCTCTACATAGATGCGAGGAATATCATTGAAGGGCTAGCAGAGTCCACCTCAGAGTACAAAGGGCCGAGAGTGACAAGAAAGTCTGTAAATTGGTCTCACTCAGACTATTTAGACGATATCGATGCAAAAGTGGAAGAGAAATTCAGCAAGTTGGAAGACAAGTTGGATCGCATATTGAAGTAGAATGCTTCTTCTTCATCTAAGAGCCAATCAATTGTTGATCATACATGTGGAGCATGCGGACAGAAGGGGCACACTTCATTACAATGTCATGATGAGGATGTTAATGCAATTGGTAATTGGAATGGACAACAAAGGGGTCATCCGAATGTAAGGTGGAGATAAGAGGATCAAGTGCCACAACCGATAAGAAATCCTCCACCACAATCGTACCTGCAACCACCATATCAACCCCAACAATTCCAGCCACCACCGCCACAAGGGTATCAACAACCCTACAAGCCTCGGCATCAAATGCAATTTCAGCAGCACTGTGAGCCGTCTGGCCAGGCAGATCAGAGCAGTCCATTGGAGAGAATGATGACGGATATGATCTCTTCTCAGAAGGATGCCATTGCATATCAATAACAAATGCAAAATGAGATTAATCAGACCAAGAAGGATAACCAAAGCACCTTCGAGAACTTGTCAATGCAAATCTCCAAATTGAATTCTTCAATCTACGAAATGAAGGAAAGTCAAGGGCAATTATCGTCGCAAGTCCAGCCAATCCGAATGCTATGGCTAATGTAAGTCAAATTGGTATGTACTGTAGAAAGGGAGCCATGGAGGAGACACCAGTTACAACCTAAATGACCCTCTCTGAAGTACAGGTTGGTCAGGCCAAGCAGACCATTCAATCAGAAGTAGGGCAGACGGCAAATGGGTTTGAGCATGAAACTGATGGAGAGCAAGGTGCCCGAACACACAAGCGCGTGGAATTTCCACAAAGTCAAGTACAACAACTCATCCACCGTTATGATAATTTACATCGGACACCTACCCTTGGTACAGAGCAACCCTACAGAGCTTCACATCAAATATCCCTCAAGCCTAATATACCAGTCGAGCCTCTGCCTGGCCAAGCCGACTAGAGATCCTTTTCACTTGAAGAATTAATGGGCGAGATGATTGCTTCTCAAAAGGGTGCCATAGCATATCAAAAACAGATGTAGAAGGAAATAATTTAAAATCACAATGCGATCCAAGCCATGAAGGGAGAAATGTAATTTTTTTGGGAAAAACTTTCCGAGCAATTGTCCAAGATAAATGTTTCACTTCTTGAGATGAAGATTAGCTGAGGGAAATTATACTCTCAAACTCAGCCAAATTCAAATGTTCATAACTGCAGTCATGTCATGATGAGAAGTGGCAAGGAGTTTCCAAAGCCGACACCGAAGGTGAGCCATCAAATAAATTAATTTGAAACAGGGCAGACTGACAGACTGGCCAAGCAGAGCAGTCTGACAGAATTTGCAGCAAAGCAGAATGTTGAAGTTGGAGAGCAGACTGACAAAGAGGGTCGAACTGCCCAGACAGAGCCTGAATCCATGATATCTCCACCATTTCCTATGGCGTTGAAGAGGAAATGGATACCGAACAAGGAATACATGGATTATTATGAAGTTGTTCGAGAAGCTGGAAATCAACATATATTTCTTCGAAGAAGTAAAAATTCCCCAATTTGGAAAATTTGTCAAAGACTTCATAGCGGGTAAACTCCAACAGTCCGGGAAGGTATTGATGGACATGAATGTATCTGCTATCATATAGAGGATGCTACCCGCCAAGCGTGTTGATCCAGGTACGTTTACTTTACATTGTCTTATGAGAAATGTGATGATTGAACATGCAATGTGTGATTTAGGAGTATCCATTAATGTTATGTCATTTTCTATTTTCAATCAATTGTCTGGAGTTGAGTTAGTGGCCATTAAGGTGATTATACAACTTGCTGATAGAACTTGTGTTGGGATGAGTATATATGATAAGATTTGAAGATTCCAAAACCCCTAGCTGAATGATGGGCCTTCGATATTTTAATAGCTTAGATGAGTTCAGTTGTTAGAACTTAGTAGGCTAGAGTTCAGCAATTGTGGATTCAGTAGAAGATTCTGCACTCAGCCGAAGAACTCAGTATCGAGGAAGTCAGTTGGTCTGTCAATCACCAACTAAACCTGCAAAGAAAATCGAGCCAGTGACTGAAGTGTTCATACGAATGTTGTAGAGGATAATCATGTGAAGGTTCGAGGATTCAGAGGAAGTCAACTCATCGTACTTTGAAATTTGAATAAGCCTCACCAACTCTCATAGATCTCGACCAATAAGGAGCTGACAGCGCCTTACCTGCTCTGCCATAAAGCTGCTCCTAGCCGGAAAAAGAGGAAATCTCTACAGTGCCTCTTCTCAACGTTCAAATTATTTGTGGCCATTTTTCTTGTCTTATTCGACACGTGGCTAGAACCCCTCCAACGGCTCTATTCACAAATCGAAGACTATAAATAGAGAAGAGTCTTCATGCAGAAATGCACCGGGAACCAAAGCGATCAAAGCTCAAACACTCTAGCGAACTTAAAAGCAACATACAAGCAAAGAACTTGCTCATAGATTTTGGATATCTTTTCACTTCTTCTCTCTAGAGAATTATTGTTCCCTTTCTCTATCTAAGCGTGCTTATTATAAAATCAATAGCTTAGAACCTCGAAGGAGTTTATATCTTTTGAATTGTTCTTATTTGTAAGAACTCCTTCCTAGTTGGAGAAAATCTAACCTTAAACGGTTAAGAATTGTACAATCACTACGACTATAAGTAGATATCTGTCCTTTGTACAGATTGACTGAGGCTTGCTCAGTATAAGCAAACAAGTTAGAATCTTTCTTGTAAACAGATCAACTGAGGCTTGCTTAGTATAATTAATACAAGAACTCCTGCTCAGTTAAGGACAATGGACGTAGGACCCTGTTTGTCCAAACCACTTTTAAAATCGTTGTGTTGATTTTAACTGTTGCATTGATTTAACTGTTCATTTAGCATCTAGCTGAGTTTTAATCAAACTAGCATAAAAACGGATTTTCAACTGAGACGTTTATTTTAAGGGCCTACACTTCCGCACACAACTCTTGTACTGAACTATTGTTCACTGACATTAACTAGTAGGACTGTACTCACTAAGAGAACTTTCAACCCACGCGATCGAGAAAGCATATATGGTTAACTGGTAAAGTTCAGTAGTAATATTCAGCTAAAGATGACTTTCGCGTTCTGAGTTTGAATTTGTATTCAGGTGTATTCACCACCCTACACCTGAAGCACGTCTCTGGACCAACAACTTGCTTCTCTCCAATAGGCTTACTAGAGAACATTCTAGTCAAAATTAACAATTTTATCTATCATGCTGATTTCTATTGTTATAGATACTAATGATAGGCAAGTTGAAGGTACTGCATGTGTTTTGTTGGGTAGACCATTTTTTAAAACTGTAAAGGCAGTGATTGATGTTGATGAGGGTTCAATAAGTGTTAAGTATCATAATGAGATTTATGTTCATCATGTTGCGAGTGCACTTAAGAAACCTTACGAAGATGAGAATTAAGATGCCCTTACTACTGACGTTATTGAGAGTTTTGTCCAAGAATATCTTGAGATGCCTTAGTTGCAGGCTAAGATGGAGCTCACTCTAACGTAGGGATTAACTGATTTGAGTGTTAAAGACATGAATGAAGGAGAGATTAAGGAGAGCATCATGGCACTCTATGCCTCACCCGAAACTGCCACTGTCACCAGTATCGCCCAGCTGCACAAGCAGGCAGGTTCTGACAGAATAATACCGTCTAAAGGGAAACCACCAAATAAAGCTTGTTATTATGCATCTGCACAAAATGTGCTTCACTTGCCAAGACAGAGCATTTACAGCAGGTTGTTATGTTTTGATGATCAACCACGCATTTTAAACCTGAAGCCCCAACCAGAAAGAGAAAAGAAAAGGGCAGGAAGGCAACAGACTTCTATCATTTGGCAAGTGGATATGTCATCAACCAAGTGTGAGAAAGAGTTTTGGAGAGAGGCCTATGATAATTTTGTTGGAATTTTGTACACTGGAAGCAACCTTTTTGCTTGAATGCAATGTGTTTTCCTTTCACTATTCATTCTTATGTCTGATTTAATATATGTGCACATGTAGTCCTTTATCTTGCATAAAGTTAGATTGTGTAGTGAGTCGGGTATCATAGACGACTACACAATTGATTGAACTGACAAGATATAAACAGTTATCACAGCTGAGACAACTTAAGGATAAATTGTCAATTTAAGCTGTTGTTTAGATAAGAAGTAGTTTTTCTTGGCTACTTGTCTATACTGACACACTTAATGTGGTGTATTGAAGGATCACAGTGAGATGTGTTCTCCTAGCTGACCTTAGTGGAGAACCAAAGATCTCAGTCACTTAATTTGGTCTAAACTTGATAAGATTTCAGCTGAGTGCATTTAGCTATTTATCACTTTGACTTACTATGGTGAATGTCATCGCGACTAGATCTACGTATCTTGGGTGATAGTAGTTATTTATAGCACATGTTGATTATTTGTATCTTGCATCTGTATCCCTATTAAAAGGGTTGATATATCCCCTGAGGAACTCGTAAAGATTAGCACACTAAACCTGAACGATTGATTAAGTTCAGGTGTGTTAATAAGTTCGAGTGGTACTACTCAGGAATATAATAAGATATTAATTAATTTAAGTTGTCAGTGAGCTTAATTAATTAACGGATATTTGTTTCTTAAATACGGAGATCATTTAAGTCTTAAATACAAGCTCATGCTCGTGGGATAAAGAGGTAAGCCAGCACGGATTCTCTAGTGGAATGAATCTGTATTTTATTAATTAATTTTGCTCTGGCCTGAGCATAGATAATTAATTAATTTGAGGCCCGACTTTATTTCTTGTATCGGATCCGTGGTCTGGCCCAATTAGTTGTCCAGTAATTTATTATGTTCTCTCGGGAATTATTATTAATAGATTAATATATTTATACATTATTTAATAATATGAAAATTATTTATCTGGAATTAATTGGTTGTATCAATTAATCGATAAATAGGTGGCCCAGTTATTTTTAATTATATTATGGGTTGATATTAATTTATTGGAAGTCCATTAGCAATATAATTACTAATGGGCCACATATATAATATAATGTTTATTTGCATTATATTATAAATATATACACGTTGAGTTATGGATCGATATACACACACACACATTCTTCTCAAACGTGCGTTAGAACGTGAGTTTTGACAGAGAGAAAATAAAATTAATTTCCTTCAGATCTCTGTCCACGTAGAGGAAGGAAAGGGCCATGACACTGTCCAGAAGCTCCAAACGTGAGCAATAATCATGTTGCGACAACATGCGCGGAGGAAAGGTATCGATTTCTTCCTCGTATTCTATCAGATTCCATGTGGTATAAAGATCGTGGGAAGAGATTGCATCGGGTGATCAAGGTAGTGGATGAGACTCCACTATGCATACCGCCACAAAATTGACCCTTAAAGAGGAGGTCTAGCTAAAGACTTTAAAAAAAGGCGCTACCAGGAGGCGACCCGTGTTTATTTTCGTTTATTTCCATTGATTTTTATCATTGTTCGGTCTTTGTTTTGTATTGTTTTTTTTTTTTCAGATCTTGGCTAACAAGGATGTTGTGGACTTAAGTGTAAGGAGGAAAGATCTCAAGGGATTTAGTTGCGTGGTTAGTTTGCAGCCCTTCGTTGCTGGTTTGATGACCTAGAGCAGACCGTCCTGCCCCGTCTACCAAGGCGGAGCGCTAGGTGATGCATTTCCCCTTTGCCTTTATTTTTGGTTTTCTGTTTAGTGAGTTGTGATTTTCTCTTTTTATGTGTTTTGTCTTCTTTGTTGTGTCTACACTTGATCTCAGTAGGGATCAGGGATCAAGTGTAAGGAGGTTTAGTTTGTGTTGTTTTACGCTTTTGTCATGTTTCTCCTTGTTTTTCTTTTCTTACATGAGGGTGCGCAAGGTCTAAGTGTAAGGAAGGAGTTCTTTACGTCGTTTTACTTTGTGTCGTCCTTTCTTTTATGCCGTCGAAGTATGCCAAAATTTGAAGTTTTGATGCATTCTTGTTCTTTGTTTAAACATGTTTGACGTGTGCTTTATGTTTCAATATGCAAGCATGTTAGTTGTTGTGAAGAGTAGGACTTGATGCAAAAGTGTTGATTCATAAATTCAATAATGAAATAATATCTAATGATGGAAAGATTTGATTAGATAATAATATTATTTAATCAAATCTTTCCATAATTAGATGCAAAAGTGCTGATTCATAAATTAAATAATGAAATAATATGTTGGTTTATGCCAATGTGTGTGTCTATCGAGAAATGAACAAAGGTGTCAGTTCACAATTCTTCTTATTTGAAGAGTTGTGTCCCTTGTGAAGAGTTGTGTGATTGTCTATAAATTAGACAATTTCTATCATTGTTAGACACACAACAAATCCACCAAATATTCCTCTTCCTAATTCATTTATCCCTATAATTTTATTACATACATATAGATTAGTTTATATTTCCTTAGTCCCAAAATATCAAGTAGTTCACCGGAATTACGAGAAGTAGTGCAACTAATCGTAATTGAGAAGTCGTTGTATCTTGGAGACGAGTGCTATAGACCGCTTGCACTGAGTAGCAGAGCATTATCGTCTTGCGGAGAAAGAGTCTAACTCTTGCCTCGGCTAACGTTGTAATCGCATTTCTACACACCCCGCAATAACAATCGCAAGACGATATTCGTGTTGAATAAATGACGACTAGTAGCAGTGATATACCCGATCCCCATGTCCAAGTGATGACAAGCAGTAGCAACGTGCCGCCAAACTTTACAACGACAACAAACAACTAAATTCTTAGCACCCCTGTTCATGTAGAAAAGCCGACAAAGTTCTCAGGTTCTAAATTTAAGTGTTGGCAATCTAAAATGTTGTTTTATTTAACTACTTTGAATTTGTCTCCATTCTTGAAAGAGACACCTCCATTTGTGGGGGAAGATGAAACGGATGAGCAAGAACGCATAACGTCTAATGCATGGCATCATAGCGACTACATATGTCGCAACTATGTCCTAAATGGACTTGACGACACTCTCAATAGTGTCTACTTGACTGCAAATATGTCGAAAGAATTGTGGGATTCTTTCGAGATCAAATACAAGACCGAATATGTCAGTCTAAAGAAGTTCGTTGTCGGACGATTCTTAGACTACAAGATGGTGGTTACCAAAACTGTCGTCGAAAAAGTGCAAGAGATTCAATTGATCATACATGATATCCTCGTCGAGGGTATGGTCCTTTCTGAATCCTTTCAAGTTGCAACTGTGATTGAGAAATTATCGCTAATGTGGAAAGATTTCAAAAACTATCTAAATCACAAAAGCAAAGAGATGAGTCTCGAAGATCTAATAGTCTGTCACAGAATTGAAGAGGACAACCGCAAGGCTAATCGAAAGACTAACAATCCATCTATGGAGGCAATGTCTAATCTAGTCGAGTGCAGCACTAGCACTAACCTGAAGAAACGCAAGTTTTATAAAAAGAAGAAGTCGAATGGCTACGAAACTTCTTAGAGGATATTCCTTGTTGGGAAAAATCAGTGCCTCCCATCTTGATACATTGTGATAGTATGTCTACAATAGGCAGAGCACAAAGTAGTATGTATAATGGTAAGTCTCGACATGTTCGTCGAAGACACAATACCGTTAGATAATTGATCACTAGTGGAATAATATGTATTGACTATGTGAAGTCAAAAGACAATATTGTGGATTCGTTTACTAAAGGTATTAATCGTGATCAATTGTACAATGTAGTAAGAGGAATGTGTTGGTCCTGAGACGTGGTTCAGGTGTAGAAGGGGGGGGGAGTGAATACACCTGAATATAAATTTCGTTCTGAAACGCGAAGTCAGCTCTAGCTGAGTTTGCTACTGACTGAGTCAGACAGCCAAATATGCTTCAGATCGAGTGGGCAAGAGAAACTTCTACTGAGTTCAGCCCAACTGACTTTAGTCAGTCGAACAGTCGTTCAGTATCAGAGTGTGTGTGCGGAAGTGTAGGCCTTATCAAACGGCTCAATTAGAAAACACCGGTTTTATGATGAGTTTTATGAAGTACAGTTTAGAATGTAGTATGAACAGTTAAAGAAAGCAGTAAATCAACACAGCAATTTTTAAAGTGGTTCGGACACACTGGGTCCTACGTCCACTGTCTTGACCAAAGCAGGATACTTGTTATATTTATACTGAGCAAGTCTCAGTTGGTCTGTTCACTGGACAGACACAAAACTTGAAGCTTATACTGAGCAAGTTCTCAGTGATCTGTGCGCTGGACGGATTCTCTACTTATAGTCGTAGTGACTTTTACAAGGGTTTCAAACTTTAAGAGTTTGAGTCTTCTCTAACTAAGAGGAAGTTCTTACAAATAAGAACAGTTTCACAAGGATGTGAACTTTCTCGAGGTTTCTAAGCTAAAGATATTACAATGAAGCTTGCTTAGATAAGAGAAGGGGAACAGATACAACTCTAAGTGATGAACTAAAAAGGGTTCTTCAATGGACGCTAGTTCTTCACTGGATTCTTCGTTGAGAGTGTTAAGAGTTTGTGCGTAGATAGCTTGGGTTCCCGGTGTTCTTTCTGCATGTCTTATTTATAGTCGTCGATGGTGAATAGATCCATTGGAGGGAGGTTTATCCATGTGTCGAAACAAGGAAAACGGCTCCTTTATTTTGAACGTTGGTGAGTAGGTGCACTGCAGAGATTCTCCTTTTTTTTTCAGTCTGTGAGCAGCTTTTGTCAGAAAAGAGATGTTGTTGTCGGCTCCTTATTGGTCGAGGTAGATTGGTAGTTGAGACTTGTCAAACATCAAGGTTGACTTCCTCTTAATCCTCGGACTTTCAACTGAAGTGATTTTCCTACTGACGTTCTTCTGAGCATTCAGTGCATGGGCATAAATTCCTGTGCAGATTCAGTTGGTGGTTGACTGTCCAACTGACTTCTTCGATCCTGAGTCCATCAGCTGAGTACGAGGACTTCTACTGAATCGTGCAGCTACTGAACTCTAGCCTACTGAGTTCTAACAACTGAACTCGACTAAGCTATTACAGATGCGAAGGTACAATATTCAGCTAGGGTTTTGGGATCTATCAAATCTATCAATCATCTACTGAATCTTTATCCCAACAGAATGAGATTAAAATCCACACTAAAAGAACGCTCTTAATGGTAACTCTACTATGATGATTGGAGATCCCATGAACATGGTTCAAAGAGACAACTAAGTTAAGAATGTTCAAGTTGTGCACTTGGAAACACAACTAACAATCCATTCTCGAAGTTGAACCAAGTGCAAACCTGTAGCTTGTGGTAAAGGGTAAGCGTATAAGCTTTTAATGATTCCTATAGCCTTATTCGTGGAGTATGACAGGATACTCTTTATAGGAGATCACCTATAGGTGAGAAGTGTGACCGCTTCAAATAGAAAAATAATTACGAATCCAAGATATGGTACAAGGCCAAAATGGACACAACGTGAGAACGAAAGATATTGTATCTATTATTGCGTATATGTTATTGTCTTGGTTTACATGAAAGCTGACCGGTTTAAGACATCGCGTTCACTGAGCAGCGAGTAAACCCAATAACCTTATACTAACGAAGGTTCAAAGCTAACAACTACATAACCTGATGCAATAATAGGTCATTGAGACTTTTGTTTGCATAACATTTTGCATTTGCATTTAGTAATCTAACTTCCATGTAGGGGATTGTTAGATTTTAATAATGGAAATTAAATTATTAAATTAATTAATACATAATTTATTATGAAACAAAAAGATGTATTGTTTCATGTGCAAAATGAAAGGTTACGTTGCATAGCCTTATAATACATGCATGAAATGTTGCATTGCCTCATATACATGCATGAAAGGTTACATTGTTGTATACATGATTTCATTATTAAATTTAAATGTTTGCTAACGTGCGTGTCTTTCAAGAAATGGACAAAGGTGTCGGTTCACAATTCTTCTTATTTGAAGAGTTGTGTCCCTTGTGAAGAGTTGTGTGATTGTCTATAAATTAGACAATTTCGATCATTATTGGACACAACAAATCCACCAAATATTCCTCTTCCTAATTTATTTATCCTATAATTTCATTACATACATATAGATTAATTTATATTTCCTTAGTCCCAAAATATCAAGTAGTTCGCTGGAAAATTACGAGAAGTAGTGCAACTACTCGTAATTGAGAAGCTGTTGTATCTTGGAGACGAGTGCTATAGATCGATTGTACCGAGTAGCGGAGCATTATCGTCTTGCGGAGAAAGAGTCTAACCCTTGCCTCGGCTAACGTTGTAATCGCATTTCGATACACCCCACAATAACAGTATGTATCTCAAACTCAAGAATAATTATTTGAAGAGGTAAGGAATAAGTTAAACACATTTTAACTTCTAGGAGATGCGCGGTCAAGGCTCCAGGACGGACAACTGAAAGAAGCTTGAAGAGGTTCATTTGATTTGCATCATTCAGGTGGGATTTACTTTGTTGTACTGCATGTCTGGCATGGTTATAATTATGTGTATTTTAATTGCATCACAAGTATGAACTTATGTCGTCCCACGAGGGGTCTGTTCCAGGTCTGAGAGGGACCTAGACTAGTGTCAGATCATATGAGTTCATGTTGTTCACAAAGTTCATTATGTTGTGGTGCATTATACAAATTATTATAACAGCTTGAAAGGTTTTACATGTTCCATCTAATTTATTGTTTGCATATGTGTTAGATTTTTATTATGGAAATTAGAATATTAATTAATTAATATGTGATTTAAGTGGAAGAGACATGTTGGTTGGCAAATGGGTGAAACAATCCATCCGAATGGTTGTGTCTTTTTGTTTCGTATGTGACAACTAAATGATGAATGGTTGTGTCTTTTGCTTCATATGTGTTTGTGAAGAGTTGTGTCTTTTATGAATGGGTGCTTCAAATCTATAAATAGGACGATTTGTAGAAAAAGAAAAAACAATCCGAAAAAACATGATTCCTCATTCTTTCCTTTATGCCTATTGTTTCACTCCATACATATAAATTAATTAGTAGCTCCTTAGTCCCGAGTTATCAAGTAGTTCGCCGGAATTACGAGAAGTAGTGCAACACTCGTAATTGAAAAATCGTTGTATCTTGGAGACGAATGCTATAGACCGCTTGCACCGAGTAGCGGAGCATTATCGACTTGCGGAGAAAGAGTCCAACTCTTGTCTCGGTTTGCATTTCGTTATTTTCGCTATTCAATTTTTCATATGTTGTTTGTTATGTTGTTATAGTATCTATACTAACATTTGGTTTTATTGTCGCTACAGTTCTACACACCTAATTTTGAATTTGCATTTGCATTTAATAATCTAACTTCCTTGTGGGGGATTGTTAGATTTTAATAATAGAAATTAGATTATTAAATTAAATTAATTAATACTTAATTAAGTGTGAAGCGTGGCTTGTGAATCATGATTATTATAACATTGAGTTGCATTGTTTCATGCTTTCATGTGCATAATGGAAGGGACACGTCTGTTGGAAAATGAATAAACAAACACGTTGGTTGGCTCTTGCAATAATACATGATTTCATGTATTAAAACCAAGTGTCCGTTGATGATCTATCTTAATTGCCAGGATGTGTCAATTACGAAAAGATGCTTCATGGTCATAAATAGGACGTCAAGGAAAGAATCAAGACACAACACCAACACCAACAAATTACTCATCTCTTCACACATAATTTTTTAATAACATGTGTTGAAGAAATGACGACTAGTAACAGTGATGTACCCGATCCCCCTACCAAATGATGACAAGTAGTACCAACGTGCCGCCGAACTTTACAACGGCAACAAACAACCAAATTCCAAGGCCCCTGTTCATGCGGAAAGGCCGGAAAAGTTCTCAGGTTCTGAATTTAAGCGTTGGCAATCTAAAATGTTGTTTTATTTAACTACTTTGAATTTGTCTCGATTCTTGAAAGAGATACCTCCAATTGTGGGGGAAAATAAAACCGATGAGCAAAAACGCATAGCGTCTGATGCATGGCATCATAGCGACTACATATGTCGGAACTATATCCTAAATGGACTTGACGACACTCTCTATAATGTCTACTCGACTACAAAGACGTCGAAAGAATTGTGGGATTCTTGAGATCAAACACAAGACCGAAGATGCTGGTCTAAAGAAGTTCGTTGTTGAACGATTCCTAGACTACAAGATGGTGGATACCAAAACCGTTGTCGAACAAGTGCAAGAGATTCAATTGATCATACATGATATCCTCGCCGAGGGTATGGTCATTTTTGAATCCTTTCAAGTCCACAAGTTGCTTTGTGTTTATCATAGGTGGATGAGCTGTGTCATGGAAATCCTCTAAGCAGTCTTGTATAGCTCAGTCTACAATGGAATCGGAATTCATTGCTCTAGACAAAGCTGGCGAAGAAGCCGAATGACTACGGAACTTCTTAGAGGATATTCCTCGTTGGGAAAAATCTGTGCCTCCCGTCTTGATACATTATGATAGTATATCTGCAATAGGGAGAGCACAAAGTAGTATGTATAATGGTAAGTCTCGACTTATTCGTCGAAGACACAATACCGTTAGACAATTGATCACTAGTGGAATAATATGTATTGACTATGTGAAGTCAAAAGACAATATTGCGGATCCGTTTACTAAAGGTATTAATCGTGATCAATTGTACAATGCAGTTAGGGGAATGGGATTAAAATCCACACTAAAAGAACGCTCTTAATGGTAACTCTACCATGATAATTGGAGATCCCATGAACATGGTTCAAAGAGACAACTAAGTTAAGAATGTTCAGTTGTGCACTTGGAAACACAACTAACAATACATTCTCGAATTTGCCCCAAGTGCAAACATGTAGCTTGTGGTAAAAGGGTAAGCGAATAAGCTTTTAATGATTCCTATAACCTTATTGGTAGAGTATGACAGGATACTCTTTATAGGAGATCACCTATATAAGTGAGAAGTGTGGCCGCTTTAAATAAGAAAAACACTTATGAATCCAAGATATGGTCCAAGGCCAAAATGGACACAACGTGAGAACGAAAGATATTGTATCTATTATTGTGTATATGTTATTGTCTTGGTTTACACAAAAGCTGACCGGTTCAAGACATCGCGTTCACCGAGCAGCGAGTAAATCCGATAACATTATACTAAGGAAGGTTCAAAGCAAAAAACTATCTATCCTGATGCAATAATAGGTCATTGGGACTTTGGTTTGCATAACATTTTGCATTTACATTTAATAATTTAATGTGGGGGATCGTTAGATTCTTATTATGGAAATTAGATTATTAATTAATTAATATGTGATTTAAGTGGAAGAGACATGTTGGTTGGCAAATGGGTGAAACAATCCATCCGAATGGTTGTGTCTTTTTGTTTCGTATGTGTTAACTAAATGATGAATGGTTGTGTCTTTTGCTTCATGTGTTTGTGAAGAGTTGTGTCTTTTATGAATGGGTGCTTCAAATCTATAAATAGGACGATTTGTAGTAAATAAAAAACAATCCAAAAAAACATGATTCCTCCTCCTTTCCTTTATGCCTATTGTTTCACTCCATACATATAAATTAATTAGTATCTCCTTAGTCCCGAGATATCAAGTAGTTCGCCGGAATTACGAGAAGTAGTGCAACTACTCGTAATTGAAAAACTGTTGTATCTTGGAGACGAATGCTATAGACCGCTTGCACCGAGTAGCGGTGCATTATCGACTTGCGGAGAAAGAGTCCAACTCTTGCGTCGGTTTGCATTTCGTTATTTTCGCTATTCAATTTTTCATATGTTGTTTGTTATGTTGTTATAGTATCTATACTAATATTTGGTTTTATTGTCGATACATTTCTACACACCTAATTTTTTAATAACAATATGTTGAGCTGATAGGTTTTAGATTTTCCATGTACTTTAATGTAAGTTATATCCTTTTCTACAGTGTTTTTGGCATGTAACTATGTATGATATTATTTTCAAAAGGTTAGTGTTCTTGTAGTCAGTGATGCTGCATTGGCGTCTGTGTTTGGTCCTCCTCCATCTAATTTCTAGTTGTGTAGAACTCCTTTTCGAAATTCTGGATAAGAAGTTTGCTTACTTACCTCCTTCTTAGTACAGAATTCTTGCGGCGGCACCCTCAAGTCCTCCATGCTAGTGTTGTGAAGTATCTTCAAGGCATGGATATTAAGCCTAATGATATTCCTTGAGTCCTTGAGAGGTACCCAGTTGTGTAGTGGCTTATTTGATTGGAGGAGTATTAACTTGATATCCGGATATATTGGGCATGCGAGTTGGTCGGTTGAAACCAAATGTCAGATTACTCTTAGATTCTAATGTTCCTAAGGGACTGAATGGCTCTCTTGCTTGCCTACTTAACTGTGACACAATTCATCATGAAAGTCTCCGTGTCTTGTGTTGTGTGGTCGGTGATGGCTCCTCAGTCTTTCATGCAATTTGGAGGTATAATATTCCAACTCTGGTACTCCATTTATATACAGGATAAGGAAGCTAACTGGGGAAATTTTAGAATATGCTAGTCCAGAGGAGATGCTGCCCTTTGATGTGCTTGTTTGAGAGAGAAAAAAAACAAAACATGTGATGATGCGAGTGAAATTTGTGTGAAATGATGATTGGCAATTTGGCATATACTATAGCAATTGAATTACACTAATGTGCACATGGAGAATGAACAAAGGAAAGATTTATAGACCATTTCATGTAATTTATGGCTTTTTGAGGCCCAATTTGTTTTCTCAAATGAAGATTATTTATTTTATTTATGGTGGGGGTTTAGATGTTAATTAATAGTCCAGCTTGATTTTGAACAGGGCTGAAAGCCATGGTTCAAACTTGGATTGGAACACGCCTCTACTGGAGGAACTTTGTGGATTACTTTTATTAATCTTGGATTTTATTTATCTTTGAGAAAAATTAGATTGGATTAAGTGAGTTCAGATGCTTTAGCTTTGCCCATGATGCTGAAGGACATGGACTATATTAATGATCAAAATGTAATACTACTGTTTACCTTTTAGACAAATATTTAATGATTGGATTGACCCAAAAAATGGTTTGGACAGAAAAATCATGATCAGCTTTAAATAGTAAACTAATGATAATATTTTCCTCCAATTTACAAGTACCGGATCTAGTCGAGCCCAAAAATGTTGATTTGTACACCAAATCAAGCCAGTTATGGTTAAGCTGGCAAAACTTGGAGGGAATAAACTAATAGAGAAGAGTCCAAATTAGGAAGTAAAATATATTGTTTATCATGTGCTTCGAGCAATGTAAACTATAATAATAATAATTATATAATCATCAAAAGGTGATCACGGAATATATTCGACTGTTAGTGCTACCTTAATATATTTTGTAACATTACACCCTACATTAAAATATTACTATAAAGCAAACAATAAAACAAAATAAGGTTTTGTAAACTAATCCCGGCCATCAACAGGGTCCAAACTAGGACCATGTTCCACATGCGTGGAACGTGCGACGAACATGTGCACGGGACTTGAAAAATTGGGCAAAAGTTGTTGTAGGGTCAAAATCTTCATTCAATTTTCAATGTTGCATTTTAGATTATGAGATTATCCAACTATCCTATTAAAAGGTCATTTTCCAAGTTCGAACTTCTAATCCGGTCAACAGAAATTATTCCGAAGTTGTGGTTTGTCTTACGGGACATTATTTATAAACGAGATTTACACAATGCACAAGTTAACTCAATAAATTTCCTAGTTAGTAAATGATATATGATCGCTTTCCAATGTTGGCATGTGTTGAGGCATGGCTAAAAGCTCGTGCTTCCAAACATGGAGCTTTGTGAAAATTGGCGTTTTCCCCTCTTCTTACACGCTCAATTTTTTTAGTTATTATTTTATTGTTTACAATTCTGTATAACATATGGTATGGAGCAATTAATGAGTTATTGAAAGACTCGAGTAGCAGTACTAGGAAATTGCCTGCCAATTAATTACTTGATCCATTGGAATATACTTAATTGTTTTGGAGTTTCTTTCAAGTGTCAGAAATTAAAGAAAAAGAAGACATAAATATTAATAGACTCTTTACTTGGAAAGATTAAAATGTCCAGATCGAGTAACTTGATGACAAGGAATTCTAACCAACTCAGTTTGAATGAATGAAAATTCATTGTCAAGTTGGGGACCTCCAAAATGTCGTTAATATAATTCATCGACACCTCTAGGTCAATTCTGTCGTATATAGTTAATCAAATACAATTACAATTTACATGTTCTGTATTATTTGCAAATTATCTCAAGTGAGCGAGATTTACTTACATAGTGTCTGTCTACCTCGAGTAGCATCCGTTTGGATTTTGTTGATCATATATAGAAATAAAATAGATAAACAACACACGCACAAACACGTGTATGTATGTGTACGTGTATTAGTGGCCACACAAAAAAAGCAGATGGAGATGTTCAAATTTGGTGCCTTGTCCCAAGTTAGCATTGTCATTCTGGATGTTGGGGCCTGTTTGCCTAACACTGCATGGACAATCCCATTTCTCCTTCAATAATGGACATAGCTCATCCACATCCATACGTTCATCACGATAACAAATTATCAAAATACAATTCATATCCATCGATCCCTCGAACTATTTATTATTGACGAGTCACAAAGAATTTTACACGCAAGCGATCTTGATTTTTTTTTTTATTTATTCATGGAACCCGCAGCGGCTACCTTCGGTGCGCACTGGGTAAATCACGCTCCTTGTGCAGTAGCCTGCAAACCACACAATAGCCTTAGGGTGACAGGCAAATCACATAGCGGTCTTGGTGGGAATTGAACCCATCGGTCCCGAGCCACCCACCTTAACCGCTATACCATCCCATGGGGACGATCTTGAATTTTATTTGATCTAGTTGTGAAACGCTAAACAATGATCAATACACAATAATTTCAAAATTTGCACGCAATTCATAGTGTTGAATAATTTCGACTTTTGGAAGCTTCAAAGGAGGGTATGTTGTGATCGGACCACCTCAAAGTAGAGATGCCAATTTTGCGGGTCGGGACTGGGTAGTATAGTACCCGGACCCGCCCCGCAAGTTCGACTATGAAACCCAAATTCAGACCCAGACCTGTACGGGTCCAGAAACTCAGAACCAATACTGAACCCGCACGGGGCGGATCTACCCGACCCCAAACCCGTTGGTGCCGTTTCAATTGCTAATTTTGAATTATCTTATTTTAATTATTAATTTTCGTTGTTGGAAGTCTTTTTGTTTGAATTTTCTTATTATAGTTGCCAACTATTAGTACTAAGAGTGTGAATTGAAGAACAAGAAAATTTTAAATAACATAAAGTAAGATAACATAATAAAATTAATAAAAAAATTAATAATGCGGGTCTAAAACGGGTCTGGGTGGGGCGGGGCTGATAGAGAAATTGGACATGAATCCATCCCGAACCCACACGGGTTGGGTCCAGGCCCGTCCCATACTTCTACGGGTCTGGGTATTACCCGCCCCATTACGGGACGGGGCAGGTCGGGTCCGATGGCTTCACTTCCAATTGCCATCTCTACCGTCAAAGTCGTGTATTAACATCCATTCAACTATGCATCAATCACTGTCTGGGGGATGGTCCAACAGATTGAATAACATGGATCATACTAAATCAATTACAATGACATTTAGTGACCTGTTTGGTTCCTACCATTTGGACTTCTCCAAAATCTTGTATGAAATGCATCCAATCAGAGGTTACACAATCATAATTCATACAATTAGATCATTGATTTAATCACCATGAGGAAATTGTTGATTATTGTATTGTTTGTTTAGCAATCGCAATAATTAATGCATACTAAATTTCCCTCATGGTGATTAAATTCTGAGATAGGTGTGTTGATATATTTTTTTTTATTCCGAAATTCGGAGGTGGGGAAGTTAAGTTTGATGTGTAGAACAACAAGAATACAATATTATTTGGCAAGAAAAAGTGATCACATAAAAAGCTTAAATCACACCCTAAAAGGATAGATTCAAAAGAAAATTGGAGAAAGTTTAGATTTTGTTCATGTAATTTTAAAAAAAGTCATTTTTTTCCTCACGTTGAAAATGTACTCGTCCCACTCATGAGGGTGTAAGTGGTTCCGCTTCGAACCGCGAAACCGATCGGACCGAACCGAACCAAACTAAAAAATGCGGTTCGGTTCGGTTTCGCGGTTTGGTTCGGTTTATTTTTTTAGAAACCATTTACATTCAGTTCGGTTCGCGGTTCCAAGAATTTTTGAACGGTTCGAACCGAACCAAACCAATATCATATTTTTTAATTTTTTAATTTAATATTTGTCCTTATATGAGAATATTATTGAATTTAGATATTAGATTTAAGTTAAGATCAATTCTAATCTATATAAATGAAGAGAAAGGAGTAACAACTCTATACATATGAGTTCGGAATGAGTGACATCCTACAAACTATTATTCTTGCATTATTTAGGATTTAAAAAAAAATAAATAAATAAAAAGGTGAACCGAGGAACCGAATCGAACCAAACCATTTATAAGTGGTTCGGTTCGGTTCGATTCCGACATTGGAAAACTCATCGAACCGAACCAAACCGAACCATTTATATGTGTTCGGTTCGGTTCCTAAAATACATAAAAAACCGAACCGAACCGTTACACCCCTACCCACTCATTTATGTCACTTAATTTATTGGGGATTTATTATATTAACTTGAAAGAGTCATCGATAAATAATTTAGACAATGGTACACACATGTTACTGATCGGAAATATATCAAGCGAAAAATGCATGAGGTGCACTCTCTGTTAGATAAAAGGGTTATTCCCCTCTAAATACACCAACTTTTTTCAAATTCCCTTTTTTCACACAAACTTTCAATTTAGCTCATAAATAATTAACTCTTCATTTGTTTCAAATTGCACACCGATCAAAAATCCAGTGAAATCAAAGCTGATGGGGCATTTTTCGAGGTGACGTGGCTGCTGACATGTCGGGTGAGTCATAATCGATATTATTTGATTTTTCAATAAATACACAAACTCTTTAAAGTTTCTCTTTTTGCAAATGAACTTTAAATTTAATTTATTTTTGCACACAATCAAAATTTATTTATTTTTTAATTATTATTTATTTCTAATAAGATTTTTTATAAGAAATGACCAAATTAAGTTGAACAAAAAATGAGAATTGAATTTAAATCCATGTGGTGATTGGTCAATAAAAAATGAGAGAATCAAATACAAGGAAAGAAAGTCACTACAAAAATTCAAGAGAACACTCAATAAGAGAATTTAGGTTAAGCTTGGTTTGGTTAATTGCATATTTAATATATAAAGAATCATTTTAATTGATTTATTAAACTCAATTCGGTCATTCATTATAAAATTTTTATTAGAAATAAATAATAATTTAAAAAATTCTAAATTTCGATTGTGTGTAAAAACAAATGAAATTTAAAGTTCATGAGCAAAAAGGAAAACTTTGAATAGTTTGTGTATTTATTGAAAAATCAAATAAGATTGATTATGACTCACCCGACCTGTCAGCAACCACGTCGCGCCGGAAAATGTCACGCCAGCATGGGTTTCGCCGGATTTTTGATCGATGTATAATTTGAAATAAATCAAAAATTGATGTATTTATGAGCTAAATTGAAAGTTCGTGTGCAAAAAGAAAATTTTAAAAAAGCTAATGTATTTAGAGAAGAATAATCCTATATAAAAAAAAAGATAATTATTCGCATTACATGATAAAAATTGACTCAGCCTTATTACTGATCCAAATACAAACACATGCTACATTATAGTATTGAAAGTGATTTTTTTTTAGGGGGAAATAGTCCACCTATAGTTTTTGAGATATTATTGAAATGAAAGTAAGAAGAGATTGTACACAAACCCCGAAAAGATAAAAGAACTCAGAAAAGGATAAAAGAAGGGAAAACAAAAACATGTTAAAGAAACAAATAGGAGTAACTAGGGAAGGGAGCTAGTTAGTTTAATGGTGTAATTTTGATTTACTTTTTCAGTTTGACCGCAGCAAACCCTCGACTCCCAGTCCCATTTATGAATTGAGATGCGCCACTCCTCCCTTTAAGCATCTAATTTCATGAATACTCTCTCTCCACTTGTGAGAGAAATTGTTCGTCACAACAACAATCCGCCAAACAACAAGGAACAAGCCCATGTGTGGAGCCGTTTTCTGTGTCTGTAGACTGCTGAGTTTTTAACTGCCAAAGCATAAGCCCTCATCATTGCGAATTTAGGTGCTCTCTTCATCCCTCTGTTCGACTTCTTAGAGCATTCGAGATTCTGTTAGTTCGGATCTGTGGTGGGTTTTCTGATTTGATTGTGGTTTGTGATCAAGATCTGATTTTTATGTGGATTGACTCCCACCGTGAATTGTGTTTCTTGAATGTAAAAGTAATTGCATGCCATCTTAAAAACCTGTTGCATTTGTCAGGAGCTGACTTGATTCACTGCCCTCTTTACTTTCCTTCCTTCTTTTTATTTTTCTGGTGGTCCTTGATTCCCTATGTGAGTTTTATTTCTAGTTTCCTCTTTTCAGGTTTACCGGAAGTAGGCTAGAGTTTTTAAGTTTCGTTAAAGCCTCTTTTTTCTCCATCTCTTTCCTAGCTTCCTTTTTGAATTCTTTTTCACTCTCTCCATCAATTGGTTCTAGATAAAGTCCTTTGCAGTTTTGCTTTTAAGCTTTTGAGTTCACGGGTTAGTTTGTGGTTTTATTAAGAACCATGCTTTAGTTTGGAAAATTGTGTACCAGCTAACTTGCCAGTAGGAGTATTTGGGTATCTGAATTTGTTTATTGTTATAATCTTCTGTTGTTTCGTTCAGATCTTGCACAACAATTGAGCATGGCAAAATGATGTCTGTTTACAGTTTACTGTACCGTCTTCATTCTGATGTTTAAACGCACATTGTATTTCTACTCAGAAAAGTGATTTTAAGTTTTTGGCTATGTTTGTTAACTATGTAAAATCAACTTACCTTTCAAGAGATTACTTACTGGTGCTTTCACTTGACAGGGTTCTGGTTCCACGGATTGGTGTTACCACGGGCATCATAGCTATTGTAGTCATTATGTAGTGTAGTTGAATCTAAGTCTTGAAGAATAGCTTATTGTTTCTGTGATGGCCTCGAAGACTGGCTCTATGGCTCCATTAGGGCTGCAACAAAAGGCTGTTGGTGCTCATTATGCAGTCAAGGCACATGATCTGAAATCTGTACCTTCTCAGGTCCTAAAAGCTAACAAGCAGAAGCTGGTTAAACCGGAAAAATCTGAAGAGTCTTGCAGAGCTACTGCTGTGAAAACTGCAGAAGGCGTTGTTGAGTCCAAAATATCTCGAATTAATATTAATGGTTCATTGAATGTATCACCTGGTTACTCAGATCCTAAAACTCCCTCTACCGGCTCTGAGAAAGTGCCCATAACTGGAGATGTTGATGTGCATGAGAATGGAACCTCACGAGAAGCATCTGATGATCAAGAAAAGCAAACATCCGAACCAAGCAGTGTGAAGAACAGCTCGGTGTCTGCAAACATTAGTGGTGGAGCCATTAGTCTTGCAAAAACCAGTGGAAGTGCTAAACTAAGCTTTAAAGCAGACATTGAGAGTGGAAAGAGCAGCGTGTGCCGAGAGAGCAATGGCAGCGATGTGAGTGATGAGAGCTCATGTAGCAGCTTCAGTAGCGGCGTCAACAAACCCCATAAAGCAAATGATATGCGGTGGGAAGCCATCCAAGCAGTCCGAACCAGAGATGGAGTCTTAGGATTGAGCCATTTCAGGCTGCTGAAAAGATTAGGCTGTGGAGATATTGGGAGTGTTTATCTGGCTGAGCTGACTGGAACTAAATGCTACTTTGCAATGAAAGTTATGGACAAGGCAGCTTTAGCGAGTCGGAAGAAGCTTCTTCGTGCACAGACAGAAAGAGAGATACTACAGTCCCTTGACCACCCCTTCCTTCCCACTCTCTACATCCATTTTGAGACTGATAAGTTTTCGTGTTTGGTGATGGAATTCTGCCCTGGAGGAGACCTACACACTCTTAGACAGAGACAGCAAGGGAAATATTTCTCTGAACAAGCAGTGAAGTAAGATATCTTCTAACCATGTGTGAACTTTTTAAGCAAGACTAGGACGGAATTTCGTTATATGCTTTCAGCAATTCTATACAATATCATGTTTATTACTGTCATAAACTAATTAAAATTGGAGCTGATTGCACTGCTCTAGAAGAGATTTTAATAATAACTCCTGCTAATTAATTCTTGGTGTATTTCTTAATGCCTGCACAGCCTCTGCTGTTGATTTGCTAAGTGCAGCCACTTAAGTATATAAAGACCAGTTTGGCTCTGCCGTTAATACTCTCATGCCGTAGGACTAGAACCTTTTTCAGTGATTAATAATAATCTTATGTGCCTTAACCTACTATACAAGTTTTGATATGTCTTTCGGTTTGCAATGTCCCGGTAATATCTGAAGACTGTTGGGATCTCTCTGTTAGTTGAACTTCAGTCAGAAAGATTAAGTTTTGTCTATCTCAAGACTGCTGTTAATATGCATCCTTAGTCTTTATGTAATGTGACTTGTGGTGTTGTAGTAGTTTGCGGTCTCCCGCATGTTTCTTTGAGCAAATAGTCTGAAAAGTTTGAGCTCCAAGCTGTTTGATTCTGCCATTTAACTCAACTATTTTGGAACTTCCCCTTTGTGGCAGATTTTATGTTGCAGAAGTGCTGCTTTCCATGGAGTACCTACACATGCTTGGTATTGTCTATCGCGATCTTAAACCAGAAAACGTCCTTGTTAGGGAAGACGGGCATATAATGCTCTCGGACTTTGATCTTTCACTTCGCTGTGCTGTTAGCCCAACTCTGGTAAAGACCTCTAGCATAGATTCTGATCCCCAGCGTAAAGCTCCCGTATACTGCGCCCAGCCAGCATGCATCGAGCCATCCTGCATTAAGCCATCATGTGTTGTTCCAACATCGTGCTTTACTCCTCGTCTGTTCTCCAGCCGATCCAAGGACAAGAAACCCAAAAATGAAATAGGCAACCAAGTCAGCCCATTGCCTGAGCTGATGGCCGAGCCAAGCAATGCACGGTCCATGTCTTTTGTGGGCACACATGAATATCTTGCACCGGAGATCATCAAAGGCGAAGGCCATGGAAGCGCGGTGGACTGGTGGACTTTTGGGATCTTTCTATACGAGCTGTTATTCGGTAAAACTCCATTCAAAGGATCGGGTAACAGAGCCACGTTGTTCAACGTCGTGGGGCAGCCCCTTCGGTTTCCAGAGTCGCCAGTTGTGAGCTTTGCTGCGAGGGACTTGATAAGGGGGTTGCTAGTGAAGGAGCCTCAGCATAGGCTGGCGTATAAAAGAGGTGCAACTGAGATCAAACAACACCCTTTCTTTGAAGGGATTAACTGGGCTTTGATACGGTGTGCCACCCCTCCGGATATCCCGAAGCCCGTTGACTACGAGCGGCTGCCTGTTCCGGCAGCAGCTCCGGCCAGCGAAAAGACTGCTGCTGCTGCTGTGGATCAGAAAAGTGACAAGTATCTTGAGTTTGACTTTTTCTAGTTGGATGCTGTCTTATATTTGTCATGTGATTTTGGAGAACAATGACTTGAAGAATTCTTGGCCATAATTGAGGATGTGCGAGAGAAGTGAAGATGGGAAGATGAGATGGTACTATTTGTTTAATGTGGGATGGATGGAAATTTGCAGGTAGAGAATTTGTATCATTTGTTGCAGAAAGAAGGATTGTTGGATTTGAAGAACCAAATTATAGATAGATGGCATGATCTTTTCTCATCTCTCTCTTCTGCGGCTTATCCGTTTGCATTCAACCAAACAATGCTAGCTGTGTCTTAATATGATAGCTTTATCTTTCTTAAATCAAAAAAGAAGATTGTATTACGTAGAATCTTTTTTTTTTTTTTAAAGTAAGAAGAGAAAAATATATGAAATTGTGGGGAACTTGGATCGAATACGTGACCTGTCTGAAGATCTCCCAACTGAGCTGTCCCCGCTTATTTTGAATTATAATATCTTACTATATATTTCGCAATAAAGGCAAATCCAAACGTGATAAATTTTGAATTAGGTCATGCGGTAGCTGGGATTTGGAGTTCAGATATGAGATATGGATTATCATTTTCCATATTTACAGAACTTCTATATATACATCTAAATGAGTGTAGAATTTCAATCAATGAAACAAAAAATAAATCGGTAAAACAAACTATAAGAGTGGTACTAATTTTCGGACCAAAACAATAAAGCTAATTGCTGGGTGTTTCTGCAAGACAAAGGAAACACTGAACTTTATAAAAATGTTCTTTTTAAAAAAAAAAAAAAGAGTTCAATGAAAATGCTAGGAATAGAAGATTAGAAGTTCTTAGTTGCACCCAAATATTTAATTACAAGTTCAATCATATTGAAATAACATATAGAAGAAAAAACAAACAAATAAATGAAATGTGGCATCACCCACTAGTCCACTACCTAAACCAAATAGTCAATGAATCAAATTCAATTTCTTTTTAATTTTTCAGAACACTCTCAACGACTTTCCCTTGTAAGAAGTTTTACTTTAGCTCACTTATTTTAAAACCGCAAATTGGCAAAAATAGTTCTCAAACTTCGTGTTATTGCGAATTTTGTCCTAAAACAATTTTTTTTTTTTTTTTGACCATCAACTCCTTGTTTTTGCGATTTTAGTCCTACCGTTAGATTTTCCATCAATTTTAACAGTAATTCAATTTTAATTTTAAAAAATAAAAAATTAAAAGGGCAAAATCGGAATTTTTATTTATATGGACCAAAATTGCAAATGAAAAAATATTTGGGACCTATTTAGCAAAATTAAATAGTTTAAGGACTGATTTCACAAGTTTTAGACAAATAAGATAATTGCTTCGTATCGACGAGATTTTGCATTAAATTTTTTATTTTTCATATAACTTTATTGCTTCGTATCAAATATAAGCTAACGAAGACTTCGTACCAATATAAACAACATTTAATTCGAAATGCAAAATATTACTGTGAATTAACCATTAAAAAATAAAGCTATTATCACCCAAATTTTTTTACTTCAAAATAACAATTTAGAGCATAATATTTATTTCAAAATAACATGAATACGAGGAAAATATGTGTCAGTTTGTAATTTACGATGAATAATATGTTATAAAAAATATTTAATTCGTAATTTTTCATGAATAATAGAATACGAGGAAAATATGTATCAGTTCGTAAATAACATAAAATATTAGCTTTATTTGCAAATACTATAATAAGCCAAAAAAAAACTACTGCAAACAAGGTTAGTTTCGTATTCACATTCTCTGCATAGAACTGTCATGACGAATCCCCAACACCACCACCCGCCATTGAAGGCCATAACCATAACTCACGTCCGCTACCAGCACGATGACCAGCTCGGCCATTTCCTCGCTTGGATCTACCTCGTCCCCATGTTCATCAACTTCGGCGGATTCGTCTCCCACTTCCTCTTCCGCTGCGAGCTCTAGGGAATGTTCTTCGTCGTTGGCCTCCTTCGCAATTCGTCAGCGAGCGCATCATTTGCGGATTCGCAATTCTCCTCGTATTCTAGTTATTTTGAAGTAAATATTATGCGCTAAATGGTTATTTTGAAGTAAATTTTTTGCGTGATAATAACTTTGTTTTTTAATGATTAATTCACAATATATATTTTGCATTTCGAATTAAATGTTGTTTATATTTGTACGAAATCTTCGTTAGCTTATATTTGATACAAAGCAATAAAGTTATATGAAAAATCGAAAATTTAATGCAAAATCTCGTCGATACGAAGCAATTAACTTATTTGTCTAAAATTTGTGAAATCAGTCCTTAAACTGTTTTATTTTGCTAAATAGGTCCCAAATCATTTTTTATTTGCAATTTTGGTCCGTGTAAATAAAAATTCCGATTTTGCCCTTTTGATTTTTTATTTTTTTTTAAAAAATTGAATTAACGGTTAAATTGACGGAAAATCTAACGGTAGGACTAAAATCGCAAAAACAAGGAGTTGAGGGTCAAAAAAACAAAAAAAAAGAAGTTTGAGGACAAAATTCGCAAAAACACGTAGTTTGAAGACTATTTTTGCCAATTTGCCTTTTAAAACTTTTACTTTCGGGCCAATCATCAACCATCATGTGACACACTAGATTGCAAGTTGCTAGATTCAACAAAAATAAAATATTAAGACATCTGTTTGTATTCTAAGGAACTTTAGTTAGAATCATAAATTATTAATAATTGCATTGTATTTACTGTTTTTGGTTCTGACGGTGAGAGTTTGAGCAGTCAGTCCACAGCTATTTCTTTCGAAAGAGAGTCATCAACTAGCACATTTTCTTATGTCTGCAGTCAGTTAATCAATATGCTTTGAAATCTAGTTCAGCACCATTTGAAAAGGAAGGAGACAGAAAAAGGAGGCAAAGAGGAAGAGGGTTCTCTTGAATGTTGATCCCCCATCTTAATAAATTTGGGACTTTGTCTGCATTGCTTCTTGATCTCTGCTCTCTCTCTCTCTCTCTCTCTCTCTCTCGTCTTCTGTCCTTGAGAAGAACTGATAGACGATGTGCTGAAATTCCGAGTCAACAGTTGTAGGCTCAATAATTTTTATAGTTTTTTCTGTTATCCAGAAAGTAGTAGAAAATGTCGGTGGTTCCACAAGAAGCCATGAATCAATTTGAAGCGTTAATGGAGGAAGGTTGGTCTCGTGCTTGTTCTGTTACCTGATCTATAATGTGGGTGCTTGTTTTTGGCTCTCTTTTTTTTATCATTTTCTTTGGAATTATGTGCAGTTGACGAGCCACTGAGAAGCACATTCAAGGTAATACTCGGTCTCTTTCCTTATTCCGAAACTCTTCCATCTGATCTGTCCTTGAACTCTTGTCCAAATTAATATGTTATATTGTAATATGCACTTGCAACTTGCAACAATATGCATGTTTCTCAGTAGTATTATGATGCCAGTATTTGGCGCTTGCCAATTGCATTATATGTCAATCAGCTTTAGTTTGATGTTGTAATATTATTTTCTTGTGTATCCCTCAACTTCAGAAGTGCAGATTTGCTGCCAAATGGAGAGTGTTAAGACATCAGAACATATTTTCCACTACTAATTAGGTTTCAGTTGCCGGATCTGTCACTTGATGATACTGGATTACACTAGTGATGAGTATACTCAAGATTTAAGGAGTTAATGGTAGCTCTCTCAGTGCCTTCCGAGGTTATAGAGTCGGTTCTCTTTCTTTTTGGAATTTGATAGAGAAACTAAGAGTCTAAAGTTCAAAGAATAGGTCTCTCGTGAGACTGTCGGATGAAAATCTGACTCTTATAGCTATTAGTACTTTTCAACATAATAATGCTATAACTGAAGTACTTCTTTTATTCATAACTAATCAGAAGTGTTACATGTACAAAAAATATTATTTTTGTCCTTGAGACCTACGGTCTTATATATATTACCCGTGAAACAATCTCACACAAGTCTTAGTGTCAATTGAGGTGGAAACATACTAGAAAACCAAGACTAAGCTCCCATCAGGTCAACTAGAGAAGCATGCCCAATGCAGATGATTTCAAGGATCTTCCTGATTGACACTTCTGTTCTTTAATTGACTATTTTCTTAATCAAGTCCTAATAAATATTATTGCAAGAAGTCAGTTATCTAATCACTAAACACTGGATGTATTATTCAATATATGGATTTCTTTCTTTTTGTGCATGTAAAACCCACAGGAAAAAGAATTAACTCTGTCTCAAGCTTTCCTCTTTACATGAAAACATCTGTCAGCAAATGGCTACTACGTTCTAACCATCTGGAGGATGAGCCAGTTTAAGTTTCATTATCATTGGCTTTTGCTAAATATGATGCTTTCTCTTTTTTATGCTTTCACGGCGAATGAGATTCACATATAGTCATCTTATTATTTGTTCAGTTCTATTTTGACCATTGTGATTTTTTTGGCATGTTAATTGCATAGTAAAGTAGTGGTCCTCTTACTTTATTATTTGGGATTTGGAAGACATAATGCGAGTGTACACACACATGCACTCTGGCATGTATGATTTGTTCAAATCACGTGGATGAGAATTTCTTCATCACTTCTTGTGAAGAAAGAAAAACACGAGGCATTTTAACAAAAAACTGCTTGAAAAGAATAGCACAATCTTTTCTTTTTCTTCTTTTAGGAGTCAATCTCATTCTGATCATTTTACAGAATATCCATCAAGGATATCCTCATGATTCTTTGATGCGCTTTCTCAAGGCAAGAGAAGGAAATGTTACAAAAGCCCACAAGATGGTGAGACTATCTTTTCTTACACTAGTCATGTATGTGACAAAGTTGTTTGCTGAATTCTGAGGTACTCAATTGTTGACGGTGTGCTATTGCAGTTAGTTGATTGCTTGAAGTGGAGAGTGGAAAACAATATTGATGGTATGCTAGCGGTAAGTAGTACAATACTCATGCTCAGTGTGAATATCTGATCCTCAAAGAGTTGTATCTTACCACTGATATATATAGATATGAATAACGACTTACGTAGGGATTTTACTTTTTGATTTGAATAAGGAAGTTGATTTACATCTTCTAGCTAATCCATATGCTGCACCATCTTTTCTCTATTCATTTTGGTGATTTGCTGTCTGTAGTTCTCTTTCTGGTTTTGTGCATCTATTTCCTTGATTTTAAGTACTATGTTTTGAGATATACTGGAAACCACGATGATCTAGAATACTAGAAATTGTTAATGCAGTAAACAAATTAAATTTGTGAGGTTGAAGCCACCTTTGAAGAGTGAGTGGCCACAATGGATGTGACTAAGTTTCGAAAGGTATGGTATTTCCCATGTAGAGTCTGAATCTACTGTTTCCTTTTTCACAGAAACCTATTGTACCAGTTGAGCTTTACAGAGATATACGTGACTCACAGCTTATAGGATTGTCAGGTTACTCAAATGAGGTGAGCATATAATGGAGCAGTGACAAGTTCAATTATATGTCAAGAAAACTTACTTTTGTGCTGATACAAAATTCCATGCATTTACTAAGAAGACACTGTTTTTTATAGGGCCTCCCTGTTTTTGCTGTTGGAGTAGGCATGAGCACGTTGGACCGAGCATCTGTAAGTGCAATTAACAGAATCTTTGCATCAAGCATCTGATTCAGATTTTACTGCAATTCATATCATGTCGAATGCTAACATTGCATGACAATATATTTGTGAGTTCAGAACTAGAGACAGTATACCAACCTTGTCCTGTTTGAATTTAGTCTTCTCTAGTTGATACTAAATTCGTGATTGTTTTGGCCTACCATATAACAAAATGTTCGTCAGATGGTCCGCAGCGATTAGCATTCTACTATATAGGACATGAAATAAATTCCCAACTAAGCAAAAAGCTTGGTTTAATATCATTATGCATTCATGATGGAAATGATTCTTTAGTATGAGAATTTGTAATTATTTATTTGTAAAGTAAAAGAAAAGGTGCTTGACTGCTTGTATAAAAGAATGGCTCTTGTGATTCTAGTATTGCAATGTGTTTATTGAAGTTCTTTTTCTCAGTAAAATTTGGATTTCTTTCATCTTTGACTATATTCATTTCCAATTTGTATAGGTTCATTATTATATACAATCCCACATTCAGATGAACGAATACAGGGATCGTGTTGTTTTGGTAAGATGTTCACACTAACTTCAATTCTAATTTTAGTGGCATGGATGATTAACTTATCATATACATTTTTTTACAGCCAGCTGCAACAAAAAAGTATGGCAGGCATGTTAGCAAATGTATAAAGATTCTAGATATGACTGGGTTGAAGCTCTCAGCTTTAAACCAGATAAAGGTGCATCAGTGGCTCTTACTACTTTCCCTGGGCTGGTTAAAAAATATAGTAGAAATTTATCTCTAAATATCAATTAAGTTTTTGTCCTTGTGCAGCTAATGACAACGATTTCTTCTATTGATGATCTGAATTATCCGGAGAAAACATTAACTTATTACATCGTGAATGCTCCATACGTCTTTTCCGCTTGTTGGAAGGTTTGTCGCAACTATAGACCCTTGGTTTAACTATCCACTTGTTTGTAGATATGTTGCATTTTCTGATTATCTGTGTCTCAAAATTTCTTCATCATATCCTTAGTCATAACCATTTAGCTATTATCAGGTTGTGAAGCCACTTCTGCAGGAAAGAACAAGAAGGAAAATAAATGTATTGTCTGGTTGCGGACAGGAGGAGTTGTTGAAGGTTGTTTCTATGTCCCTTTCTTTACCTCATTCATTGTGTATGAAAACTTATTTTATATTTCATGGGATACTCTTGCATCATCATATTATCATATAGTCCCCTGAACTCAGTTGGTTTTCAGAAGCTTGGAATTAAGTTCCGTCTGTTCTGATTGTATTGGTGCAGATAATGGATTATTCTTCCCTTCCCCATTTCTGCCGTAAGAGAAATTCGGGCTCTTCAAAACATTTGGAGAAGAATCCTGATAGTTGTTTTTCCTTGGACCATCCATTCCATCAACAACTTTACGATTACATTAAGAAGCAATGTTCGGATCATGTACCTGTTCGACCCGTAAAACAGGGGTCTGTGCATGTTACTTTGCCTGAAGATGCTAATGAAGGAGATATTGCCAAGATCCTGGAATCTGAATTGCAGAATTTGAGGGTCTAGAGAGATGTCCAGAATCTTTGAAGAACATGGAAATCAATGATAGGAAGTGCTATGCAACTCTTCATATCCGGTTTGAAGTGTTAAGTCGCATCCTGCTCGTAATCTCTTGTTCTTTTGTGTTCTGAGTATTTGTAGCTATTTCACTCGCTATGTAGCATCTAAAAATCAGTACATGCTCCATTGGGGGGGCAAAAAGAAAATTGATGCATGCGCTTAATATTTCATCTTTAAGTCAACTGCAGTAGAATGCTGCATGCATTTATTATTGTCAACTTCCTGATCACGTCAGATGTATAAATTTGTGGAGAATATATAAAGTATGCTTTATTCTTATGATACTTGCACAGGCATTGTAGTTAAATATAATATGTAATTAGAAATTTCAAAGCATGCTTTATCCTTTGTGGATCCGAAAGTTTTAGCTTTCAGGGCCAATTCGATACACTTTGATGGAAAGGAAGCACGCAGATATGGATAGCTCATGGATATGCTGATCAGGTATGTCATTTTTCTCAGATTTCTTTGTCGGTTGTGCACTTTGGCCTGTTCTAAAGCTTATAAGAATTGGTCAAGTTTTCTATTGCTTTTCTGAATATAGTGAAGTTATTTAACTTTACATTTCTCAATACTAGGATGAGTTACTTCATCGCTTTCCCATTTTGACGCCTTTTCTGGAGTTCGGTCTCCACCAACCTTCGATCAGTCTCTGCCATTTCTGCCTTCTTCAGAGCTTCCCTAATTTCTGATTCTATAGTCTCGTTCTCTTCCAACACCGCTTCCAGTTTCTCTGCAATTCCTATCTTCCTTGCATTTATAGCCTCTACCTCAGCAATGGCAGTGGCCACTTCTATGTCAGCCTTGTTTTTGCATTCCTCGATCTTCTTGTTTATTGACTGAAACTCCTCAGCGGACATTCTGATCTTCCTATTGGGTTTTGGACTGTGTGATTCAGCAGCAGCATTTCCTTCACAGTTATAGATTCTTTCCTCTGCTAGCTTCTCTGCAGCCTTGAGTTCTTCAGCTTCCTTCAATGCAATCTTGAGCTTTTCCTCTGCTTCTTGAGTCACTGTTCTTTCGGCTTCAGTTTCTTGCCTCAATAACTCAGCACTCTTCTTAGTTTTTTGTGCTTCGATTCGAGCCATTTCTGCCTCTACTAAAAGCTTATCCACACATGATTGCATGATGAAAACACATCCTGACATAGCTGCCTCAAGCTCATCCTTACTCTGCTCCAGATCTGCCTCTATTTGCTCCGCGGTTGATTCTGCTTCTAACACCTTCTTCTCCATCTCCGGATGCTCCCTTTTCACACAGTCTAATTGTGATTTAGTCGAATTGATAAAGCTTTGGAGTGAGTCTTCTTCCTCCATAGCTTCCTCCAGTGCCGTCTTGGTACTGTCAAGCTCCTTAGCCATTTTCCTTATAACGTACAAATCTGTGGATTGAATCTCATTCAGTTGTTCCTGCAGAACCCTAATTTCCTCCATTGTCTCGTCGAGCTTCTCCTGGAGAGTCTCCGCAGGCTCGTATTCTCCTTGCAGGCGCTCGATCTCTTTCTCGAATTGTTGCTTAGCTGTTTTATGACTCTGCAGTACCTCCTCCTTCTCAGACATGAGCTTCATGTACTCATCTTCGGCCTTACGCGAAGCAGTCCTCACCTGCTCGATTTCTAGCTGCAGTTTCAACAGCATGTTATGCGTCGTCTGTTTCTTCTGATATTCGCCTTGAGCCCGTTCCGATTTCTGGAACATAGCCAGTTTTGCCAGCAGGGTTGCATCACAATCCTGCCTTAAATTGGTTAGCTTCTCTTGACTTGCAATGAGTTTTGCTGTGGTTGCCTTGTACTGTTCCCTCTCCTTGTCTAGCTCCACTCTCCACGACTCGTTGCCAACTCGACCTCTGCGAGCTTGCTCCAAGTCGAGCTCGGTGGCTCGGAGTTTTGCAGCGTGTGCCTCTCGGATGGCTGCTTGCTTGGAATCGGTGAGGGTTTGCAGCTTGTTTGTGAGTAGTTGCAGCGTCTTGTTAGCCATCTGCAGCTCGCTAAGGGCTTGAGCTTTTGCAGCTTCGGCGGTGCGTAATCGATCGCTGTATTTAGACCGCGCTTTGAGCATGAGATGGTGCTGCGCCGCTAATTGCAGCAATCCCTGCACCACAAACCCTAACTGCAGTTACGAATGTGAATCGCATTTTAGTTTTACATTGATGATCTGAATTTCCAACTTTACCTCGTCGGAATCCCTCGTGGTCACCGGTGTTGTGGCTTTGGGCGATCCCACTTCGACGAATAAAGTAATGGCATCCTTCACGGACTGGAAAGGCGATCGGGGTTCGGCATCTTCGGCCACTGCCGCTTCCCGGATATTCGAATTTCTCATCTAGGTAATGCAGATAAACAATCAACTCCAGAAAGTGCATGCAATTTGAATGAAGGAAAACAAACCTTGAGATTCACAAGAAGCGCGGAAACAGAGTTGTGTTGAGAAGAAGGCTATCTATCTGTACGTATGCAAACTATCAAAAGAAAAAAAGCTGGATTCCTCTGCTATAATGTTTGTTGAGAAGAGCAGAGGAATTAAAGGAATAAAACATGGTACGTATTATGGGAATGTTGCGAAATATAACCAAACATGTATAGAAATGTAGAGGAGGAGACGATTTTCCTAATTTGGCTCTTTGTTGAAGTCCATTTCAAGTCCGAACAAACCGCCCTCATTTGCTATTTTACCTACCTATTATATCTATTGTCAACAATTTAATAATGTATTTATAAGGAATTAAGTAATAGCTCAATCTATATTTTTGTTACCTTTCCATAAGTATATTGATCTAAATAATTATGGTAAATATAGTTTCTTATAGATTTAATTAATGATATTTATATCAACGTCAGTCACACTTGTATGTGAATTCTAACGTATCTCCTTCGGAGTTGAGACAGACCTTAGTTTGAATCATCCTGTTATACTTTTGAATGATTTAATAGTAAATGATGTATATACCATATACACTTTTGTTCTTTATACTTGGTGATGGAGCTAAAATAGTGAATGTTTTATGTTGGAGTTCTGAAAGTCTTTAATTTGTATGAGATAAATATTGTGATAAGATAATTCCTGGTAGAAGAAGTTTTAGGAGGAGCAATAGGGGTTTATTTAAAACAAAGATCTGTAAAAAGCAAACTGATCACTAGCACTAGCATGTAGAACACAACTATTATCCTATTATCCTATCCAAGAAGTTTCAAGAGTGCAGCTCATGATGGACAGAGAAACCTGCAGATATTATCTTCACAACAGCTGCCAGCTTATAGAGGTTTCCGATTTCACAGCAAAGAGCGTGCCACCTTTGCAACAGACCTGCAGCAGACACCACATTTCTATCTTTAATCTTCAATTTCTTAACTAAATTCAATAATCTATGATTCGACCGCCTGATAATCCTCATTAGAAGTGACATAAACGAATTGCAATTACCTAATTGTGTGATTTTACAAACTTGTATTTTAACTACCACTCATAACAGACTCAAATTGCAGCATAACTGTTGCAATCGATCAAGAAAATTCACTTTCAAACCTACCGCTTATTAACGAGCTCTAGAACAACAGCAGATGCACCTCCTCCACCATTGCAGATTCCAGCAACCCCAAACTTCCCTTTTTTCTCCCTCAGCACCTAAATCACCAGCCATAACAATGCAGAGTACTTCATTTGATCCATCAGGAGAAAGATTGGACAAAATTATATCAATGTCTTGTTTTAATTAAAGGGAAGCAACTGTACCCCTAAGAGTGTGACCAGGATGCGAGCTCCACTACAGCCTATTGGATGTCCCAACGACACCCCACCTCCATGCACATTTAGCCTTTCCTATAATGAGAAGATATTTTTGTGAACCAAACAAGGAATGAGAAGAATACTATATTGCGTGCAGATGGACAGCTCTCGACTTGGAGAGCTGATAATGACAGCAAACATAAAGACTCACAGGGTCAATATTGAGTAATCTCTGATTAGCAAGAGCCACAACCTGAACAAATGATGTTAAGGCACAGAGAGATTAACAAGTGAAACATGGATCTTAGAGAGAAGGCCTCATTAATCAAAATCAAACATTAATACTCACAGAGAAGGCTTCATTGATTTCATAGAAATCAATATCAGAAGCTTTCAAGCCAGAATTTGAGACTGCTCTAGGTATGGCAAGGGCTGGAGCAGTTGTAAACAACTCAGGTGCCTGCTCAACCATTTAATGTCATCACCATTCACCACGGTTGAAGTACGATGTTGGAAAAAAAGATTTAGAGTACCTGGGCTGCATCAGCATAGCCTCTGATTCTGGCAATAACGTCCAATCCAAGTTTAACTGCCATTGCTCCACTCACTAGGACTAAAGCAGCCGCCCCATCACTGCACAAGAAACAATCTTCACGTCAGTTAATGCTAATTAATGAATGTTATTGGCATAAAGAAACATAAAATGCACGTAAACCCATACTCGTAGATTACAAACCCATCAAGAACCAGAGAAGAATGCAGAGGTTGTAAACTGATACTCGTAGATTACATACTCATAGACATACTTGTACACTCGGGTACGGGAGAGAAGAGTTCAGTGGAAGGAACAGATTCGTTCTGAAGTGGAAGTGCGATAGGGGCGCCGGTCTTCTTAGATTCGAGAGAAAAAGAGAGTTCTCCTTGGGGAAACCCTAATTTGTTCATTTAATTCAATAATAAGCCCTTCCACACGAGGGGGGTTCTAAGAACCAAAAATTGAAGTGGCCCAAACAACAACACTTCGGGCCAACACCAACACTAACATTAACTACCATAGACTAAGAAATACTAAGACCTAACATATGGCCCAACTAAAATAAAAAATAATGCATAGGCATCAATTGATAAAAAGGGTGAGCTCCTAGCTCTGACACCCTCCGGATGTGCTCCTAGCCACTTCTCGGGGCTCCACTCACATCAATATCGACCGGCTCAACATGTACCTTCTCCTCGAGGTGTGCAATTACGAGGTCGCTCTCCGTGTGCTACGATGTCGGCTGCAGATAGGGTATGGAGAGCGCCAAGCGGTAGAGTTGAAGAGCCTCCACGGCGCTACTATCGGTGCTCCCCTGCAGAGTGTATGTGCGTCCCCCATGCTCAAAGTGTAGGGTTGGGGCTCGCCAGTTAACTTGGGTGGTTCTCAAAGATTCCAGTCATGGTATGCCTAAAACTACCTCCTCATTTGGCAACCCCAACAACATCAACTCCACCACAACACCAAACACCTAACATTTCTAGCTGCACATCGCGGGACACCACTTCGCCTCGCACCCGCGCTTTGTTCCTGAATGTAACATAGAAATGATTGATCATGGTAGTGGGAAAGTTTAAGCGAATGTCCACCTCGAGGGCTATGAAATTGTGGGTGACAGCTGAGTCAATGAGCACCCACACCTTTTGTCCTCGAATCAAGCTGCGAGACTTGAGTGAGGAGAGCAGTGGTACGTCGGAGTGATTGCCCCGACCACAATAGGTTCGACGTGCATTCCAAACACCGCTGACTCAGTATCCTTGACCTCCAGTCCTGCGACCTCACAATGATGGCCTCAACCGCAGTGGGCCCCACATTTGTAGTAGAGACCTCGGCCTCGGTGTTCCCAAGCCGGTGCTTGCGCCTCCTCATTCGCCCAATGAACGTCTTCCGCTATAACTCAACGATGCTCCTCCCGCGCAGCCACATCATCCCTACTCTCAATACGCTTGGCTAAAACTCCCGTGCAGCCACATCATCCCTACTCTCCATGAGGGAATCCGTCTATGTGATAGTGAGCCAATCTTCAAGCTCGGTTCCACAATCAGCCAGCACGAAGTGGATTCTCGAAGTTCGTCCCACGAAAGCTCGGGATGGTGGCGAAGCGCCCATTGAATCTAATGTAGAGCCCGTCCTTCGCAGCTTAGAGAAACAGATTTGATCATCTCAGCTCGCTCTATTGAACTAGGTGGAAAGCTCCTTCCGCCTAGTAGAGTCAATTGTCAGGTCAACCCATACATAAAACGGTAGAGTCACGAAAATGTGGTATGCTGTCATCGGTGGCATCGACCTCTCGGCTGGTACCCGAATTGCGAAAAAGAAGGTGGTGAAGGAGGTTCTGGTAGGCTGGGAGCATCAGATCCACCGCGGCCCAGCCAAATACCACCAGGCATTGGACTTTGGCGAGCACACGCCCGTGGAGCTGCTCTAGCAGTCGCGTACGGTCTAGCTTCTCCATCAGTTCGTCCATGGCAACGAACATGCCTTGAACTTGGGCGTGGATGTTGCCCATCACATTTTCGAGCCGCACAATGCGCCGGCCAGCCATTAGTTTGGATTGGATCTCGGAGCTCTAGTACCAGTTGGTACACTCCGGTACAGGAGGGAAGAGTTCAACAGAAGGTTGAAGGAACATATTCATTCTGAAGTGGAAGTGCGATAAGGGCGTCGTTCTTCTTAGATTCGAGAGAAGAAGAGAGTTTTTCTATGAGAAACCCTAAATTGTTCGTTTAATTCCATAATGAGCCCTTCCTCATGAGGGGAGATATATAGGGGGGAATGGGCGAAATGGTGGGCTTCTAAGAACCAAAAATCGAAGTGGCCCCAACAGCAACACTTCGGGCCAGCACCAACACTAAAATTTAACTGTAAAGCCTAACATATGACCCAAATAGAATAGAAATAAAATACATAGGCATCAATTAACTAAAGGGGTGAGCTACCACAGAGGTCCCTAGAATCGTACCTCGAACCTTCATGGTCTATGGGGAGACTACGCCCGGAACATAGTTCAAGGATACCTTCGCCTCCATATCTAGATTGGTCGTTTCAGCTTGTATGTCGTCTCCCTCATCATCCTCTTCACTACCTTCGACTACTTCTCCGTCTTCGGCCACCAAAATTACATTGCAAACAATCTTGACCTTATGGCCAAAGTGTCATTTATCATCAGTGAATTAAAAAGCGGCTGAGGCATACGCCTCGAGGCGCGTGACGGAGCAAGGCGGCAAAAAAAAGCACATCAGTGAATTAAAAAGCGGCTGAGGCATACGCCTCGAGGCGCGTGACGGAGCGAGGCACCAGAAAAAAGCACCGAGGCGTACGCCTCATAGAATTCGCATCGTCAGCCCGCCTTAGTCCGTCGAGGCGCGCCTCGAGGCATACGCCTCGAGTCGGACGGCTGAGGCGTTTATGCGATGGAAAACGATTGGGCTTATTTTCTTTCAATTTAAGGTGACTCATTCAAAAATTGAAACCAAATTACTCAAATTGGCCCAAGTTTCATACAACCCTAGCTTTTATTTTTCAAAATTTGTCAAAATTGACGTCCAAATCGAAAGGCTCAGGTTGGCCGCCCTAAAACTGCCGCCGCTGCCCTGAAACCGCCGCCACCGCCTTTAAGTCGTCGCCGCTGTGCCTTTAAGCCGCCGCCGCCACCGCTGCCGCCGCCGCCACGACTTCCTCACTACGGGTGTGTATTGGTGTTCTTTTTCTATTATGTTATTATAGAATAAAAGTACTGCTAAAGGAACAGAAAGCACTGCTCTCTCCATCCACTTTAAGATGAAGTATACTATACGGATAGTCAACGTCAACTCATTAAAGAACAAAATTGGGAGATAATTTATGGGGATCAATTGATTAATTATATGCTAAATTGCTAATTACTTAATTATATTGACACTCTTGGTTTATTTTTTTGTTTTACAACTAAGTAAAATGAGTAGAAACGATCCGGCATGAAAATATTCTACTATAAATCTAACTAATAATTTTAACTATTTTGTATTACAGTATATTGCTAATTTAATGTTTTAATATAGGCAAAGGAAAAAGTCACCACCGATATTTGGTTGATGAGGATGACGACGAAGAAAATTATGATGATGAAGATTGACGATGTTTAATTTGTGATGTTGATGTTTAATACCTTATAACTCTTTTTGTTGGTTTGAAAATTGGTTTCTTTTATTGGTTTGAAGTTGAAAGAAACTTGATTTTATGTGTTTATGTGTTTGTGTGGTATTATATGTTTATTAGGGGAAAAATTAGAATTTACGCCTCGATTTTACGCCTCGGTCAGCCTCGAGGCTTACGCCTCGTGAATCGTAAGGAGAACACATCGGAACCCATTTATGCTTTTTTGAACTTTGTTTATCATCACGCTTGTAACAGAGGCCCGTCTTTGTTTCTCCATCATTTGGGTGTCAGTCATATACATGGTTTGGTCGAGTTGTAGATTGGGGGTCACCGGGATAGCAGTTGGTCTTAGGGTTGTAAGGTGGTGCTTGATGAAAAACCGCTTCCGCCTCCCCTTGTGAAACTTTGTTTACCATCCGTTGAATTAGGCATCTACCCATTTGCTGGATCCGATCTTTTTCCCCCACCCTTCGGGCCAAATTAAAAGCCTTAAATATATCAATGGACCCTTCATATTATACTACGGCCCTAATATCCGCGAGCCCAGTATTGAAATTCCTTAACATAACCGTAGATTGCAACTCTGTGAGCGGCGCCACACTGTTGTGAAATTCGTGATGTACTATTGCACCATTCCTCTCTAGACAACCACGGAGACTGCTGGTATAAATCTCCCCCTTGAGAAGAATGAAACTCAGTAATAATGCCCGTTTGCAATTCCTCCCAGGTATCCATCGGTCGCATCCTATTCATACAATGAAACCACGTTAACGCACTCCCTTCAAGCGCATATACTGCCGTGTAGAATCAATCGACGTAAGGTGTGCGATTGACGAGAAATGCTCTCCGCCAACATAGGCCATCCGGATCTGTGCCATTGAAGTGTGCTAGCTCGATCCACCGTTGACGATTCTCCGTGCGGTCATGTTGCACGTGGTCATCGTGGTGGTAGCCGCTGTCCTCCCAGTCATTGTGGTGGTCGTGTGAATGGTGTTCATAGTTATGGTTCCACACGTAGCGGTCGTTGTAATCGTCTTACTCTTGCTAGTTATCTTCATTACCAGGTGGCGGCGGCGGCGGCGGCAGCGGAGGTGGTCTGTAGGGCTCCTTAACCCCACTACTGGCGGTGGTCCTTTGCCAAGACAAATGGAAATGAAATAGGAAGAACGAGATGCTCACAAGTAGAGGAAGGCATGAAGTGCCCAAACCTTATGCTAGAAGCATTTCCTGCTGTTACGGAACCTCCCTTCTCCTTAAAACTTGGTCGGAGCATTCGTAACCTTGATGCATCGAACTGAAAACAGATAAAAGGAAACAATAACATTCACTAAGTGTGCCAAAAAATTTCCTAAGGTTTGTTTTTTCCACTCAATGAAACCAATTTAAGATTTTGAAAAAATGATTTAACGTGAAAGAACATAATTTTCTCATAATCCGTCTTTGCATAATCATATTTATTATCAACTATATCATGAAAAATTGACTAAGAAATTAATGGCATATCAACCTCTGCATTAGCCATTAAATTCCTCATAATTTATCTACTCACCTTTCTGAGACCTTCATCTTTGTCAATGATGGTAGATGGCTTTCCCTTGCTACCAGAGATTTCAACCTGGAAACAAAAACTCTACCACTTGAGAAAGCAAGAACAGTTAATTACTCTTAGTCAAATTAGAATGACACTGACCGGAACCATCTCCCATGCAAATGCACCACTGGATTCTGCTGCAAGACCTCGTTTAAAACTTTGAATAGAATAAGAATCCTAGAAAGATGCATTTAGGCTTAAGTCAAAGATCTTACTAGGATTGATGTTCAACATGAATACGCACAGACCCTTTCACATTTATAAAGTAATATTATAAAGTAATACAGACGCAGGCATATTTAAATAAGAATAAGATACGGATGTTATTAGACACTAGTAAGGAAAATGAAATACCATTTTGTTGACAAGCCACATGTTTATTAGCCAGGACAAAAAGAATACGACAGTAAAGAACCCACTAAAATGACTTTCCTAGAACTTGTAATCCAGCGAACAAATTACAGCAAATAAATGAAACATAATTAGGCTTGTACGAGTAAATTTACGAACTTCTCGACAACTGTTCTATAACCTAGTATATTTACTTTGTTATGAAATACATATAATTCGAATAATATATACTTCTCTGTAATTGGACAAGTTTCTCCCTGATTGAAATATGAGAAAAGTTGAGATAAGGAAAGGACCACCTAAAAATATGAATGAGATAAGAGTATGAAGTTGATTTCAGCCATACACTACTCGCTTTCAGAATGCAGATAGCAAATATTCCTGACTCCAGTAAGAGGCCAAAGACAATTGAAAAATATAGCAACACACAATCACCTGTTCTTCTCTTGTTATATTATGTTGATCAGCACACAGCTCTGCACAAACACCCATTCCAAAATCATTATAGACATCCCAAAGGCCATCTTTGAGCATGCCATCTATGATAGTGTCATGCCCCAGCCGTGAGCCTATCCTGTTAAAGAAAGCATGGTAAGGAGACAAACCCCATATCAACATGGAGAAAAGATATAGGTCCTCCACTAGACATTATTAAAGCAGCAAGAGATGAGCAATAAAAAAGATCAGTAAGAAGAATTGGAGTATCACATGTAACAAAGAAGAGAACAAGAATAATGTTTTCATCATTGAACTTCTTAAAAAGCTTAACCTACAGTATCATTTTCCTATAGTGACCTGTAGCAGCATCTTTTGAACGTAAAGCTCACCTTCCAGTAGGAATATACTTTGGTGCATTGGACATGCTTTCCATGCCACCAGCAACTACTACATCATTTACACCCAATTTTATGGTTTGAGCAGCAAGCATTGTAGCTGTTATATAAATCGTTGAACAAAACAAAATCATCATAAGTGCCTTGTTGTTGAGAACCACAACACTATGGAATGCCCACCAACCTTTCATCCCTGATGCGCACACTTTATTTATAGTGGTGCAGACCACTGAGTTAGGTATACCTGCACCTAGTGCAGCCTGTCTAGCAGGGGCTTGGCCTAAGTTCGCACTAAGTACATTCCCAAAGAAGACTTCCTGTACCAGAGATGGATCTATGCCTGCCCTCTTAAGTGCAGCTTCAGATAAAATAACAAAATATTAGACTGGTAAAGAAGATTCTGTAGTCTAGAAAGCCAATTTCAAATTCCAAGAGATCTTACATGCAATAGCTATAGAACCAAGCTTCGTAGCAGGCAAAGATGAAAGAGAACCAAGGAAGCCTCCTATCGGTGTTCTTGCAATGCCAACAATGCAAACATCTGTGCGAAAATTATAGCTTCATTTATTGTTTTATAACTGATAATGTGAAGTAAACGTCATATACACAGAGCAACAGATTATGTTCAATTCATCAATAGCTTGCAGAAAAACAAAATTAGTAAGATGACTTAGTCAGCGTGCAGTCTTGAGGACAGTAGAGATACAGAGCAAGTATGGAAACGCTGGTTATTTAATCACAACACTATAGAGAGAAAAAGTACCACCTTGAGGCATGATAGAAGCATCAGCACCAGAAGCCATGAGGAGCCTGCAAGAAATAAGCAGAATATGAGAAAATAAAAAGGAAAGTCTTCAAAAAATACAGATAAAATATGGGAGGGATATCAATAAATCATGCCTAAGATTAAAGCATCGCATACACACTTAACCAAGAAAAACGCTCCACCTCCAGTCGCAGTTCTAAAAGGGGTAAAATGAAAACAAGAAAAGAAAACCGCACGTACCAAGATATACGAAAATCAAGAAATCGCCGAACACTAAAATTGTTGAAGAAATAATAGATTAAAGAAACTGGTGATCAGTAAATATAGCCGGGAAGATGAGAACCCCGCAAACAAAGATTCCATGAATAACCCTCATATTCTCGCAAGAAGTTCGTAAAAACGGCAAGAAATAAAACCGAAAAGGTTCTCATACAGAGATCACAATACACGCCGGACCGCCCGCCGAAACACAAAAGAAGATGATATGAACTAGAATTGGAGTCGTCTCTATCTAAATTCAAGTGAAGTCTTACCAAGAAATCAAGAGAGTCAGCGGAGCGAACAGCTAAGTTTTAGAAGTTAGACCCCTGCAGACGCTTTCCTTGATCTCAAAGCGGATCTTCTGTTTCAAAATGGGAAGAACAGTCGTGTCCACCAATCGCGCCCGTCACGCGTGCATTGATGGCCTCACTCACTCAATTAAATTAATATTTAATTTTAAAAAAAGTGGTCCATCAATACACGCGTGGCTGTTGAATTCTGGAAAGCTTGCGTGTCGTTTGTGGTTGCTACAGAGGAGACACAATGGAGACAAGGGAGTATGGACTGGAGACAGTAGAGTATGGAGAAGAAGAAGTCGGTTAGTTCGTTATAATAAATAAACAGAGAGCCGTTAGATCTGGTGTCCAGCTGGAAGATCGAGTGGTTCATGCAGAGAGCGCTTCATTAATAGAAGCGTGTTTCAGTAGAATACGTTTATGAGTTAGTTAAGCGGTTGATACTTGTTTTTAGTATAAATAAGGATGCTTATGCATTCATTCTGTAATTTTACTTTTACAATACGAAATACATTTCTAGAAACTTCCCAGATCTGAATCTCAATAATTTTTTGCTCATCGTGTTCATCAACAAAAATTAAAGATCACAACATGGTATCAGAGCTATTATGGTACGAATTCATCATACGGATTGGAATGTTTTGCTTGATGAAGAGCTAGGGGAAAGCAGCACACAAGGAGAATCAAGGAATAGAGGAAGGAGAAGAACAAATCATCGGCGACAGAACAGGAATGCATCTGAATCTGGAGAAATTTCTTTGAATCAGACGATACAAGGCTTGGAGATGGACAGAAATGAGCAACATGCAAGGATTAATGACGTCTATCACTTGAGTCCACACGATCATGCTGGACTCAAGATAGTAAATGCTCTATTCAACGGAAACAACTATTACGCGTTGAGCAGAGCGATGAAGCGCGCACTTGCTGGCAGAAACAAGCTAGGTTTTATTGAAGGTACCATAGCTAAACCTTTGGAAACTCATGCGAATTATAATTCATGGATTCAAGTGGATTTTATGGTTACCTCCTGGATGATGAACTGTATAGCACCAGAATACGCTGAGTCCTTTCTTTTAATGGAAACTTCTCACCAATTGTGGAATGAGTTGAAACTGAGATTTGATCAAAGCAATGGTGCTAAAATTTTCAAGTTGAAAAAGGATTTATCTGCCTTTATTCAAGGAAGTCAGTCTATCATGAAGTATTATAACAACCTTAATGTGATGTGGGATGAGTTTAGGCTATTGCAACCAAATACTATATGTACTTGTGTTGCTATTGCTGACTGTGTATGTGGAGCGCTGGAGAACTTAAAAAGCAGCAATGAAATAGACAAATTGATGCAGTTTTTACTAGGTCTCAATGATACTTATGATACAGTTAGAAGTCAGATATTATTGATTGAGCCTCTACCTACGGTTAGTAGAGCATATGCTATGCTACTTCAAGATGAAGAACAAAGGAAGGTGACTTCAAAGCAGAACAATTATCAAGATCAAATGGTTATGAATGTAGCTCATGTTAAGGATCAAGATAATACAGCTATGGCTGTAACAAATGTTGGAGAGTTAATCTCAAATGTGGAGAAGGCTCTGAGTCAGCTCAAGGAATTAGGGAGTGGAACCGGTGTTAACAATGTAGAAACGTATACTCCATTGGATGTGTTAGAGAAACATTACTCTTTCAGTCTTATTGATGCGTTGAGAAAGGAGAAGGTTTGGATAATGGATTCTGGTGCTAGCAGTCATATATGCTGCAACAGAGATCTTATGATGAATGTTCAGAGATTATCTCATCCTCAAGGTGTATTTCTTCCCAATGGGGCCATGCAAAACATTTATGAAATTGGTACAGTTGAGTTAACCGATAAGCCGATTTTGAATAATGTCTTTGCTTGTACCGGAGTTCACACACAATTTGATTTCTACCCATCAGTTGAGTAATGATCTTCAGCTCAAATGTGTGTTCTTTCCTGCTTATTGTGTAGTTCAGAAACTGTCCAATGACCATGTCATAATCATTGGACAGGCTCAGGGAATGTTGTACATCATTGATCCAGAACATAATCTGGACAGGATAAATCAAATCTCAAGATCAGAAAATGGTTCTTTAATGGATTGGCATGTTCTACTTGGACACACTTCTTACACAACCCTTCAACACATACCAGAATTAGGGACTTTATGTGAGAAAGAAAATCTGAAGGATATAAGCGCATGTGAGGTATGCCATAAAGCTAAACAATGTAGGAATCCCTTTCCTACATTGGAACATAGGACTACAGATTTGTTTGAGCTCATCCATGTGGATGTATGGGGGCCTTATAATGTGGAGAACTTGGCTAATTCTACCTTCATTTTAACCATTGTGGAAGACAGAAGTAGAAGTACTTGGACCTATCTTCTACATTCTAAGAAGCAAGTGTATAGGATGCTGGCATTCTATATAAAGATGGTGGAGAATCAATACGATAAGAAGGTTAAGAGGGTCAAGACAGATAATGGGTCAGAGTTTGTGAATTTACAAGTTCAGGAGCTATTTCAATCCTTGGGAATTATACACCTTAAATCATGTGCATATTCTCCGCAGCAAAATGGAATAGTTGAGAGAAAGCATAGATCATGACTAGAAATAGCTAGAGCTCTTATGTTCCAGAGCCATCTACCACAGGAATTCTGGCCCTTTTCCATTTTAGCAGCCACTTGGATTCTGAATAGGTTGCCTAGCAGAGTACTCGGTTGGCATTCTCCCTATTTTGTCTTAACAAATGTTGTTGCTGATTTTGCCTTACTGAAGCCTTTTGGATGTTTGGCCTATGCAGCCAATGTGAATCCTCACAAGAAGAAATTTGATGCTAGGGGAACGAAATGCATCATGCTGGGTTTCGCTGGTGAACATAGAGGTTATAAATTGTTTGATGTTGAGAAGAGAGAAGTCTTTATTTCGAGAGATGTTAAAGCATTTCCTCAGATATTCCCATTTGCTTCCATAGGTTCTCCTTCTCTGGTGGAAGAGGAGCCTATTCAATCTCTTACAGAAACTGTTCCAGAAGATGTGTCTATTCCATTGGAGGAGGATTCAGTCGAATTGGTGCCTTCTTCCACAGAAGAGGCACAACTTTCTGATTCTGAGACTGAGTGTGCAACACCTATTGAAGAGATCACAAGGCCAAAACGGTCAATTAAGCCTCCATCTTGGCTTAATGACTTTGTGAGTCAGACTAAGCTGACTCTTCCCATTAATCTCCCTGACACTATAACTCCCCCTACTTTTCCTTATATTTGCTCCCCTGCTTTTAGTCCAGAGTATACAGTTTTTCTAACGAAGGTTACAAACTTACAGGAGCCTTCTACTTATAAGGAGGCAAGTAAGTACATTGAATGGTGTTCTGCCATGCAATCTGAGCTAGATGCATTGGACCAAAATGAGACTTGGGAATTTGTGGATCTTCCGAAGGTAAAAAAGGCTATAGGATCTAAGTGGGTGTATAAAGTGAAACTTAAAGCTGATGGATCAGTTGAGAGGTTCAAGGCCCGACTTGTGGCTAAAGGTTATAAGCAAGAATATGGTGTTGATTATGCTGAAGTTTTTTCTCCTGTGGCAAAACACGTTACAATCAGACTCCTATTAGCTTTAGCTGCCTCTTATAAATGGCATTTACATCAAATTGACATAAACAATGCTTTCTTACATGGTGTTCTCACAGATGAGATATATATGTTTCCTCCTGAAGGCTACCACAGAGTTCCTGCTGGAAAGGTGTGCAAACTGGTAAAGAGCTTGTATGGGCTCAAACAAGCCTCTAGGGAATGGAATGCAGAACTTTGTAAGGCACTTTCCTCTTACGGTTTTAAGCAATGTCCGCATGATCATTGTTTATTTACAATGGGAGTTGGAATGAACTTTCTTGGGTTGTTAGTCTACGTTGATGACATACTACTTGTTGGACCAAATTTAGATTTAATCTCTGATCTCAAGAATTTTCTGCACAAGAGATTTTCTATCAAAGATTTAGGTGTAGCTAGATATTTCTTGGGGATGGAGCTGACTAGAAATGAGGAAGGGCTTTACTTAAACCAGCGGAAATATATCTTGGATTTGGTTGGGAGTGCAGGGCTTTTAGGTTGCAGGTCTGTGTCTACTCCTTTTCCTCTAGGGGTTGATCTAGGCACAACTACATCTAATCTAATGGTTGAACCAGAAAAGTACAGAAGACTTGTAGGGCAACTTCTCTATTTGAACTTGACAGCCTGATCTCACGTATGTTACTCAACAATTGAGCCAGTTTGTATCTTCACCGAGAGAGAATCATTGGGGTGCAGCCTTACATGTTTTGAGATATTTGAAGGGCTGTCCCTCTATGGGCTTATTTTTTTCCTCGCACAGTTCTGTTCTGGAGTTAAAAGCTTTTGCTGATGCTGATTGGGGGACATGTCCAACCACTCGCAGATCATTAACTGGGTTTTGTGTTGTTTTAGGTTCATCTTTGATTTCTTGGAAATGTAAGAAACAAGAAACCGTATCTGCTTCGACTGCGGAGGCTGAATATCGAGCCCTCAGTTCTACTGTTCGAGAGGTACTTTGGATCACTTATCTTCTTCAAGAGCTGCAAGTTCCTTTTTCCACACCTATTCCTATGTACTGTGATAATGCGGCCGCAATCCACATTACAAAAAACCAGGTGTTCCATGAACGGACCAAGCATCTGGAGCTTGACTGTCATATCGTCAGAGATCGGTATAAAGATGGGTTCATAATACCTACGGCGCTTCATACTTCGCAACAACTTGCGGATGTTTTCACTAAAATTCTTGGAGGACCTCGTTTTCGATATCTCCTCACCAAGATGGGACTTGTGGATATCCACAGCCTCCATCTTGAGGGGGGTGTTGAATTCTGGAAAGCTTGCATGTCGTTTATGGTTGCTACAGAGGAGACACAATGGAGACAAGGGAGTATGGACTGGAGACAGTAGAGTATGGAGAAGAAGAAGTCGGTTAGTTCTGTTGGTCCCGAGTGTACGGTCAGGTGTAGAGGGGGGGGGTGAATACACCTGATTCGATTTCTTAACTTCGAACACGAACAGTCATATTCAGGATGGTGTCTGACTGAAACAGTTCAGCAGACCAAACAGCTGTTCTGAATCGTGTGTGGCAAAGAGTCTGACTCTACTGAGATCTGCTAGCTGACTGAGTCAGAAATTCAGTATCTACAGTAAGAGTTCAGCGTGCGGAAATGTGTGTAGGCCCAAATCAGTTGAGTGGTGAAAACGTTTTATGAAAGTCTCGGTTCGGTAGATATAAAGTTCGGTATCTTTGAGACAGGTTGATTGATTTTAAATAAGATGTTCGGTATGAATAGTAAAATCAATGCAATGGACCAAGAAAGCAATAGAGACACAGGATTTTTAAAGTGGTTCGGATATCGCTCAAATCCTACGTCCACTGTCCCGAAAGATCAGGAGGCTATTATTTATCCTGAGTTAGTCTCAGTCAGCTTACGCACTGGGCAAAGCCGCGTCTTGGTTTTTAGGACCGATCCAAGTCTCGGTTACAAACATCAAACTTAGAAGTGTTTGACAAACTTTCTCCAACAGTGAAGGAGTCCTTATACAATAAGGATCGGGTTCAAAGGTGAACTCCTTCATCTAAGCTATAGATAAGAACGGTTGAGCTTAGGGTTAGAGGGATAGGGAATATGAGTGAGTAGCTTCTAGATCGACGAACAATGAAGGTAAGCTATAAGTTCGTGTAACGTCGATTGGATACTAGAGGCTTTGTATGTCGGTTCGCCTTGATTCCCTATGAGCTAGAATGTAGTCTTTCGCCGGAAGATTGTTCTTCGAGTTCTTGCTAAGACGTAGTTCTTTGGGTTCTTTGCTCGTTGAATGCTTTCTTGATTTTTGCTCTAGATACGTGCATTAGATGCATTCTTCTTGAATAATCCCTCTATTTATAGAGCAGAGATTGAAATAGATCCGTTGGAGACGATCTTCTTCTCTCTCTCTTTTGGTAGCAAACGGCTCTTTTTGACGTAGGTAACAGTGCCTTTTCCTCCTTTTCCGGAAAGTGTTGACTTGCAGCTTTAGTAGGTAGGATGACACGTGTATGCTTGTCATTTGTCGAGGTGAATAAAGTGGTTGAGACAGAACAGACTTCGAGGCTAATTGAAGCTGACTTCTCTCTTCCTCGTATATGACTATGCTGATTGCATTTCAAAAAGATCTGACAATTCAGAAGATTGTCTGCCGATGCTGAGTCTGACCTTGTATTCAGTAGATAGACAGTTGAGATAAGTCTACTGAAGATCAGCTCTGAGTTCAGTGAACTACTCCTGCTGAGTTCAGTTCGACTGACTCTCTCGCATATCGCTTTGCTCCGCCGAGTCCAAAGATCACTGAGTCTTCTACACTGGTGCTGAGGCAAATAAGCTACTGAGCGCCTTGACCAGAGCAGAGTGTCTACTGAGTCTGAAACCTCAGAGACAAACAACATATACAACGGAATGGTTCACCAATCAGATAGGGTTTTGGGATCTTCAAATCTTCAGACAAGTACAGAGCACAAGGCTACTGAGTTTAAGATCAATGTCTAAGACCGAATCATTTCCCACTAAGAGTAACAGTGCTGAGGATGGAATCATCACCCAATAATTTCCCCCTATTTGATGATGCCAAAACCTATCATCTATTGCTAAACACTAATTTACTCAGGAACAGAGCTCCTTACATAATTACAAGAAGGATCAGTGGAGTTGTCTGGTAAGTGCTAAACTACTGAGGGAGACAGAGCAGAACAATTTCCCCCTTTACAATAATTTCCCTCAAGCAACAATTTCCCCTTATGAGAAATAATAACTCTATGAAAGTCTAGTCTATCAGAAATCTAACCGAGCAAAAACTGACAGGTAAATAAACAAAGTGTGTGTGTGTCAGTAATCACTTCAGTGATTCTGAGTGTTAAAGCATAAAGCAAACACGGTTATTTAGACAACAAGTAGTTGTCAAAGCCAAAAAGCAGATTGTATATATATGATAGTCAGTTAAGTACAATACAAATCTTGCTAAGCTAAGAAGAGAACTAAGGAGGAGAACCCTTAAACTGCTGAATTCTATTCATGAACCCTTAAGATTGATCTTCAGGCAGTGGGACTCCATACATTCTGAACGTGTTCTTCCTCAGCTTCAAGTATTCAGCGAAGTCTGCTGGATCATCTTGTTCTAGACCTCTGTTCATCGCAGCATTCTTCACTTCTCGTTCAATTACTCCGAGATGGACTGAGTCGTCTTGTCTTCTGGGTGGAGGAATGATTCTTGCTTCAGGAACGCTGACTACTACCCCTTCAGTTACGGCTCTATGCAAATATGGGTAAAGATCAGGTTTAGTAACAGCCATCCACTCGACGTAGGCATCAGCCTTAGACATTTCAGGCCAGAATCTCCAGAAATAATTTCTCTTGATAAACTCAATCTTGGCCGATTCCCATCTCTGATTGAACTGAATAGGCATCCATTCGTCTGATCTCGGCCATCTATGTGTTTTCAGATCAGTTGGCTTCCTGAACTTTCTGTATCGGTAAGGAATGTCAGCTTTCGAAGGAACTCTCAGCCTGGCCTCTTGCTCGGCACGAACTCGAGTGCCTCGAGGTCCGCCAAATGTATCCTCCGCCTCGGCGGCCTCTAAGCTGTCTAGCTTCCTCTCCTCGGTAGAGATATCTCTCCATCTGAGCGAATATTGCTTCAATTTCTGCATCTTACTCTTGAGGCTTCTGAGGAGCTTGTTCAGAGTCAGCAGAGGTACTGGATTTGTTTTTGGATGTACCTTGCTGCTGAGTGCCTTTTTCCTGTTGTTGTTGCCTCTCCCTATCTTCATCATCCTCGATTATGAGTTTTTCGGGAGGCAACCTAGCGGCGCTTTCTTCTTTCCACCGCGTGCTGGTGCCTTTGTCTTTCCTTTAGCAGGCTTAGACTTTGGCTTGTTGGCAGCTTCAGCATCGGCAATCTCCCTAGCGAGCTTCTCATCAGCCGCTATCTGAGCCTCCTCCTCAGCAAAGATATATCTCTTGGTTTTCTTCTTTGCTGGAGGGGTCGGGAGATCCATTACTTTCTTACCTCTTCCCTGAACAGGTGGAGGTAGAGGAACCTCTTCTTCATCATCTGAGTCCTCTTTTCGTTCAAAGATACTCGCAACCTCCTTGATGATATCGGTAGGAGTCGGTGGTTGCATGAGTAGCCTGGGATCCTGAGCCACTTGGGCCGGTCTCAACTGTGCTCGCAGTTGGGACACCCTAGGCCTCACCCGTCTGAGTCTGAGTCTGAGTCTGTGATGACTTCAGTGTAGCTTCCCCCTTAGGAGTAGGCTTCTCAGTACTCTGTTTCTTGCCTTTTGCTGGCTCGGTACTCTTTTTCTTCCCTCTTTCACTTTCCCCCTTTTTGGCATCATCAATAGCAGCCGGGGTAGGGATGAGTACCTTTTTCTGAAGGCTGTTGAAGGAGGTTGACAGCGACTGAATTTGATCCTTAAGGTCTGTCAGTGCCTCATGCAGCTCGTTCCTCTCAGAAGTCAGAGCTTCATTGTATTGCTTGTAGGAGAGTTCAGCTGCAGCCTTAAAATCATTCAGCTTCTCAGAGATCTTATCCTCCAGGACCAGTTGAATATTATCAAGTCTTATGTCTGTGGCCTGGGATTGTTCAGCAATAGCTTTAGTATGAGCCAATTTGGAAGCCTGAAATTCCTCAAGTAGTTTAGCTTGGCTCTCCTGAAAGATCCTGAGATGAGATTCAAATTTTTCTTGCTGCCGAGCCAATGCGTCTGAAATAAGCGCAGAAACATCAGGGGCGGCTGATTGAGAAACAGAAGACTTCAGCCCTTGAAGTTCACTAGTCGTGGCTTGAGCAGTTTGCTTCCATGTACGATGGATAGCCTTCGCAAGATCTCGATTCTTGATCCCTTGAGCATTTAAGGCCTTAGCCACTGATCGAGATCTCTTTGCGGTCTGGCTGGGCGCTACTTCGAAAGTCGACTGCAGCAAGAGCTGAGCGGGCTCTGCTGAGGACGAAGCACCAGCCGTGGACTTCTTAGGTCCAAGGATACTGAGTGGAATATCAGGAATGTCAGCATGTGTATCCTTGTCCTGGAGTGATCCCTCATCAGGTTATCCAGGGCCTGAATCCTTGGGTGAGTCCTGGTCATCATGATCTGACCCATCTGAGGGTGCTGAGCCTTCTGCTTGTTTGTCATGTATCATCGCAAGCATAGCGGCCCTCAGATTCTCCATGGTGCTGAGGTCGGCGGGCTCGAGTAGCCTATTTGCTTGCCTCAACTTCATCTCCTCCTCATGGAGTTGCTGACAGGAGTAGTGGAGAACAAGGCGAAGTAGATGCGGCCACTCCTGAAAGCATAGAAGCATGTGGAGCCTTGCTGATTTGGCAATGATCATCAAGTCTGAATGATCAGCAAGCTCCGGTATCTGTTGAAGGATCTCGCAGGTTGCTCGAGATAAGATCATTGAGGCTTCCATCCCGGTCGATTCACCTTCAGATGCAGTCTCAGACTCCAAGTCAATGTGAGACTTTAGTTCTTCAGTTGGCGGGACTGAGCTGAGTGGAGGAATGGAAAGGGGGCTGTCTAGGCGCTGAATATCTGCGCTCTGAGCTTCAGAAGCATCCCCTTGGTCCCTTTCAGTGGAGACGATCTTCTCCACTGACTGAGTCTTCTCAGAAGACTCGGACTCATCAACCAGCTGCAGGGGCTGAGTAGTCCTCTCAGGAGCCTGTTCAGCAGGCACTTCTGGAATCTCCTCAGTAGCTGGCACCTCACCGGCTTTCTTCAATTTCTTCGTCGGTGCCTTAGGAGTTTTTGCGGGAGGGGTTCTTTTCTTTGTAGGCGTAGCCTGCTGAGGCTTAGATTGTTGAATGACTGCTGAGGGTCCTGACCCTATTTGCTGAAGCGCTGCTATCCTGTTGTGAAATTTGACCTTCTTCATATTGAAGTACTCATTGTCACTGTAGGTGATAGGCTCAGATCCACATAAATCTTCAATCATGATGGACAGCTTGAGTCCATACAGCAACTTGCCCTTGGCGCTCAGCATATTCGATGCTTTGTCGAACTTAGCAGCCTGAGCCATGAATTCACGGAGAAAGAACTCCGTCCAATTAATCTGGGCTCGGTCGTATATGACCATCATCATCTGAATCTTTGGCCTTGACACTTGGTCAAACGACCCTGCTTGACTTGTCAATAGCTGTGTGACAATGTAAGCAAGTGCCCTGAACTGAGGCAACATGCTGTTCTTCGGAAAAGCAGCTCTGAAAGTAGTGGGCTTTCCACAGAAGACGGTAAGATATTCATCAACTCTGTCGTCTCTGTACCCAACTGTACTAATTCCTTCGGAGGGCAGATCAAAGCTCCGCTTCAGGGCTTCCTTGATGGACATCTGCTTCAGCTCCGTAGTGGCGTCTTTAATGGAATGAGCAACGAACTTCACCACTATATCTTCAGACACAGCGTCTGAATTCAAGTATAGTTGTGCAACCTGTCTCGGGAGGAAGAAAGTAGGCCTCCTAGACAGAAATTTCTCCAGCCCTGACTCGCGCAGAGCTGAGAAGATCTCATCCATATACTCCAGATCGCACGAGTAGAAATCCATGGTGGGTTCAAACCACACGCGATCCTTCTCCAAAATATTCTTCATATCTGCTGGAGAAATCACAGAGATATTGGTTTCCGCCATTGTACCTGTTACACGAAGCTGTTATCAATATCGATTTTTAAATAAAACATTTTTATATATGATACCAATCAATAATGATCAACACATAAGTAACTTCATGTAGGCATACCGAGAATTTGATCGAAGTGAAAGTAAGCAAATGAGGGTTTTTGCAAAAAGGTATTCTCGGATTTTTCGGAGGTAAGATATGTTAAGTGCGAATATGGCGGTTCTTAAGATTTGATCGAAATATATGCATATCTAGAAGATGAACAGTTATCGATCTAAGGCTGAGTTTAAACCTACTTTATGAGATGGACGGTTAAGATTCAATATTATAAAAGGTAATGATCACATATGCCGCCTAATTCAAAGCCAGTTGTAAAATAGCCTAAGTAGTAACTGTGAAAAGACATGCATTAAATGCGCGCAGAGTTCAGGAAGCTTATTTATGGAATGTCGTGCATTAAATGAAATCCGTTAATAATAAAGACAAACCAAGAGATATTAATATCATGCTGAATCTTTGTCATAAATGCAAGGTTCTATAATATAAATTACTACTGAGTAGAGATACGCAAACCTGTCAGCTGAACATAGTAGTCAGCTGATACCTCGTGTAGATGGTTTCTGAATCTCTACGTACTGAATACATTCAGTACTGAGAGTGATCATTCCCCCTCACTGGAATGTTCCTCTCCTGAAACCTTATTACTGACTGGGGTCAGTAGGGTCCAGCAGACCTAGCTCTACCGAAAGTTCTCTCGAATACGGATTCGCCTAGAGGCTTGGTCAGTATATCGCCCTTTGTTTGTCGGTATGGATCTTTTCCATCCCGATATCCTTCTTTTCGACATGGTCACGAATGAAGTGATGTCGATGTCCACGTGCTTGCATCTCGTGTGTAGTACGAGATTCGAGTGATTGCAATGGCACCGGTACTATCGCGAGAAGATCGGCACTTCATTCTAAATGACGTCATAGTCTCTCAGCTCCTGTCTCAGCCAAAGGATTTGGGCGCAACAACTTCCGGCAGCCATGTATTCAGCTTCAGTAGTCGACGTAGCTACTGAGTGTTGTTCCTTTGAAAACCATGAGATCAGCTTGCTGCCAAGGAACTGACATGTTCCTGAAGTTGATTTTCGGTCAATTCTACATCCTGCATAGTCAACATCAGAATAGCCAGTTAGTTCAATATTATCATCAGCTGGATACCATAAACCCATGTCGAGTGTTCCTCGGAGATAGCGAGAGAATCTTCTTTGCTTCGAGTCCATATGGCTCGCTCGGATTCGCCACGAAATCGAGCACATACACCTACATCATAAGTTATGTCAGGACGAGTAGCTGTTAAATATAATAATGAACCAATTATAGCACGATATTCGGTTTGGTCTACTGATACTCCCTCCTTATCAAGATCGATCTTCATATTCGTATTTATCGGGATCTTGATAGATTTGCCGGATGTGCAGCCGAATCTTTTGATGAGGTCTCGAGTGTATTTGCCTTGGTTGATGAACGTTCCCTTTTCAGATTGCTTGACTTGAAAACCAAGGAAGTAGTTCATTTCTCCCATCATTGACATCTCGAATTTATCCTTCATCATCTTTTCAAATTGTTGACACATGATGACATTCTTTGATCCGAATATGATGTCATCCACGTAGATCTGCACAAGTAATAAGTCGTCTTCCGGTCGAATCTTTGAACAACGTGCGATCCCGTGCCCTTCGAAAACCTTTACGAAGAAGAAACTCGACAGGGTATCGTACCAAGCCCCCGGGTGCTTGTTTTAACCCGTAAAGAGCCTTTCGAGTCTATATACTTGATGTCCTCTTTGAAAGCCGAGCGGTTGTTCCACATAGACTTCTTCTTTCGGTGCGCCGTTCGAGAACGCAGACTTCACATCCATTTGATAGACTACGAATCTTTGATGTGTTGCGTAGGCAAGGAATAGTCTTATGGCCTCCAATCTTGCAACCTGGAGCAAATGTTTCATCGAAATCTATTCCCTCGGCTTGACAGTAGCCTTTTGCCACGAGCCTTGCTTTGTTCCTTACTATAACGTTGTTTTCATCTCGCTTGTTCTTGAAGACCCATTTGGTTCCAATGACATGTTGATGCCGGGTCCGTCTACAAGCTCCCATACTTCGTTTCTCGTGAACCGATTCGGCTCCTCCCGCATAGCAATAATCCGGTCGGCAAGATCGTTAAGTGCATCCTCAATATTCGAGGCTCTTCGGTAGACAAGAAGCGGGGAAAATAATGCGCTTTCTCCTTGACATAATCTGGATCTTGTCTTGACATGTGCTTGAAGGATCTCCAATTATAAGATCGGCGGTGTGAGCATCTAGCCACGATCTACGATGTTTTAACTCTTCATCCGAAATTTGTTCAACACGAGATAGTAGGTGAGTTAGGCATTTCGGTTGTACTATTACGAGATTGAAGAATTTCGTTGATAAGAGTATGATCTACTCGAGTCACCGGGTTCGGGGGCATTCGGCTCGGGAACATTCTTGGATGTTCCCCCGAGTTGTTATTCTCGGTAGTGGTCTTAGTTACCTCTTGGGTTTCTTCATCGACCTGAGTTACACGGGATTGATTACGTTCGGGAGAATCAATCGCGCTCGACTACTTGCTCTGCTGGTTGAGATTCGGTAGATTTGTCTTCGTTTCTTCGTCCGAATCATCATCCCAACATAGTTGGATCTTTTCGAGGTTTGTTCTTTAAGCTTAGATCCTGTAGCCGTCTACCGATGTCCTCGGATTCGGAATTTGAGTTATTGCTCCCTGTCTTCGATAGCAAACTCGTTAAAAACAACATGAGGGCTTTCCTCCACGCAAAGAGTCCGATAGTTGAATACTCGAAAGCTTTCTTGACCCGAGAGTATCCTAAGAATACTCCACGATCGACTTGCTATCAAAAGTCTTCAGCTGATCTTTCCCATTATTGTGGATAAAGCATGAACAACCAAAGATATGGAAATAAGATAGAGAAGGCTTCCTGCCGTTCCATAGTTCATATGGTGTCCTCTTATGCTGCTTCGTGAGTAAAGATCGGTTCTGAGTGTAACATGCAGTATCAGTAGCTTCTGCCCAGAATTTGGATGGGAGTCCTGAATCTGCGAGTAGAGTTCTAGCTGCTTCTTTGAGAGTTCTGTTCTTTCGTTCAGCAACTCCATTTTGCTGAGGTGTGCGGGCAGCCGATGTCTCATGCTCTATTCCTTCTGCTTCACAGAACTCCTCTACCATGGAATTAAGGAACTCAGTTCCTCTGTTTGAACGTATTTTTCTGATCTTGGTGTTCTTCTCGACACTGAGCCTTTTCAGAAGCTTTGGTAACTCTGTTTTGACGTCAGACTTGTTGGCAATAAATATGACCCATGTGTAGCGCGAGTAGTCATCTTTGACCACTAAAGCATACTTCTTGCCTCTGATCATCACTGGAGAGACTGGACCGAACAAATCTATATGTAGCAGCTGAAGGATTCCATCAGTGGAAGGAGATGGAACTATTGGATTTTGATTCTTCGTTTGCTTTCCCTTCAGACATGCTTCACACTGAGTGTCTTTGCTGAACACCTCATTCGGCAGTCCTCTTGCTAGAGTGTTCCTAGCTAGTTTGCTGAGCGTCTTGAAGTTGAGATGGACCGAGCCTTCTATGCCATAGCCATCCCGTTCGTTTTCATTCTTTGCCCAGCAAACAAGCTTCGAGTTCGCTGAGTTCCGATCGGCCACGTAGATATTCTTTTTGCGCGAACACGATAACACCTTGTTTTCCCTGTAGATTTATCAATGACATCACGTAAAACCGGCGTAAAAAATCACTCTATTCGAGTTATCACAAAATTGACTAACAGAGAGAAGATTATCTTTGAAGTCCTTCAACATAGGATACTCTAAGGAACGTTGGCGAGTTCCTATGCTTGAGTGTGTCGTATCCTCTCGTGTAGCCTTTGGCATTATCTCCAAACTCGATTCTGGGTCCATCTTCAGTAATATAATTCTTCAGTAGACTCCTTTGGTATGTCATGTGTCTTGAGCATCCGCTGTCCACATACCATGGGTCTTTATGCACCTCATCCTCTTCGCCTGCCATTAGGCACTTTCCAGTTGTTTCTTCAGCTTCAAGCTCTAGGGCCATGAAAGCTGCATCATCATCCGATGAATCCATAAAGGAGTCGACTTCTTCTGAGTCGTCTGAGATTTCGCCAGCTATGTAGGATTGTCTTTTCTGGGCGAACTTCTCTCTCCTTGCCTTATGTGCTGCGCGTTCAGCACTACTGAGCTCAGGACAGTCGTATTGATAGTGTCCTGGCTTCTTGCAGTTGTAGCAAGCGATGACTCTTTCTTCTTTGCTTTCGCTATTCTTTGATGGTTCTGAGTCATCCTTCTTTCTGCATTCAGAAGATTGAGAATCAAGAGTGTGTTTTGACATATAATTTGACTTACCTTTTGTTTCCCGATAGGCTTTAGTCACTTTTCTGCGTCGCTCCTTCTCCTTCTGATATTTCACAACGAACAGCGCGTACTTCTGAGCCAGACTCCCTTCTTGTAGGTCGTTGAGTGAAGGTTCAGTCTTACTCGTCGTCTTGCTCGTCGCGGGAGATGCTGTGCTGACTGACGCTTTGAAAGCATGATCAATCTTTGTGTCAGCTTCAGCTCTCAGCTTTCTTTGAGGTCTGTCGAACTCAAACTCCTCTGCCTGTAATTCTGAAAAGATATGGTCAGGAGACACAACATCTAAGTCAGAATGTCGCAATAAAGTGGCAAAAGGTGTCCAGTGTCCGTCCGGCAGTGCCCTCACTATCTTCAGATTCATTTCTCGGTTCGTTGAATGTCTTTCCCAGCCTGTTGATGGAGTTCATCGATTCGTGAATCGACATTTAGATCTTCAATTTTGTCACCGGGCATGAGAGAGAGGCTTTCCGGCTTTTGGAGTTCCAGGCGCTAACTTGTTAGCTTTAATCTTCTCGAGTCCCCCGACTCGGTAGCGCTAGGGCGTCCCGCAGTTCTTTTGCGGTCTTGCATTCCCGAACCCCGCCAAGATAAGAATCACTAAGGGTGGTCAGTATAGCGTTTCTGGCAACACGGTCTAAGTTGTGAAGCTTCTTCTCCTCGGGAGTGAAGAGACTTCTGTCTTTGGGAATCTTCTTCCCGGCCACCATTCCTCCTCCTCCAGCTTGGTCTTGAGTTACAACACTATCGATCATGGGAACGATAGGTCCTTCCTCAAGCACTTCAGTCATGCTATCGTGGAGAGAAGTCAGATGAGCCTCCATTCTGACTCGCCATACTCCATAGTTCTCTACTGAGAACATGGGTACCATCCTTATACCGACATATCGGCCATAGAAGATAAAGATATGAATGTAGAGTGATATGCGGTGAAAACGTTTTCTCCGGATCCGTTCGGTAGAGCCGGTTTCGGAATGACAAGAGTCTTAAGAACTCCCTGCTCTGATACCAATTGTTGGTCCCGAGTGTACGTCAGGGGTTAGAGGGGGGGGGGGGTGAATACACCTGATTCGATTTCTCAACTTCGAACACGAACAATCCTATTCAGGATGGTGTCGATCGAAAGCAGTTCGGCGGACCAAATAGCTGTTACGAATCGTGTGTGGTAAAGAGTCTGACTCTACTGAGATCTGCTAGCTGACTGAGTCAGAAATTCAGTATCTACAGTAAGAGTTCAGCGTGCGGAAATGTGTGCAGGCCCAAATCAGTTGAGTGGTGAAAACATTTTATGAAAGTCTCGGTTCGGTAGATATAAAGTTCGATATCTTTGAGACAGTTGATTGATTTTAAATAAGATGTTCAAGTATGAATAGTAAAATCAATGCAACGATCAAGAAAGCAATAGAGACACGGGATTTTTAAAGTGGTTCGGATATCGCTCAAATCCTACGTCCACTGTCCCGAAAGATCGGGAGGCTATTATTTATCCCGAGTTAGTCTCGGTCGGCCTTACGCACTTGGGCAAAGCCGCGTCTTGGTTTTTAGACTGATCCAAGTCTCAGTTTACAAACATCAAACTTAGAAGTGTTTGACAAACTTTCTCCAACAGTGAAGGAGTCCTTATACAATAAGGATCGGGTTCAAAGGTGAACTCCTTCGTCTAAGCTATAGATAAGAACGGTTGAGCTTAGGGTTAGAGGGATAGGGAATATGAGTGAGTAGCTTCTAGATCGACGAACAGCTGAAGGTAAGCTATAAGTTCGTGTAACGTCGATTGGATACTAGAGGCTTTGTATGTCGGTTCAGCTTGATTCCCTATGAGCTAGAATGTAGTCTTTCGCCGGAAGATTGTTCTTCGAGTTCTTGCTAAGACGTAGTTCTTTGGGTTCTTTGCTCGTTGAATGCTTTCTTGATTTTTGCTCTAGATACGTGCATTAGATGCATTCTTCTTGAATAATCCCTCTATTTATAGAGCAGAGATTGAAATAGATCCGTTGGAGACGATCTTCTTCTCTCTCTCTTTTGGTAGCAAACGGCTCTTTTTGACGTAGGTAACAGTGCCTTTTCCTCCTTTTCCGGAAAGTGTTGACTTGCAGCTTTAGTAGGTAGGATGACACGTGTATGCTAGTCATTTGTCGAGGTGAATAAAGTGGTTGAGACACGAACGGACTTCGAGGCTAATTGAAGCCGACTTCTCTCTTCCTCGTATATGACTATGCCGATTGCATTTCAAAAAGACTCGACAATTCGGAAGATTGTCCGCCGATCTTGAGTCCGACCTTGTATTCGGTAGATAGACGGTTGAGATAAGTCTATCGAAGATCGGCTACGAGTTCGATGAACTACTCCCGCCGAGTTCGGTTCGATCGACTCTCTCGATATCTCGCTCCCGCTCGAGTCCAAGATCACTGAGTCTTCTACACTGGTGCTGAGGCAAATAAGCTACTGAGCGCCTTGACCAGAGCAGAGTGTCTACTGAGTCTGAAACCTCAGAGACAAACAACATATACAACGGAATGGTTCACCAATCAGATAGGGTTTTGGGATCTTCAAATCTTCAGACAAGTACAGAGCACTAGGCTACTGAGCTTAAGATCAGTGTCTAAGACCGAATCATTTCCCACTAAGAGTAACAGTGCTGAGGATGGAATCATCACCCAACAAGTTCGTTATAATAAATAAACAGAGAGCCGTTAGATCTGGTGTTCAGCTGGAAGATCGAGTGGTTCATGCAGAGAGCGCTTCATTAATAGAAGCGTGTTTCAGTAGAATACGTTTATGAGTTAGTTAAGCGGTTGATACTTGTTTTTAGTATAAATAAGGATGCTTATGCATTCATTCTGTAATTTTACTTTTACAATACGAAATACATTTCTAGAAACTTCCCAGATCTGAATCTCAATAATTTTTTGCTCATCGTGTTCATCAACAAAAATTAAAGATCACAACAGTGGCGAGGCGTGATTGGTGGGCCACCGAAGGACCACCATTTTTTGGGCAAGATCCTCACGGCCTTGATCTATCCTCACGGCCTTGATCTAGTAATAAATTGAATTATCTCCCCAACGGCCGGTTACATCTTATCAGTTGTGTAAAATTCTATAATTTGCTTTAACACACGCTAATACTCCATGTTTGTTCCCTTTAAAATTATTTAAATTATAGTTAATTTTGTATTTATTTGATGTTATAATTTTGTACACATGATGATATTTATTAAAAAAGGTGGGATAAATTGGTAAGGATATATGAATAGACAGTAGACTTGTAACACAAAACAGAGTGCGTGGCAGATCGGCGGGGGGGCATAGAAATGCGTAGCGCTGAGAATCATATATCATCCGAAAACCGAAACCAACAAGCAAGCCCATACTAGGGATTAATTAAGGGATAAATTTAATTTTAACAATTTCAAATAACTTTCTAAAGTTTTTAACTATATTTTTAAAAATTTTATGAAAATAATTTCTTTTTTGAATTTTTTTTGGGAAAGATAAAAGTTTTGAAATGATAGTTCTATCTTAACTAACACATCGTGTAACCGTGGTGTTGTAATCATGCCCAATAATTTTACTTTTAGAAAGTATTATTTTTGCAAATGCTCAACTTCTCAATGTCGTAAGGAAATTCTTCCTATGTTACCACTTGCACTACTAAACCAAAAAATCATTCAACGGCCATCACATTCAACCTTACCAAGACAATAAAGTACTCATCCATTCCATTAAAGTTGTCAAGTGTATCTTTTTTGGATTGTCTTACTAAAATTATTTAGTTTTCTTTTGGCAAATTATTACACATTTTGTTTGAGAATTCCGTAACTTTACATAACTCTACACAACTTAACAATTCTCTTGAAATTCATGTCGAAAAGAAAGTTGGCAGAAATTCATGTCGAAAAGAAAGTTGGCAACTTGATTATGGTTTCTTTCCAAGAACTTGCTACCCATCAACCGAATCATATTGAAAATGATAACAATCTAATACACAATACAATTCCCATCACCAAGTTTGGATGGATTGCATAAACTAATAAGGCAATTCCTTTTATAGGCCGCCGGCAAGGCAGCTACAACTTATATGTCAACATCAAGCCTCAAACAATGAAAGCAATTGTAGCAAGAAATATTCCTTGTAAACTGTGTTAATGCTACTAGACAACAAGTATATGGATCATAGGTTAAAACTTAAAACTAATCTAACTATGACTGCACATCCTTGGACAACTAAACAGATCAAAGCTAGCAACATTACAACAAATCAAGAACATTAAAACAAATCAGATGAAATCCGGCAGGAGAAGTTGAGCAAGAAAAGCAAAAATTTGATACAAGAAGTTCAGTGCAGTCCTGGTGAGTAAAGAATTTGTACCCTCACCACGGAAGGCACTTTGCAAATTTTCTTGTTCTTGTATTTTTGCAGCTTGAACCTTATCAACAGTTGGGAGAAGATTTGTTCGTGCCAAAGGAGGCTTTACGTGCATCAACTATAATCTTGTCAGCACTTTCACATGCTGCTCCAATAATATCAATTCTAGTCTGAGATCAACTACACATATATCAGTATAAAGGAGCACTCAGTAGATTAGAATATCCTAGGCATTATGACTCCCACCTTGAGCTTGTCAAATTGTGCTGCCACTGGCAGGCCCAGCATACCATGTAACAGCTGTTCTTTCTTAGTGTTGTCTTCCATATCCATTTCCGGCAAAAGTTTAGATGACAGCGTAACAGGAAGAACTGCATCCAGAAAAAAGTCACACTTAATACACTAAATTTAATCCCCACATTGCACCTCTCTTACTAATCAACGAAAAATTCTTATCTTGACATAATGACTCCAGCTATGACTTTCACATTCACCTTTCTTTTTCTCAAAGCCTCTCATGTTCATTTATAGTGATGCAAATACAGTCTTATAAGCTAACAATTCCTATCAAACTTTTAGCCATCCATGGTCAATAATTGATATTACAGACCACAATCCTGAAGCACAGGAGAAAAATGACTCGGATAGGCAACTGAAATCAAAAGATCAATCCGCTTTTGCAAATGTATAAGAGAAATCAAAACATGGTAGCATTCTCAGCATTAACATTCTTAGGATACACAACAAAAGCCTTGGACACATTCTTAATATCTTCAACAATGTTGTAAAGCTCCAAATTCACCATCGAGAACTGCCCCAAAATATATTGCCTGCACAGACAATAACCTAAGAAATTAATTGCAAAAATAAAAATAAAAAATGGGAAATGATCATATCTTCTTCTACATATCACAATCAATACGAGCATAGATTATCCCTCGTGCTACATAATGTTTATCGAATCTTAATTGCAATTCATCGAAAGAAACTAATTGAGGTACATTCAATTTTACAGAGCTAATTCATGGGATAATACAATGAAGTACTAAAGAACTCAACAAAGATGTACACTTTTACAACACCAACCAATATCGAAAACTTTCAGAACAAAACACCAGTAGCAGTTCCATACTATTGCGCCATTCAGTTTAATTGAACTTGAATAGATAAGTAAAATAGTCTAAATAGACATACTTGCTCCTAAACAAATTCAATTCTTCAAAAAGTGATAGACTGAAACTCAAACTCAAATCACTAGCAGCAAAGGAATAAAATTAGCAACAATCACGTATGCACATATGTAATAATCAAATCCTATAGCAGCAGAACATCAAAGAAGTCATTTCAGAGACAAATTTCTATATTTCAGTATCAACAACATGAGGATGCCACATGTATAGTCTGATTATTGAAAATGTACAATGAATAACCAGATTCTTTATACAAAATGCTATCCGACAACACTGAAAAATCACAAAAAACTTCCCAACTCACCTTTAAGATCACTTTTTTTTCCCTTTTCTTATCACAATTAACTTCAAGAAAAATCAAACACTTTTCCTCTTCTCTTGCAATACCTGAACCAAAGTCTTGGCATTCCTCTCCACCTTGTCGTTCTCATCCTTCAACAACCCAACACAAGTCTGGAAAAGCCCTTCTCTAGAAGCTTCCAAACCCATCTTCTCACTATAATAACAAAGATAACTCAACGTTAGCAGAGCGTACTGAACTCCCCTCGGATTGCCGTTCCTCAAAATCTCCATCAAGATATACAAAAACCCACTAAGTTTGCATTTTGCCAGCAATCCCAACACCTCGACGGCCCAATCGAGGTCGGAATCGGCGTTTCGGATCAAAATCGGCACCGCCCCGCACCGAATTGCCCAGAGTTGGTTATCGGGAAAAGAGCAGAGCGTGAACAAAGCGGTGGCCGCTTCCTTCTAGAATTCCCAATCTGGAGTAGGGATACCAAACCCAAGTTGGGAGTTGGACCTCCGCCGTACACGACAAAATCGAAGGGTGGGATAGACGTTGGAATGGACGGAGTCGACATCCTTTGTTCTTCTTAATTAATCAACCCAGACTTTCGAGGAAATTTCTTAAATGCCATTTTAATTCACAACAATAAATACAGAGGCTGATGGCAAAATGGAATATATCTAGCGAATGAGGAGTATTCCGGGTAGATCTGGTCAATTTTAGTTGCTCACTGTTGGAAATTTATAGGTATAAGTAGATAATGGGTATTTATATATTATTAATTAAATAAAACCTCTTCTCAAGTCGTGCTTGCATTTTTCATTGCACAGGACATTCCCTAAGTATACACCATTTGCATTCTTAGAAAGACTTTCAAATATTGAATATTCAGTTGATTTAACCCTTAAATTACATACTACATCAACATTTTAAAATAGTGGAAATCCTATTTTAATCTTTATTTTGATCTTTTTACCTCTTCATTCATTTTATTTAAGAAAAATTCTATTTCCAAAATCTCATAATTTTGATTTGTACTTGGTTAGATCATTGATAGAAATCATATCCAAATAGCAAATTCGGCTTCTATATACTACCCGCAAAGCGGAAGAAGCTTTTTTGAAGGTAAAAAAAGAAAGTCTTCTTCCGACATAACAAATTCTTCCAATAAGTCTGAGCCTAATCTTTTAAAAAAAATCCGTACTAAAATTGAAGATTGTTCTTGTGAATTAAGGTCAATACCGGGTATTTAAGTAGTGCTTTCAAATCTAGAGGTTAATTGTACTCTAGCAACTTTACATGCAGAATTTGTTTTTTTTTGGGGTGATAGTAGAAAAGTTGATAAATAAATCACATTTACTGCCACTCTACAGAATTGTACATGAGATTTTCATCTCATACGACTCCTCTTACTATATTTTTAAAAATCTTATGAAAATAATTACAAAAATATTTACTTTTTGAATTTTTTTAGGAAAGATAAAAGTATTGAAATAATAGTTGACTATCTTAATAATGGTATTGACATATTATTAATTTAAATCGATCCTAACGAGGATCGATCACTAGATCAACTCTAGATCAACCACTTACGCAGAAGTGGAAATACCATCTACACTATATGTTGTTGGTTTAATAATGATATTGATAGTATTTGATATGTGGAAAGAGAAAATTTAAAATATTTTACTTTTATAATTAAGATGTATTATATAGTTAAGATATTTTTTTAAATAAAACTATTATTGAGCATTGTTTCGTATTAACAACAAAATTGCTTTTTAATTTATTTAAATATTTTTTAATTTTTTTATTTAAATTAACATTATCTTTAATTGGTAAGAATGTATCACCTTCATAAAATAATCAAATAAATTGCAAAATAGAAAAATAGATGATGCACAATCTTAAAATAAAAAAATAAAAAAAACTAACGAAAAATAATTGTCTAGAACAGGCATAATATTTCATCAAAGTTACATCAACTTAATCACTTGTTGCATCAATTGTAAAAGGACACTTCCTAATTGTATGACTCATCTCATGACAATTGCTACATTTTTTTTGGTCCTTGTACTTTATGAATGTTCGGGTCCACATTATTAGTTGCACATATTTTAAGAATACAATACACATAGTAGCATTAATAAATTAAAAGTTATTCAAAATTTATTTGGGAATACCATCAATAAGGAATATGAGTATTGCAAACACTTTTCTTGTGGCCTGTGTTATGATATCTACTACATGTGTATCTGCACCTAGAAGATTCAATTACTGATATGAGTTCTACTCATTTTAGGCCGACCATACTTAAGATCAATCACCAAGCACAAATATTAAAGGCATAAATATTTGACGGTACAATCCAGTGATCTAGATGTGACATTGGCATGATGTGAGAGGAATATTTTTGCAGCATACAAAGTTGTTGAGAAAAATCATTAGTATACATCATCTTATCAATTAATGACACAAATAGATCAGAATATACCAAGTAATAGTTGTAGGTGGGCGACATGGAATCAAATCAAAATTAAACTTCCGACAGTCACATGTACACTGTTGGAGGTCGACAATATAAGACTTTCTATCCTTTTCGACCTTGTATACATGTGTACTGATTCCACGTACAATGATGCGACATCAAGCTGCATAGACTTAGCTAATTTTTGCGTGACAATGTCAGTCAGTCCATTTTATTTAGAACTTGCAGCTGCCCGTCGCTTATCGAGTCATTTTTCAACTATATACCTATAAACATCAAGTAAGTAGCATACATGTAGTCGTTGTGCCCACATCCAACGGGCATTCAAAGTCTCTATTGTGTTTGATGTCATAAAACCGAAACGACGAGTGGGCCACTGAGAACATGTCCAACGGTAGACTCCAATACTCAAAAGCTTTTTGTAAACACCATCTCTACTCAGAGCTTCCAAAAGTGACATATTCTTCTAAAATGTTATATCCTAGTTACAAAAGGTGGCTTTCTGTATAATAGCTACAACATGAATGTGATAGCTAGCCACATGTACGTATTTGTTTTTTCATTGCTTATATATAAGTTGTATTTGGAGAATTACAAGCAATACACGGTTGCGTTTGAGTTTGTAAAGCATGGACAAAGGTAAAATGAGAAATTGGATTTGTGAAGAGTAGGTTTGTGAAGCATATATTTGAGAGGAATATGTTTTTGTAAATATTTGTGCTTTGAAGTAATATGCATAAATATCCTGGACATTATGCATGGCTTTGAGTGGCAATATGTATAAACGTGTAGCTGTAGAATGGTTCAAAAAAAAAGAATTTCATTGTAATTATTGGTGCAATCCTTCTATATAAATGCAAAAACACAACAAATTTTTTGCTATTATTGTTGCATTCCCTTTGTGTGCATAAATATATTTGATTTTATGCATGGAGTTGAGTGGTCGTATGCATGAAAGGTGTAGCTTTTTATTGGTTAAAAAAACCGAGTTTCATTGTGATTATTGGTGTATTCTTTATATATGCACAAACATAATAGAATGTATGCATGAAATAGAGATGTATTATGCATTAAACTTTATTGGTTATGTGATTAGAAGGAACAGAGTAATAATCTAGTGTTCAGTGATTGTTGGTGCATAATTATGTTGGTCATCATGCATGAATCTTATGTGCAACTTGCATCAAACTGAATTGGTTAGTGGAGTTAATGAAGTATTTACAGCATATAGGAACTTCAAAAGTAAAAGGAAAGAGGAAGGCAAAGGCATCCTTGGACGAGGATATCCTTATAATAAAGTTGATGAAAAAAAAGGGAAGGATAAAGAAATCAAGATAAACAAAAGGGCAACCAAAAGCAAAAGGAAAAAAGAAGAATGACATTCCAGAGGGGCAGCCAAAACCAAAAGAAACAAAGAAGAAGGTGAATGAACGAATTATACATGCCTCATTCGTATGTTGTAGTAGTTATGATTATCGCTCCTGATCAGATCTTCTTATCTATATCCCGACCCTTTTCTTGCTCCAGCTGGATAGAGAACAAAATAAAATAAATAACCTGTCTCTCTCTAATCTCAAACGTGCGTGTGTGAAGAAAAGAGAATGAATAATAAATCACGTTAACACGTGATATTTATTCTTGTACCTGCAGCTCATTAATTAATTATATTTCTAATGAGCTTATGTAACAACAAACCCATAATACAATTAATTAATTAACTGGGCTACATATATTTATCGATTAATAGTCCCAATCAATTATCTAGATAAATAACATTATTAAATAATTTAAAAATATATTAATTTATTAATAATAACTCATGAGAGACAATAAATAATTGGACATATAATTGGGCCAGACCAGGGATCCAACACAAGAAATAAAGTCGGGTCTCAAATTAATTAATTATCTTTGCTCAGCCCAGAGCAAATTAATTAATAAACACAAATTCATTCCACTAGAGAATATGTGTCGACTTACCCCTTTATCCCAATTTGAGCATATGCTTGTATTTTAGACTTAATTAATCCCCATATTTAAGATATAAATATTCATTAATTAATTAAGCCCACTGACAGCTTAAATTAACTAACATCTTATTATATTCCTAAGTAGTACCACTCGACATTATTAACACACCTGAACTTAATCAACCGGCCGTGTTTAGTGTGCTAATTCCTACAAGTTCCTCAAGGAATATTATCAACCCATTTTACAAGGATACGGTTGCAAGATACATACAACCAGCCTGAGCTACAAATGACTACTAACACTCATGATGCGTAGATCCAATCGCGATGACATTCACCATAGTAGGTCAAAGTGATAGCTAGCTAGATCCACTCAACTGAAGTCTTACCAAGCTTAAGACCAGCTAAGTCAACGAGATCTTGGTTCTCCACTAAGGTCAGTTAGGAAAACAGATCTCACTGTGATCTGTCAATACACCATCTTCAATGTACCAGTATAGACAAGCAGCCAAGACAAGCCACTTCTTATCTAAACTGCAACTTAAACCTACAACTTATGCTAAAATTGTCTCAGCTGTGATAATTGTTTATATCTTGTTAGTTCAATCAATTGTGTAGTCTTATGTGATCTACAACACACTACAAAATCTAACTTTCATACAAAATAAAAGATTAAACATGTGCAAATATATGCATATCAGATAGGAGAACAAAATAGTGGAAATGAAAAACACATAGTATATAAGCATAAAATTTGCTTTCAGTATACAAAATCCCAACAGAAGAATGATCCTGAAGTGAAAATTGACTAGTAGGTGTTGTCCTTATGCCTTCGTGGAAGCTATTAGCCAGATGAATGAAGCACAATTATAAGAGGTAAGAAATATGGGTTTGGGGGGTCTTTTGAACTTAAAAGTAAGTGGGTTGTGTTATTGGGTAGTGGACAATTATGACCCAAAAAGATCTTAACTTGTGATATCAGATGGGTGGAGAATAGACGTAAATGAGTACGATGTGCATCATGCATTTGGGTTTCCAAGAGGTGAACTAGTAATAGGGACAAAAAAGATTCATAATCGAACAAATATAGTGGATGAATGGTTTGAGCAATTCACTAGAACATGGATTGCAGAAAATAAACATAAGATTACGACATATCATGTCACCGCAACAAAGATAACTAATAAGAATGGTGGTAAAATATTTAGGATGAATTTCCTAGTGTTGCTTGCTAGTGCTCTAATTCAGCGAACACACGCGGATAGACTTATCCATTTTTCTCGAATCCTTTGGAAGATAAGTGATGCAAAGGAACGAAATTGGTTTTGCTAATCCGTTGTCTTATTGAAAGCATGCGGACATGGAAAGAATGCAAGAGCAGACTCTTTTTCGGTCCATCACTTTTTCTACTGGTATGAATACATACATCTTTATGCGTAAAGTTCCTCTGGTTTATGCATAACGTACTAACATTTTGTGCATATTTTTGGATTTTCAGGTTTTTTATGTAGATCGAGTATGCATCTTCAATCAGTGCATAGGGAGACAACTTCATTTAATAATAAATTGGGACAGAGTGGAACTGAGAAACCGACAAAAGACAGAGCTCGAGAATGGAGGCTCCGGTGAAGGGCAGATATTAAGGTAGTAGATATTAGGTGTTTGGAACAAGGAAACTACAAGAATGTTATAGATAGGGCAGCCACTAGCCGCTAAGTGGGGAAACTGTTGGTCCGGAGACGAGTGTCAGGTGTGGGGGGGGGGAGTATACACCCGAGTACAAGTTTTTCCTCAAACGCAAAGGTCAGCTGAGCTGAAGTGCGACTGATGAACAATGTCAAATAAGAACCTTCTGATCGCGGGTCAGAGTGTCTCAACTACTGAGTTCGTTCTACTGACTTCTGTCAGTATTGAGAGTTCAGTCGGAGAGGTTCAGTGCAGATAAGTGTTGGGGCCCATTGGACTTCGTCTCTTTTGAAAAACGTGTTTTCACAAACCAAACTTGTTTTGGCTGGTGCACTTGTAAATACGTTTTATGCAAAGTATGAGTTTGTGAATCGGTTTGAGAACAATGCAATAAAACAGTAAATAACACAAGCAGTTTTTAACGTGGTTCGGATACGCAAGATTCTACGTCCACGGTCTTGCAGAACAGGAGTTCTTGTTGATTAATCTGAGCAAGCCTTAGCAAAAAATCTGTACGCTGGACAGACCCTTCTAAGTTATAGTCCTTAGCGACTTTGCAAATCAAACCGAAGTTTGAAGGGGAGGGGATTTTCTCCAACAGTGAAGGAGTTCTTACAATAAGAACAATTCACAGAAAGTGAACTCCTTCGAAGGTTCTAAGCTATGGATATAACAATGAAGATTAGATAGAGAAGAGAGAACTAAAGAATCTCTAGAGAGAAGAACTACGGATATTCAACTAAGCAATTCGCTGGATCGGCTTGAATGCGCTAGAGAGTTTGAATGCAATGAGCTTGTATTCCCTTTGATGTCCCGTGCGTTGAGCTTGGAAAATCTTCTCTATTTATAGTCGTGACCCAGGCATGTATCCATTGGAGAGGACGATGCCACGTGTCACAAACTTCCAAGGAAAACGGCCATAAGTTTTCGAACGAGCGCCGTAGAGTGGTTGTCTTCTGTACATGAGAGCAGTTTTAATGTCAGAGTAGGTAAAGCTTCGGTTGCTTCTCATTGGCCGAGGTTTGTGGTAGGTGAGACTTGTCAGACATCAGTCTTCATCTGAGTTGATTCTCACTGATCCTTGTATGAATAGACTCTGCTGACTTTCGAATGATGATAGTCGGGCAGTTATTTCCTTGTCGGATCTGCAACTGAGTTGCATATGTTCAGTAGATCTGGATCGATCATACTGACTTCTTCATCTGAGTCTGCTGATAAGAATCTTCTACTGAGAACAGTCAGCTAGAGACTCTGAAGGTACTGAGCTCTTCACACATTCAGTAGATAAGAATCATACTGAGTCTTCAACGGAGCTTTGCTGATAGGAATCTTCTACTGAGAACAGTCAGCTGGAGGACCTGAAGACATGAGCTCTATAAACTGATGACATGGGGTTCTGGAATTGAACTTCTCTACTGAAATTCAGAGCAACAACACCCCTTACAGGACTTAGACAAAATAATCAAAGAATGTAAGAACATGTCTAGCCTATTACATCATCAAGTTCAAAACACACATCGGGTACAGGGCAGGTTTTGGGATCTTCAATTCTATAGCTATGAAAATCACTACAGTTTCCCCCATTACCGAAATATTACAATTAAGTCCTAAGTACATGAACTGCTCACGTCAGTTCTAAGTACCCCCTAGCAATGATCTAAACGACCACTGACTCATAACCCAACAATTTCCCCATAATTGATGATGCCAAAACCACTAAGTACTAAACTACTAACCCAAGAAGATTCAGTAACAACTGAACAATGATAGCAAGGTTAACAGCTCATAAAAGATAGGCACATCAGAAGAAATCAGATTATGTGAGTGTGTGTCAGATCACTTCAGTGATCAGTAAGTGTTAAAGGAAAGATAACACAGCCTTAAGACAATAAGTAGTTGTCTGGCTAACAGCAAAAACTGATATATTAAGATATGGCAGAAGATTACACCAGTCTAAGGTATTACAGAAGATATGAAGAAAAACAGAAGCTGCTAACGCCTGAACTTCTTGATCTTGGCCTTGAAGTCAGCAGACTTCACAGCAGGAGGCTCCAGCCCGTATGATTTGTAGATTCTTTCCCTCAGGGCTTGGATTGGAACGAGATCATCTGTCGTCAAGATATTGAGATTGTTGCGACGAACAACTATCTCTACCTCTTCTTCAATCTCCTTCATGCAGACGACGCCTTGAACGGTTCTAGGAGGATTCAGTGGGCGGTAGGCAGGGGCTGTGAATTGCAACTTCTCTTTGAATAGCAAGAGCTTGATCTGAGCTCTGAAGTTGGGGTCGTGATTGTATAGGAACTGATCAAATAGTTCGACCGCCGAAACTCATTCTGGGTAGCTCTGCCATACATAGAATGCCTTGATAAAGTCATCTTTCAACTCTTCCCACTCCTCGTTCAAGTTCCAAGGAATCCACTTGTCGATGCGGCGATACGGAGTTTTCTTTAAGTATGGCTTCTGAGCACCGTGCCTGAAGAATTTGGATGTCCTGGGAATCTGCTTGCTGTGATCTAAGATAGGCTCTCTGGCTGCTTGTTCAGTCAGTTCTATGATCTTAGCCAGATCAGCCTGTCTTTTCTTCTCTCTCATCTCAGCAGCACGTCTGTCTCTGGTTCGGAGGTTGAGACCTTTCTGCACTGCGTCCCACGTGGCCTTGTCCTCTGCTGCCTGCTCAGCTATGAGTTTGGGAAGGTTTCTTAGCCTTTGAGCGAGAGGCAGGTTGTCGGTGTCAGAGTCTTCAGTAGGCTCAGGAGCAGATTGTACTTTCTTCTTCTGCTGAGCCAATATCAACTTGGCTTGACTCTTCGACGCCCTAGCCGTATGAACTTTCTTCTTTCTCTTCAGCTTGGCTTCTTCCTCCATCCTCACTTCGTAATCAAGCTGGTATTGCAGCTGTTGTGCCACCCTCTTGTCGTGGTCTTCCTGCTCTTCTTGATTCTTAAACTTAGGCGACGGAGAAGGAGGAGGAGTGCTCTCAGAAGCAATCTCCTTTCCGGGCCTTTTGGTTGGCAAGGGCTCTTCTTCTTCATCAAAGCCTTCGACAAAATGGGCCACATCTTCAATGTGCGCCTGGGCTGAGGATCATTCACCTGATCCTCTAGCCTGCGCTGACTGCTGTTGAGGCTCAGAAGGCCCTACTTCAGGAGCAATGAGCTGAGCCTCCATTTGGACTGAGGGAGGGGGGATAGAGCTGGTTCCAAGTTGAATTAAACCTTCCCCCTTAATTTGTTCCCTCTCGGCTGACCCTATTAACACTTCCTTCGCTCTTCCTTCCCCCTTTTTGGCATCATCTGCCGAGGTTATGAGAGTCTTGATTGTTGTTACTTCCTGCTGGAGGGCATAGACAGCTAACTTGATCTGCGTAGAAGTAGTGTATTGAAATCCCCGACTGCATCACAGTAATGCACTCAGTCATCCTCCTAATCCTTGCAGATTTGTCAAATTTGGGCATTTGTTTGATTATACTGTTGTAGGAGCGATGCATCGAGGGAGTCGGTTATTTCCTTCTGAATGAGTTTCAGGGCTGCCGCCTGAGTTTCAATAGTTGCGGTGACATTGGAGGTGGCAAGCTTGTTCCTCTCATCCATTGTAGTCTGGACACTGACTATGGTCGCAGTCAGTTGCTCTGAGAATTTTTTCTGCTGAGCTTCCAGCAACTGCTGACATTGAGCGGCCATGTCCGCCTTCTGAGTTGCCAGCGCAGTCTCGACGATCTCCTGAAAGTTAGGAGGAGGAGCTTATGAGATCTTCTTGACTGCGCCAGTCAGTGAGTCAACCTTCTCTGTTTGAGCTTTAGTGTATGGTGCCCACTTCAGGTGCACATCCTTAGCCAGTAGACGATTCTTGTCTCCTTGCTTCCTTATCGCCCAGTTGACTGACTTTGAGGACACGGTACCTATCGTCTTGATCTGATAGGAGGACGTACCGAGTCTCTGCTCAGAGGTAGCGAGCTGCTGCTGTCTAAACGATGAAGCAACTGGGGCATCACCTGATTCCGAAGGAGAAGGTGGTGAATCGCCCTGCTCGCTGGGAGTCTTTCCCTCAGCAGAGTCTCCCTTCTCTGCATCCTTGGGTGTCTTGTCATCATCACCACCATCATGATGATCTGGCGGCGAAGGGCCTCTGGAAGGCGAGGGTGAAGACCTGAGCTCTAGAAGATAGAGCATGTCGGAGCGCAAGTCCTCGAAGGAGGCAATGTCGGCTGATTCTCCAAACCCAATCGCTGACTAAATCTGTTGCTCCTCTGCCAGTAAAGAGTCCACAGCATGCTGCTGAATACGATCAGCGAGGATGTCCCAATTCAGGAACCTTATCAGCATCTGGGTCCTTGCCCGAATAGCAACGTCTATCAGATCCTGATGTTGAGATATCTGAGGGACCTGTTCAGCAACCTCTCCTGCTGCTCGGAGACAGTTCAGCTGAATAGTTGACGATCGCTCAAAGGAAACCTCAACTGCAGGCTCATCTCCTTCTTCCTGCTGAGTCTCCTCTGTACTTACACGCTGCACTTTATCCTTCAAGGTGACACCTTCTATGATCTAAACGACCACTGACTCATAACCTAACAGAAACATTAAGAGTTGAAGAACCAACGTTGAAGTACTCTACATTGATCATGAAACAGGCTGAAGTCGTAGCAGTCGAAGCACCGACCAACCTGTATAATAATAATTCATTCAAATAGTAGGTGCATCTTCAAGAATCATTGCATGTGGTGTTCCAGAAACAGTACCGTTGGTAGAGGAATCAACTAAAGATGATGATGAAGAATTATGGAATTCGGAATCAGTGAAGGAAGCCACGTTTGATATAGACACCGCGAGGCTTAAGGTCAGCAATGATATAGATGACTTACCCAGTTACAATTTTGGGATATCACAAGTTTTCACGCCTACTTCGAATGCAGAACATAGAGACAAGGTAAATATTATGATCTCTCATTAGAACACATCCTAAACCATGACAAGTGTCTTTTATTCCTTGTTCAAGGGGGTCTTGAAAGTAGATAATATTAGGTCTGAACCAATTTCGAAAAAAGTTAAAGGAGATAACAAAGGTTCAAAAAACCAATTCAGAACAAAAGTGATGCAGAAGTTGGTCAATAAAATGACGTTACAACTGAGGTTCTTACAAGAATTAATGAAGAGCATGATACTACCGAACAAGAGGTAATTCCTATATAATTATAACATAACTTTTTGAAAATTTAACTTTGTCGTTATTAGATAAACAAACTTGTCTTAGTGTTAGTAACAACATAATGCGGCTGAGGGAACCAATCAAGAAATTGATTTTCAAGAGGAAGATGCTGAAATTCCATCAAAACAAGTTAGTTTGTGTACTTAAAGAATCTTTCACATGTTATGCATAATATTGTAGAGTTCTACGCACAATTCGGCAATTGAATATGCATGAAATCCAAACTGAATAATACTTATATAAATATTGAGATTTGTGATTGTACATAGTTAATAACTGGTTTGTGGTTGATCTTGTTTCATTTCGTACATATATTCATTTGTAAGCAAGTTTGTGTATTTAAAGATGATGACTTGTAGTATGCATAAAACTATTAATTGTTATGCATGTATTCGTGTTAAGATCTCATAATATTTGCATGAATAACCCATATATGGATTGTGAATAGCTAGTTCATGCATATTTAAGAAATAGATTATGCATAATTGTGAAGAGATTCATGTATAATATTTTATAATGTTGTACATGTATGGTTAAATCTGAAGGTTAAATGTAACACTTAAAACGACTTTCACAGTATCATCTATTTCTTAAATATGCATGAATCTATTCACAATTATGCATAATCTAGTTCTTAAATATGAATGAACCTAGTTCTTCGCAATCCATATAAAGGTTCGTTCATGTGAATATTATGGAGATCTTAACACTGATACATGCAATAATTAATAGTTTTTTGCATACTACAATTCATCCTCTTTAAATACAGAAACTTGCTTACAAATGGATATATGCATGAAATGAAATAATATCAAACACAAACTAGTTATTAACTATGCACAATCACCACTTTCGACATGTATATATGTATTATTCAGTTTGGATTTCATGCATATTCAATTTCTAAATTATGCATATAACTCTACAATATTATGCATAACATGTGAAACATTCTTCAAGTTCACAAACTTACTTGTTTTAGTGGAATCAGCATCATCCTCTCAAAATCAGTTTCTTGTTTGGTTTCCTCAGCCGCAATATGTTGGTACTAACACTAAGACAAGTCTGTTTAATATAAATAACAACAAAGACAAAATTTCTAAAAGTTGTGTGATAATTACATAGGAATTAACTTTTGTTCAATAGTATTATGTATGTTCTTCATTAATACATGTAAGAACATCAACTATAACCTCATTTGCCTGACCAACTTCTGCATCACTTTTGTTCTGAATTGGTTTGGAACCTATGTAATCTCCTTTCACTTTCTCGGAATTGGTTAAGAACTAATGTTTCACTTTTGCTCAGAGGCGGCGAGTTGTTGTTGTCTTGAGGAAGATGCAACTGGGGCAGCACCAGATGCAGGAGGTGGTGGTGGTGAATCGCCCTTCTTGCAGGGAGTCTTGCCCTCAGTAGAGTCTCCCCGCTCTGCATCCTTAGGTGCTGAATCATCACCTTCAGCTGGGTGGTCAGTCGGCGAAGGGTCTCTGCACGAGAGCAGGAAGACTTCAGCTCTAAAAGATATAGCATTGTTGATCTCAAGTCTTTGAAGGATGCAATGTCTGAGGGTTCTCCAAACCCTATCTCAGACTGCACTTGTTGCTCCTCTGCCAGTAGTGAAGATACATAATACTGTTGGATTAGGTCAGCGAGAATATCCCAGTTTAGGAATCTGAGAAGCATCTGAGTCCTTGCCCTGACAGTTGAGAGATTACGATGTATATCAAGATGAAGTGCCGATCTACTGTGACAGTACCATTGCCATTGCAATCACTTAGAATTTTGTTCTTCACACAAGATGCAAGCACGTAGACATACGCCATCATTTCATCCGAGACCATGTCGAAAAGAAAGATATCATAATGGAGAAAATCCATACTGATAAGCAAAGAGCCGAGATATTGACCAAACATCTAGCTGAGACCAGATTCAATGAACTCTCAGTAGAACTAGGTCTACTGGATCCTACTGAATCAGTTCAGTAAGACGATCCCGAAAATACTGAGTAAGGGGGAACTTACTCTCAGTACTACTGAGTAAGGTGAAAGGAAGTGCTGGCATACTAAGTATTTATTCAGCATATTACATTCAGCATGTCATTGCATTTTTCCCGCCATTAATATTCCTAGGATGTCATTAATAAAAGCGGTTTCATTTAAAGCACGATATTCCATAAGCTGACTGCGGTGCATTAAATGCATGTCATCTCACCTTACCTTTTAATCGCTAGTATACGTAGGTCGAGATTATAGGCGACACAATAATTATAACCTATTATATCATTTAATCTGAGCCGTCCATGACTAAAATTCAGTTTAATATCAACCATTCGCTGATAAAACCGTTCATATTCATCAGAGATAAATATGCGCACGTATGCATCATCATAAGTTACTTTTCCGCCATTCTCGATCAAATTTTGTGCTCTGCATCTCTAGTTGCATTAGAACTCTACCATCTTCAAGCACAATCTTTGCGGTAAATTTCTTTAATCTAATCTGCTAGACACTGATTTACTCTATTTTCAAGTGCTAACGATTGTTTTGCAAATCTAGTAAATCACTCAAATGACGTCTTCACCAAGTAATGAAGTTCTGATTCCATCAGACATGGACGAGATCATCCTCAACAAGAGAGTCTGGTTCGAGCCAGCTCTCGCGTTCAGATCGTGTGGGGTGGACTACATGGAGCCCATTTCAGATGCTCTTCAGTCATCTGGACTGGAGACCCTTCTTTCCCGGGTCCCTCTCCACTGCCTTCCTCGGCAAGTTACCGAGTTCTTCATGAACCTTTATCGGAATGAAGACAATCAAGACATTTCTTGCATCGCCTACCAGCTAGAAATGAGTAACAATGTGTTGGCGGAGAAGATAGCAGATATGGATGTGGCTGAATGTCTTCCGCAGAGCTTTCAGCTTCCCAATGAAGGAGTATCTCATGTGGGATATAAGGAGACGTCCATTAATAAGTACCTCTGCCAGTTCAGCAGGCAGACGGACATCGTACTCAAAGCAGATTTCTCCAAGAGCAGGTTGCTCCCTAAATACAGAGGGTTGGCATACATAGTCAACCACGTGTTGACCAACTCCGCCGGATCCTATAACTAGCTCTCTCGGGTCAGGATCTAGATCATGATGGCAATCGTGGATGGAGCCCAGATCAATTGGACTGAGTTCTTTCTGCAAGAATTCAGAGCTCAGTTCCAGAAGTTCATTGTCAATGAAGACAAGACATCCCTCCAGCTGATTCCAAAGGGAAAACTTTTGTATGGCAGCAAAGTGTCGATTCTGACTGAAGATCACTGCCACGGAAGAGTAGCCTTCACTGACGCGTTCCTGTTAGACAAGAGAAATAGTAAGTTCCAGAACGCAGCAGCTGTTGAGAAGTCGATAGGGCACGAAACTCATAACAAGCATCCCGTACCGTCCACTCAGGATCCCCGCCCTACTCAGCAGAAGAAGCACAAACTACTGAAGAAGGCTGAACCTTTAGTACTGATTAGTCCTGAGATAGTATCCGTCCAAGACTCAGAGTCCGGTAAAGAAGATGTGACTCTGACAGACAAAGTCAAGCGGATATACTTAGAGGAGACTCAGTTAGATCTACCCGCTGATACACCTCAGATTGAGGTCTCCACATCTGTCCCGACTTCAGTGCTGACAGCTCATCTCAGAGCCACTGAAGAGGTCGCAGATCAGATTCCTGAGATACTGGATCATTCTGATCTGGTAGATATAGCAGTCATGGTTAGGGTCCAAATGCGTCTCATATTCCAAGAGTGGGATCTTTTGGATGAGACCATCGACCTCAGGACTGTCCCTGTACTGATGAAGGAGGACCTGACGTTGAGAGAGGAGATTGGCTACGGAGAGCCAACAGACATAGCATCGATGGACGATCTCCGCTCAGCGATGCTCAGCTCCTGAGTCTGAAGGGCACAACTGAACCCTCCACTCAGCCTCAAACTCAACCCGATTCAGACCATGATGAATCACCAAGGATGAATACCAGGGAGGATCTGCTGAGGGAAAATCTCCCAGAGATGATGACTCACCACCTCCACCGCCTTCATCTGGTATTGTCCTCTCACCGCCGTCTACATCTCAGGAGAAGCCAAAGTAATCGAGTTATCAGGCTGCTGAGATCAAAGACTTATATGCACGATCTATTAACAGGTGCCTCAAGTGTCAGGGTTGCAAGAATCATCTACTTGCGCAGGACATAAACTCTAAATGGGGTTGATCTACTGAGGCTCAGATCCTGAAGCTAGGTGACCTGACGGCTGAAGTGCAGAGGATCAGACAATCTACTCTAGATACTGAAGAGATCCTCAGCCATGCACTTGAAGCTCAGAGGACTGATCTGACGACTCAGTTTCAGCATATCCTGTAGTCTAAGGCCGAATCATTTTTTAATCAATTGGCCACTGCACTGGATCAAGTCCTCAAAGCCATCGAGGAGCATAATAGGCTGACCACAGAGAGTGTATCTAAAGCACTCGTAGAACAGCACAACGCTGACCTCGTTATTAAGAAGGAAGCCACTGAAATGGTTGATACATACCTGGTAAGGCTTGAAGCCCCCAAGTCTGAAGTACTCCAGCTAGTTTAGTCTGAGCATGATCGACACTGGAATGAGTACACCGATGCCGTTCAGGATGTGGAAGCCAATATTGATTCAATCAACCTTTCAGTATCCGGCCTTTTCTGAGAAGGTGACTGCCTTGGCAAACTTAATTGATGATGCCAAAAAGGGGAATAAAGTAGGAGGAATACTCTACTGACCCTCATCAAAGCTAAATAGGCAAGAACCAACAAAACAGAGGACAAAGGGCAAGGGTCAGGAGAACCAATCGAGGCTGCAATTACTGAGCTAGTTGAGTTCCTTGAAAAACTGACAGAAGAGCCTGTTCGCTCAGCTGCCAAAGGTAAAGGCAAAACTTATCCCCTCCTAGTCTTCCTAAACCCAAGAAGCTGAAATTCCGACCGCCTGAAGAGCAAATAGCCTATGATGAGAAAATGGCTAAGGAAATTCAAACTCAGGAGGAGAGACAGGCGAAATTCAAGAAGAAGGCTATACAGATCCGATCTCTAGTTCCAAAACGAACAAGATTTGTAGTGCCCAGACAATCTCGATCAAAGTCTCAGTCATCCAAAGAACGATCTACTGAGAAGGAGCCTGAAGCTTCTAAGCCTAAGTCCAAGTGAGCTGAGATGGAAGAGATATGGGATGCCTGCGAAAGAGGCTTGGACATGACTGCTGAGGCTCGCCAAATTCAAGCTGCTAAGGAGAGACTGAGAATAGCAGATCTTGAGGCACTTAGGCAGAGGACTGAAAAAGAAGCTACAGAGAGAATACTTGAGAAGGACAGGAGCATCCTGCAGCATCTAAATATTTCAGACGCAGACCTCAGGGTAATAACAAAAAAAGCATCACTTACCCAAGGGTGGACTCGTGGGTCCCATGGAAAATTAATCAGAACTGGGAGCAAATCAAGGTTGATTTTATCAAGAGCTTTTATATCTAGCTGATAGTAGCTGACCGATCTGAGCCAAACAGGATTTTCAAAGACAGGAGTTTCATTTATTGAACTGTTCTTAGTATTAAGAACTCCTTCATAGTTGGAGATACATTCAAACATCCTTGTTTGACCCTGTAAACTGAGACTTGCTCAGTATAATCTCAAGTAAAAGTTTGTCCAACGTACAAACTAACTGAGACTAACTCAGTATAATAAAATAATGTCATGTGTTGTTAAGGACGAGTGGACGTAGGATCTTCCGTATCCGAACCACTTTAAAATTGTTGTGTTGTTTATTTGTTGCATTGATTAACTGCTCATACTGAAAATATTCTTGCAAAAATCATACAACTGGATTTATGTTAAAAGCTAAAACATCACACTAATCTACTAAACGGATTTAATAAACAAACGTTTTCTATACAAACTGAATCGGGCCTATACTATTCCGCACGCTACTGAACCTCTGCTTAACGGTTACGAATTCGACCTCGGTCCGCCCAGCGCACCTCGCGCATCGTCGCCACTCGTCCGCACGATCAAGATCAACTTGTTTGGTCTACTGAAAAATTCAGCAGACATCCTCCGTGAAATGGACTGATCGCGTTTTGAGTTTGAGAAAAAGGTTTTCAGGTGTATTCACCCCCCCCCCTCCCGCGGCCCCTCTACACCTGAACGTTTGACTCGGGACCAACAATATATTCTTGAGAGTTGTAGGATGGATGAATTCTTCAAGAAGGGTCTTCATGATCAAACAAAACTAGAAAGTGGAAGAGGTGGAGGAAAGAACAAAATTTATTAGAATGAGGATGAGATAATGCAATTGATTAGGAACTCGAAGAACTAGCTAATGATTGTATGTGGAAGACTAATTGTGGCTTCAAGAACAAGTATGTGCTTGAGCTACAAAAGAGGATATTACTTAAGGATCCCTCTTTCACAAAAGAAGTGGATCGATGTGAAAGAAGTGGACCCTTACATCGAGTCAAAATTGTAGTGGTTGAAGACCAAATATCGTGCAATCAATGAAATGCTCAAAGAATCTGGATGCATGTGGAATGATGATCACAAAATTCAGTGCATGAAAAAGTGGTATGATATGTGGGTGAATGTAATAAGTACTTGTTGTTTATATAAGTTCTTATTTTCCTATGTAACAAGCAGAAATGTAGTTGTGACCTTTTATAAGGTTTCTTGGTATTGATTTAAATTGTTGAAGCTCGAGGGACATAGGAAATCAGCTTTCCTTACTTGAAAGACCTTGATCTTGTGTATGCAAAGGATCGAACAACTGGAAAGTATGTTGAAGGTTTTATTGAGGCGGTGAATAATATATGGATGATTGGTAGAAGATGAACCCTGAAAAGTTCAGTTGCCCTTTCTCAGATTCGGAGGAATTTATGGAAGAGAACTCTCCTGGCCAACATTCTTATAACAAGCCACTAGCAGCAAGCTCTACTCGTAAGCAAAAACAATCTCCCATGACTATGAAAGAACCAAAAAGATGAAGATTCATGAATCTTTATTCGCGGATGCTACTAAAGAGTTCACTTCTTGCATAGTTGGGCTGTCAAACCACTCAAGACCATTGCCGGTGTGATGGAGAGGGAAGAAGCTCGAGAAGCAGAAATATCAAATAGAAAGAAAAGCATTATTGCAAGTTTGGTGGTATTGGCCTTTCTCAACAACAAACATGTGCAGCAACAAATGTTCTCGCACTACACAGTTATAAATTGTAAGTCTTTTTGTAGGGATATGAGTCAGTAATCTAGTAGATCATTGCTAAGGGGTTACATAGAACTTGACTCAGTAGACGTGTATTGATATGAGTCAGTAGTTTATGTAATCTTTAGGGGCACCTTTGTAATAATTGTTATGGGGGAAACTGTAGTGGTACTGAATTTTATTGCTATAGAATTGACAATCCCAAAACTCCGTCCTGACCCCTATGAGTGTGGAACCGTTTTGATGTAATAGGCTAGACTTGTCTTGATAGAATTATTTTAGTCTAAGTCATGTAAGGGGTATATTGTTGGACTGAACTTCAGTAGAGAAGTTAAAGTTCTAGAACCCCAAGTCACCGGTTCAGTAGAGCTCAGTAGTCTTCAGAGTCAGAAGCTGACAGCACTCAGTAGAAGATTCACTTCAGCAGATATTTTATGAAGACTTAGTATGATCCTTGATCTACTGATTGAGTGAAGAGCTCCGTTGATTGTCTTCGAGTCAGAAGTTGACTACATTCAGTAGAAGATTCTTTATCAACCGACTCAGATGAAGACTCATTACGATCAACTCTGATCTACTGATAGGCTGCACTTAGTTGCAGGCTGTATGAGGAAAATCGGCTGCCCAATCTTTATCAGTCGAATGTCAGCAGAGAACATTCAATATACGAGGTTCAGAGAGTCAACTTAGGTAGAAGACTGATGTCTGACAAGTCTCACCTACCGCAAACCTCGACCAATGAGAAGCAAGCCAGGCTTACATATTCTGACATAAAAGCTGCTCTCATGTACAAAACGCCAACCACTCTACGGTGACATTTCGAAAATAAATGGTCATTTTTCTTGGAGTTTTGTAACACGTGGCATCGTCCTTTCCAACGGATACATGTCTGTGTCACAACTATAAATAAAGAAGAGCTTCAAAGCAAACGCAACGGAACAACAAGGAACACAAGCTTTCACGCAAACACTCACTAGCGAGCTCAAAGCCACATACAGCGAAGAACTTGCTCCTTGAAGATCATTCTGTTTAGTTCTTCTCTCTAGAGAATCCTTAGTTCCCCTTCTCTTTCTAAGCACTCATTGTAAAATCTTTAGCTTAGAACCTTCGAAGGAGTTCACTTTTAGTGAATTGTTCTTACTGTAAGAACTCCTTCATTATTGGAGATCGTCCTTCAAACTCCGGTTTGAATTTGTAAAGTCGCTAAGGACTATAACTTAGAAGGGTCTGTCCAGTGCACAGATTCCTTGTTGAGGCTTGCTCAGATTAATCAACAAGACCTCCTATTCAGCAAGACCGTGGACGTAGGATCTTACGTATTCGAACCACGTTAAAAATTGCTTGTGTCGTTTACTATTTTATTGCATTGTGTTCAAACTGTTTACAAAATCATCATTTGCATAAAACTGACTTGAAAAGTGCACCAGCCAAAACGGTTTTGGTTTGCATAAAAACGTTTTCAAAGAAACGAAGTTAAATGGGCCCCACACTTATCTGCACAACATTCTGCGACTGAACTTCTCATAAGGACCTAGTTAGTAGAAGGGACTTAGCTGCTGAATCACTCTGCCCTGCGATCAGAAGGTTTATCTGGCACTGAATTCGTTCAGTAGCAAATCTCAGCAGTTAGCTGACCTTCGCGTTTGAGGAAAAACTTGCAATCAGATGTATTCAACCCCCCCTCTACACCTTCGCGTTCGCGTTTCCGGACCAACACTTTTCTCCACTGAAAGAGAACGACAAATATGCGTGTATCTTTGATATGCTCTTTAGAAGTTGAGTGAACTTGGTATTGAACAATGAATTTCATGCTTTTATTGTTTGTAGTTCGGCTTGCATGGATATTGAACGATAGCTACTATATCGTCTTGAAGTTCTTTTGGGTATTTGGTAGTACTACTTTGGATTTTAATGTAAGTATTCTTCAAACTTGGTTGCTTCTGTTTTTTTAGTATAAACATGATTTGCTTAGTTCGCATCTTGGATCTATTAAAGTTGGTTGCTTCTATTTTTCAATATGAACATGATTGCTTTCTAGGTTGCATTTTCTTTTCATGACTAATCTGATGATATGTTGTTTGCTTAGTGTTCTTTCGTGTTGATCCAACATTCGGGTTTTGCTTAGATCTGGGCTCAAAAGGACGTCTATATCACATATCCAACTCAAGAAATGTAGGTACCTAATTTCATGTTGTGAGATGCTTGGTTATCATATTTGGTCATCACAAGTAGAAAGGAGATGAAAAAAAAAGAAGAAATTTATTTTCACTCCCATTGAGGCATAAATACAACCAAACACCATATTTGATTATCATATTCATTCATTAATAAATACCAAACATCTTTTAAGAAATCATCCATACACATACCCAATCACAATACTATCGTCTCCGTTACCATTGTCATTCCCAAATTCATACCAAACGGACCCTTTGTTCTATCTAGGTTTTAGTCGCCACCAATTGGTGACTATGTCAATTTAAGATAGAACCACATACGATTTCCTGTTTAATAGGTCACCTTAATTTTTACCACAATTATGTTCCTCTAGTTCGTTGAGTTTTTCTCCCTTGAATATCTCCAAAATAGTTTGTACATAAATACCAAACTTGTAATATATATTTATATTTAAGGTTTTAGAAGAAAACAGAAAACCATACGCCACCGTTAAATACAAGTACGTTAAGATTCTGCATTAACAAAATGCCCGGTGGTATTACAAAAGTTATAACCAACATCAGACATAAAACTATGTATCTGATGGATAATTGTTTCCGAGAATCCAATCGTGCTACCATATCTTCTGATCCTCGGTAAGAAAAAGAATATAATGCAAAAAAAAAAGGACTCTTCTATACATGAAGAAAACTAAATGAAGTTCGATCCACTTGCAACATATCCAGATCTTGAACTCAAAAAGGGGCAGCAAAGGGAAAGCAGTTATAAGCACCATTATCAACTGGACATGTCATTTGATTCCAATGCAAGGGACCAGTAGTTACTCGGCTGTCTATGCTCGTTCATGCGTCTTCTTAGGCCTCTGGACTTTGAGATATCATATATAGAAAACCACTTGCAAGCAAAACAACTGACAGGCATCCTATCAGGGGCCATAGCAATGTAGAGGTTTATACCTTGTCTGACCTTAACAAAAACTAAGAAAAGAGGCCAACCAGTCTATATTTCATTTGATTACCAAGTCAAAAACCCATTCTCAGGACCTCAGCATATAGACAAGTGGTTAACTAAGCATAACTGGTTGTTATAATAGGCATGAAGAAGTAGAAAAGTCAATAACTTCACACCCATCAAAGAAAAATCAACTAGTATTCTCCAAAAATATCTGGTATAGAACTTGAGAAGTGTCATACAATACGTCGGAAGGTGAGATTAATCCGCGTAGACTCTGCTTTGGCACGTTTGGGAACTGAATGGAGCCAGTCCCTTTGGGTGTACCCACTCATTACGAACAGAGACCCATGCTTTAATACAAAAGCATGCTGATCACTATTGCTGGTCTTCTTTGCTCTCTTACTGAGGGGTTCACCCTCACATCTTTCAGCTGATTTAGCTGTGAAAATGCATAAAATCAATGACAGCTTAGTTATTTTGTAAACATTGATAGATAAAATAACAGGAGTCAAACTTATTCCCCTTCCTTCAAAGAACCATCCTTCTTTTATGGATAGCAGTCTAAAAGCCAATCCAGTCTGCTTACTGATTTTGCTCACACAATTCCCATTTAAAATTTACTCTTAGCAATGGTACGGTAAGATGAAATAATTTAGCAATAAGGTGTTATTCCTCAAACAGCATGTCTGATGAGAACTTGATGTCCTTTTGGATCTTAGATAGTCAGTTCAATCTTGAGCAAAGAGAAGCAAATAACATAATGGTGCTAACTTAACTGCCTCTATGTTACAGAAGACACAGAGTCACAGACAATTAGTTACATTAAAGAAATTATAGCGAGAATACAGTTAAAGAAGCATCTAGGTCCATGCAAGGATACCATGAAAACAAACTATTACTATTGGTAGCAAGTCGGTAACTAGTCACGTAACAAGGCGCAACTAAAACATCAGAGTTGAACCAATCATAAACATGACTTATTGAGTCTTCTAAACCTAGAGACACATAGGAAAACAAAAACCTACAGGAGAAGACGATTACCTCGACCACTTTTACTTGGTTTCTTCTTCAAAAGAAAATCACGTTCACATCCAAATGAAACCGAAGCAATTTGAGGAGTTGGTCCATAAAGCTTCTCGTCGTCAGCATGCCAACCTACATAATCATTGCCTCCTTTGTACCTATTCAGCAATAAGCTATTGAAACTGCTCCCTGGAATAGCTTTGTGGACCTAGATTTGCACCATAGAAGCATTCCTCATTTACGATAACGCCAAATACCGACAATAATTATTTTGTATTATTGTATAATATGTGTGGAAGTGATCTCACCATATCCAGAATTTCCTTCAAGGGTGGAAATTCATCCCATGAATAAGCATGAGGCTTATACCCACTGTAAACTAACTGCGCCAATCCTTCACTTGCTACGTAGCACGTATCCCTGGGCTGCCGGTTTCGGATCAAATTATAACCCCTCAAAATGAAAAAATCACAAATTCCATCCCCCCCCGCCCATTAGCATTGCGAATATACACTTTCTTAATTCATGATTCCCAACAAGAGAGGTTTTAAGGTTCCGCAAGAATGAATTTAATTTTAATTTTGAAAAGCGGTAAAAATTTGTTTAGGGCCGGACGAACCTGAATATGTGAGCGAGCGAAGACACGGATGGTGGGGCGGGTCCAGGGGATGTTGTGATGGAGGTAATCAAAATAGTTCCATGATTCTTGGAATGAGATGAATCGCGGAATCTGTAAAACCTCACTTCCGTTACCTAAATCCACCTCCACCACCTTTTTAGGTTTCTCTGCATCCGGACCCGGGTCCGGCTCGTTAATCGGATCATGTTCCCTTCTCAATTTCAAGATTCCACTCGACATTCAGAGAGAGAAATCAGTCAGTAGAGCGTAAGACTCGAGAGCATGTTATGGAGGGAAAATTCTACCTAGGTTTAGTCTAGAAACCGCCATGAAAGGCTAATTACAATCTTAAAAATCTATTATTTTTTTCTTTTTGTAATTACTAAATACTGGAGTAATATTATCAAACAACTTTGCAGATATTGAATTTATTTATGCTAACATCTCTATATATCTACATCATAAATAAAGGTAGGTTGGCAGGTGTATTGCGAATTGAATTAAAATAGACTTTATATCAGCCGAGAAAGTGTTTGAAAGAAAATTAGAATGAGGTTGTAATGAATTTAATTAGAAGCATACATACATTCGTACAAAACCTTACTAGTTGATGTCAAGTTCACCTATTACTCGAGTTATGAATTTCAAACAATTGGGACTAACCCACTGCAACACAACCCAAGAGTTTGCTGCACTGATGTGGTGCTAAAATCTACACAGCCAAATACAAATTTATTCAGTCTCACTAATCTGGTTACAAATCTTCAAACTTGGGATGAGTTGTAAAAGTGTACATGGATGAAGTTGAGTAGCAGAAGCAGGAATAGAAGTCCTCTTTATCAGCCTTATCTATCCATGTCATCTGCTTCCTCAGCCTCTCTTGTCCAGGTTCTTCCTCCACCTCACGTAGCTCTTATCCGTTTCACTAGTAATTGAAAGCCACCAACATGGTTGCTCCTCATCGGACATGTTCTTATGAGTCCTCTTAATTGGCATAAAATCCTTGTGTATTGAATTGACAAAAAAATATGCATGCATCATTGTATGAAATGATGGCTGTCAATTAAAACAGCATGGTTTTGAGTTTTGACACGAAGAAACTTCAACAACAGCAATGTCAATTAGCCAATACATGCATATTTCAGTAATAGTAGTCAATACATGCATATTTTAGAGAAATTAATCTTAAATGAGCCATTTAGACTTCCTTTTGGAGTTTTGCGTGGAGTCCTCTTTCTGTACCATACCATAAGCTAATTACAATGAAAAGGATCACCATTTCCATTCCTTCGTATAGCAAACTTCACAACCACCTTTTTCATCCTGTTCTGAGCCTTCTCTTCACAGATGATCTGCACGTCAGTTGTATGAGTAGACATCAGAACAAAGCAACTAAGTTAACAAAACTGTCAAACAATTGCACGAAATGTTCAAATGCAAGGATGTTTTTGTAACACAATGCAACTATTTTCTCCAATTTTTTACAACTTACTTCACACAAATTTTTTCATCTTATTCTGCGCATCCAACCGATTTCTTTCTCTGCCCAGATGACCTGCATGTGAATTAGACAAAAAGACGTCTATACATTAGCCACATGCAACAGCCAAGATAGAACAATAACTAAGAGAACAAAAAACTACAAAGAACTTTGTGAACATAAAATGTAATTTTGTAGATAAGGGGAAATGCCACAGAAGGTCAGAGTTTAGCGGCATTTGAATCCATAATTGGGATGAATAGACAGTCCAAGGTGTATTAATTTCCTAAGAGCTCTACTGCAAGTTTTACATATTGTAGCAAACCAAATCCCATCTCCCATGGTCTGCACGAAATTTGCACCAAAAGGAATTTTCTGTGATAATCCACATATCTCAAAGTAGTTTGCTCAATTTTGGTGCAATTGTTACATATTCTAGGCAAAACTTGGGCAAAATGAAAATTTCATCACCAATGGTTTGCACGAATCTGCACCAAAAGGGATATTTAGTAAAGAGAAAGTGAGAGAATCAATATATGATATGTAGCTATAAACGAATAAGAGTGTGCCCTAATTTAGTGAAGGCATCACTCACCCACCTTTAGGACGAGAACCCTTTGGCATGTCAAGTCGATGCAAATACGTGTATTTACATCTGTTAATATATCATAGTGGCCAAACTCACTAAATTAACACAAAAGTAACAACGGTTAAAGTTATATACACAAAATAGTCAATTTCGCTAAAATATCGCTACTTTTTCTGTAGAAACCATCCGATTCCAATAATTTTTTTACTTTCCGTGTTTGGTCAGACAAGAAACAGACAAAAAAATGCATGCCAACTAATTTAACAGACAAAAGTAGGCGCATGTCGGTGGATGCCTATGGTGCCCATTGAAAAAGACAAAACCGTCAAATCTTTGAACCAAAAGAGATTCTCTTCATTAATACAGTGTTAATTGCCTTCGGGCTCTAGTTCCTGAGGTCCTGAGCCACGAACAGTTGTTTGGTAACACTGTCCACCTGAGGTGCTTTATGAAGTTGAGGACGGACTGGTGGTACAACATTGTTCTTCTGACCCGAGTTCAGTCCTTACAGTGGATTCCGGAGGAGGAAGATTTATTGAGAAACGAGATTGGCTTCACGGATCTAACAGATTATATGAATGACCAGGATTTCCGCGCATTGATCCTTCTTAATATCCAATTTTGTAGTCCTCCAACGTCGTATAGTACTCGTAATGACAGTGAAGAATGATGATCGGGTTCCCGATCCAGATCAGTCGATGGGATGTGATGATCCTCCATCTGGTCGGCCTACCTAGGAGCCTTCGTCGTCATCTCCTACTCGTAATGACACTGAAGACGGTGTTCGGGTTCCAGATCAAGATCGGTTGATGGGACGTGGTGATGCTCCGTCAGGTCAGCCTATCCAGGATCCCTTCTCATCTCCGCCTGCTGAGCATGGAGGCTTGTGTCAGGAGAGTGCACGTCCCTTCCTGAAGGATGGTGAGGGACTTGCTGAAGAAATCTCTTATTTCCCTTCATTTGATGCTGGGCCGAAACTTTCTAATGCTCCGGTTCCGAATCGTGAGATAACTGATATATAGAATCAACTGGAAGTCCTCGCTGATAGGATTGAATCTCAATTTCATTTGATTACTGATCGTGATGTCGCTACTACATCCGCCTTGGACCGGATGAAGGCGACATTCACTTAGGCAGAAGTAGCGTTCCGCACATCGCTTGCTGACATGGTTAGACGACTGTCCGTTGTGGAAGACTTTCATTTGGTATTGGACAAAATTGCGAACACTACTGACGACATAACGTACCGTGTTGAACTCCGGATCAATCGCTCCGTTAGGCAACTTGAGACCATGGTTAAGGAAGACCTCAAATTAGTTAGGGAAGAGCTGGTTAGGCTTACCGAAGAAGTGTACATGATTCCAGGCTCTCATGTGCGTCATTACCCTGCTCTATCTTCCTCTCCTAGCCTTGGTGGTGATGCCCAATAGGTGGGAGGCAGGATGAATATTGTTGAAGAGCATGGAAGCCAAGTCCCTCTTACAAGTATTGGAAATGTGGCTTCCAGTAGCATGGCTGGTGATATCCTAGAGTCACCCCTGGCTACTCCGCTTGGGGAAGTATGTGTGGAAAAGCAATTTGATTGTAGGTAGGGATCGACTTTACAGTGTGTCGTGGATCCTGATGACGGAGCTAATGCTGATAGCTGAAGGGACGTGGCTGGAGCCTATTCTATTGTGTCCACAGAACACGAATCTGGTATTGTTCGAGATCAGCTATCTCCCTATGTTGGTGGTGATCCCGGAAGGGGGGGAGATGGGAGGGATGCTGGTGGGCAGAGTTCCCCGGGGGGGGGGATTGTTAAAGTTGCTGTCTCGGATGGGGTTTCTATTCGGCGGTTTACTAACGATCGGCCTGATAGTGAGGTTCCACTCGACGTTGTTGAGGCCTACCCTCCCAGCAGTGTGGCTACTGATGTTTCACTGTCGTGTCGGGCTTTCCGGCCTAAGGAAGTATCTAGTGGGAAGGATTTTGCAGCTGGGTATTCGCCGACTGTACGCAATGTGATCAACCTTGAAGCCGAGCCTACTGCTGATGTAATAGGTGCATAGCGGGTTGAAGCCTCTCCCTGCAGTACATAAAGAAGTAGCGGCCGGGTCAGTTGGGGATGAGAAGCTTCAGAAACTCGCTCGGGAATTTCTTGAATGAATAGAAGTTTTTAAAGTGGCTCAGGAAGCTGAGGCAAAGGAAGAGAAGGAGGTGGCCGAACAATTAAAGATAGACGAGGTCATGGCTTGAAGGCTTGAAGAAGAAGAGAGTACTAAAATGGCTGACAATGTAGGTGGTAAAGAGCATGTAAAAGATGTTGCTGAAGAGTTGACCAAAATATTACCCGTGATGCCTGAACCTGATTGCTCGGATCTTGAATCCTTACTCAGGAGGGATTTCAAGCGTATCCATCAAAGTCTGCTGAATCGGGAATCTGATTTTCAGCATCAGAAGATACGACAATGGTTGTTTGGGAGTTGTAGTTGGATCCTGAAGGAATGAAAGAGAAAATCAGAAAGCGGCTTGCCAGGAAAGTTGCTCAACGAGAAAGAAGACATGAGTGGTGGAGGCATAGCAACTATGACATTATCGAACACAATGAGGAGATCATGTCTCGGATTAAGAAGCAAAAAAGAGATGGTGAGGTCTACTAGTCGGGCTCAGCTGCGACTCCCTCCCTTAAGAAATCAGGGAGAAAGAGGAAATTGTTCAAGGAGCTAGTTCGGCTGCACTATCCCATGAACCAGTCGGACTTATGGGAACTACTTAAGATTGGTTTCATAAAAAGATACTATTGGTGGGCGATGTTTGGAGATGTGTCTGCCGACGAGGCATTCCACAGAGGGGCTTCAGAACATGATCCTGCTATGTTCAACCGAATCTTGGGCTATGCAAGAAGAGCTAATGTATGGATTAAAGCGTCGGAGAAGCGTCAGTTGCGACCTCTTGTCCTAATAGATGGCAGCATAGTGCATTCGAAGATACAGGAAGAAATTCATGATGCTGCTGCTGAAATGGGAGCTTGCAGATACAACAAACATTTCTGATGAGATTGAACGTCTTGGGGATGCGATTCATGCGCAGTATGGAATCCAACATGTTGGATCATCCCGTGCGTCCTTTACTGAAGCTTTAAGGAAGATCAAGCAGGAGCCTCTTTTATAAATTATTTATCAGTAATCGTGGTTGCTAAGTTATTTGTATCTGATTGCTTTTTATAAGATCTTCCTTCTTGCGTGTTTATTTGTTGTGTATGAGTTCGAGTCGGTTTAATTAGTTAATTTCAGTTCCCTTGTGTTCTGTTGTGCAAAGTGTTCATAGTTATGTTGGTATTTGATCAGTTGTATGTGTTGTTTCTGTTTTTCTTAATCTGTATATATTGCTTGTCTGTTGTAGTTATTTGTTTTTGTTTGATTTGTTTGTATTGTGTTACTATATCTAATAGTCTATTCCTATGACTGTCTTGCGATATCATGGACCGTCTTGGTATGTTTGGTTTGTAGTGAATAATTTTGGGCCAACTTTTTATGCTGAAAATGTGTCGGCAGTACATTTTTTTTGGCTGGAGTTAACTTACTATAGCGGGCGTACATAAATATAAATATGTATCTCCAGTTATATTGCTAGCTATTATAGCATGGCTTTGTGTGTAGCCTGGGGACCAACATTATTGAATCTGCTATAGGATTGCACCTGTTTGTGGTAATTACTCACAACTTTGGGAAGGTTGAGAGGATGACTCCCATGAGCTCTTCTTCCATACTTATGTCGTGAAACTTTAATGTATGAATATTGTGCAGCTGTCTTGACCCGAATATGCTATTCTTGCATGTTTTGAGAACCTCCAGCGTAACTCAGGCATTCTAATTTTGGTGTTGTGATGCATATGGTATGTGGAAGAAACCTGTCTAGATAGAAGTTGGCTGACTTTAGTGTGGCGGATGTTAGGGTTGCTTGGCTGAATTCTTTGCACGTAGTTATTTCCAGCGCTTTCAGTTGTGTGCAAGAGCAGACTAAGTTCTCCAGAATCTTCGCATCCGTATACACCCACGTGAGACAAATCTTCTTTAGTGCCATTCCTCGGTGAATTTGAATTGTCATTTGTTCCTCAACTGACAGCCAAATAGCTTCATTATAACTATTGAGGAGCATTTATAAATGTCTTCGGTTAGCTGGTATGGCCACCCACCATTGCTGTTGGAACCATTTTTCAAGTATGAAAAATAGAGTTCTTTGGTGTCGTACCTTGTAACGTAGTTTAACCACTTGCCTACGATTGCATCACCTACCAGGCGGTTTTTGTTGTTTAGCCCAACATCTAGTTGGAATTTGTATATGGGTAGCTCGCGGTTGTAGGCTTTCATTGATTCTTCAATGTGGTGGAAATACTCCTTTAGTGATGTGTGTAGACCTTTGCCCTCGTCCCTCGCTACATCTTAAAACTTGTATTGATCGAACTCGAATACATTTTCAATTTTAGAGTTTGACATGGTTAGTGGTGATTTCCTCTCTTTCATTTTATTAGAGTGTAGAAATGAGTACCTAAAGATCGATGCTAATCATTTCAACGGGATGCTCCGATCCTTGCTCTTGATCTTTGTGATGCTTTATAGCTGGGGAGTGTTGTCGTATTGGATTTGTGGAATTGTCCCATCAATCATTCTTAAATAGTAGTTTCGGTGCTTCTGTATCTAATAGTCTTTTTCTAAAGATGCCATGGGCAGTGGTTTATTATTTTATTACATTGTATTTTCTTTATTGAATATCTAATCTTGCCAATGTCTATCATTATCTGATTGCAATTTCTTATGCTTTGTGATGTCAATCAAATACTAGCTATTGCTTAAAAGTGAGTTGCTTGTTTTTCTTTTTCATTTTTCTCATGTGTAATGGTGTTATAATTTTGTAGTTCGTCACAGCAGTTGTGTTGTTGACACGTTGAACTTAGATATCGACAGTCAGGTAAAATATGGATCCTCATAGAATGTGTGCCATCCCTCGTGATGCGGCACTTAAGACCGTTCCTTTCCTTTGACACAATAGTCACGGGCCATTCAATGTTGTTTTTATCTATCAGTACTGCCTTCCCTTGTGTCCCCAGATTATTGTTGTTGAGGAATCGCAATTTGAAGTTCTTATGTATGTGTATGGATATTTGGTGCAAATTATTTCTCACACATGACATACTTACAATTTAGGTATTACATTCTGTAAATGATGACATCATGATTTTTGTGAATGAGTGAGGGTCTGCTATTGAGTTCCCCTCGTTGTTGTCTTCGTTGTCTCCTGTTTGAGCTTTCGTTTCTTCAATTGAATCATCCGACGATGCTGATGTTTGAAACATTTCTTTTATGTGTCTGAGCAAACCGTTTGGAGCGTATATGTGTACCTCCAGATGGGTATCCTTCACCAAATCAAATCTTATGCACTCTCCGTTCTGTATGCCATTATCTGTACTAAATTTAAAACAGCCATCGACAAAATAATAGTCTTCATCTATTGTTTCTACAAAAACTTTTCAGCGGCCTCTGTTTTTGAACACATCTCTTGAACACATCTAATATGAATGTGTCTGGTATGTTTCCTTCAAATTTTGAAGCAAAGTGTGGAGGGATCCTCTGTACATATGTATGAATGTATGTATGGTTAGTCCCCTCTAAAATTTGATTAGTGGATGTGTATAGTATATGGCAGGTTTAGACAGTACATATAAGTATAATCTTACCATTTGATTCTCTGCAACCTCCGGTGTGTAGATCTTGAAAAATCCTGGTTGCGATATTTAGCTAGCTGAACAGTGATGTAGGCAAATTCTTAGTAATGATAATATAAGTTTGGCCAGAACTTGAACTTATACAGATAAATATACATGCTGTTGCTACAAGTTAGTCATCCTTAGTTCATTTTCGGGTCTTTCGTGCTTGAGTTCCGTTTTTAATCGTTTTGGACCTGGTTGATAGGTTATTAATCTATAGGATGTATAGTGTATACTTATGGTTAATTAGTTCTTGGTGTGTATTGATTGTGGATCATACATCTCAATAGTCAAAACCTAATGCAATAGGCTTTCTATGAGCACTTGCAAAACTTGGTAGCAATTAGGTCTGTGTTGATGAACAACAAACTCAAAACAAAATTAGTTCTTAAATACGCATATAGTCCGGAGTTACCCTATCCTATTTGTGGATTAAAAATTTGTGTTCTTGTGTATCTAGATCGAAACCCTGAAACGTATATTATTATTGAATTAGTGTACATGCGTCGAGTGTAGAAGTTTACCTTGGCTGCTCTGCGGGACGAACTTGATGCCATCTCTTCCCCCTTTTTTTGGTGGATTCGTCTTCGATTGCTTCCCTCGTTGTGACGGCTTCTTGGGGGCCTTTGAAATCTTCGTACTAGACTTGTATTTTACCCTAGAATTTATTAGTATATACTTTGTTCGCATTTTTAATTATGGCGTAATGAGTTAATATATTTTCTTATTTTTTGCCTTTTAATGATTTTGGGTGCATTTGAATTATTGTTGAATCCTGATTGTTCCTGTGCCAGATGTGGCTGACTGTCAGTGATGCGCTTATCAGTTCAATGGAGTCCTGAATATCACCACGTCTGGCGGTGTGTGGTGATGCTGGTGGAGTTTTCAGTGGCCAGGGGACGCCGCTACTTACCGCCTCATTACTGTCGTAGACTTGTACCTATATGGTATAGCTTATTGGTGTTGTGTTACTGACATGCGGCTGGAATAAATAATTTATAATAATTAATGTTTAGTATAAATTGGCACCAATTATTATTAATAATACAAATAAGTCTTTTTCATCGAATTGCGAAAAATGTTAGGTGGTGGTGAGACTGTTTATCAGTTAGATGGTCCATAAGTTGAGGGGACGAGTCTGGACGGTCTACACGAGAACCTATGAAGGAAATAATGATGTGTAATTTTAGTTTGTTTTTATGTTAATTTTTTAAATTAAATTACTTTAAATTTAATTATAGTCCAGATGAAATGAAATTATTGTGATGCTAAACTGTTTACGATTAATCGCATTGGGTTCTGCAGTACTACTTATTTGGCAGCAATTTAGTGTACGAATAGAGTTGCGCTATTCTCTGTGGTGGGCTGTTTAATAAAAGTTAGAAAGTCTTATAATGATGAAGCATATCAGACTGATCGAAGAATTGAACGAAACAAACTGGCAGGATTACAACATTTTGTTGCGTGTGGGTGTATGAATACCTTATTTATAATCGGAAGGACGTTCAGAGCTTCGAGTGCGTCTTTCATGATCTGAATGTATGTGTATCTTACATTTCTGACCTCGACGGTCTTATTTATTTCTGTTGTTTCTGTGATGTTTTTATCTGAGGAATTTTTCTGCCTCTTTCTGAGTTATTAATGTTGTGTAGGCATGTATTGTTTGTGTGAGATGTTTTCAATTTCCACCTATTTGTTCCAGCTTATATTATTTTAGAAAAATACGTTCGATTTTAGTATATGAACATATAATCTCTCTGATTGATCTCGGTATTCAGCATTACAAGATGGTCTGTTAATTTTGGTGTGTGTTTCATCTTTGCATGTAATATACGAGAATACGCTCGAAGGTACTGTCTCGAAAAATATCATACAAAAACATGCGTCTCAGCTGCGACAGGGGTGCGATAGTCGGTGTTAAGAATTTCAAGTTGGTGGCGAACACTAAGAAGTTCAAAGTTGCTCCCTTTAAGTATAAGATCATGTTCACTGAATATACCCGCTTACTGACCCTCATTCAGGAACGGTTCCCGTACCAGTGGTTTTGGTTCAAAACTTTTGAAGAGATTGAGAATATTGTAAATGTCGAGGATGAAGCTCTCTTTGGTATGTTAATATTTTAATCTACATTTTCTCGTATAATTATTTGTCTGTGTTGTGAGACTTTTGTAAATTTTCCTATTCTTTCAGATATCATGGGAGCTTTGGTTGAGGTGGAACCTATCAAGGAAATTAATACTTCTAATGGATCCGAGATTAAACTGATGAACATTGTACTAGGGGATGACATGTTGTTTATGTGGTAATTAATATTTTCCATAATTATTAAGCTTATTGTGTATAATTAAAATTATAAGGCAGAGTAATCGTATTTCGTGTACTATGTGGAGCTGCTGGAATTGAGTTCAGTATGTCACAGGGTACGGTTAGGTATGCGGGAGTTGATAGTGGGGATGGTGGCCATGTCACTAAAACCGTGATGCAGTTGTTTCTTGAAGATGAGGTAATCTTTGTATCTTCTATTTATTTCAAATGTATTTACTACTACTAGTATATATTAAGGAGACTGTATGAGTTTTGATTAAAAACCGTTCTTATTATTATTTAATTTGCTTTAGTGCAGCTTCTTACTTACTTGTTATTATATTCTTGTATTTTTGTTGTAGTCTTGTATTTTCTCCTTGGTTGGTAAAGTCGTCGTGGTAGATTTCCAGAATGGTTGTAATTATGTGTCGTGCCCTAAGTGTTTCAAAAAAATGGGGAAACAGGTGGATAACTTTTGTTGTCAGAACTGTTATGATGACATTATACTGCCTGTATTGAGGGTTTTCCGGCTCTTTCTAGGTTGATGCATGTTGTTGGTTGATGCGTGGTTATTATATCGTATTGAATGGTTGTCGGATATATTGTTTCCATAGGCTTTGTTACATCTGTTTGAACGAATATTAATTAATGTGTTATTGTAGGTATAAGTTGGCAATGATGGTGGATGATGGCACTAGTATGCTGCCTCTGATGCTGTGGGACAAGGAGGGCTCTCAGATTATTAGGAAGTCGGCGCAGCAGTTGGATGAGCTATATGAGAAGGTAGATTTATTGTCGTTGCCATCGGTTATGTTATATTAAGTAGTATGGTGTTTTTATAGGAATCATGAGTTACCTGTTATTCGATATTGTGGACTTTGTAGTATGGTGACCTTACTACTCAGCAAGTTATCGAGAACTCCATTGTTGGTAAGCAATTCACTTTCCGAATCCGCTCAAAGGCTGAACATAATGGGCTGGTTTACAATGTCAGCAAAGTCACTGAAGCTGCTGAGCATGCTCTTCCCTTACCTGACAGTCAGGTTTGATATGGATTAGAATAACTGAGTGGGCATTACATATTATTTAGAAGGTGTAGTATTGATATGTCGTTTTCCAAGATTCCAACTATCTACCCCTATCAGATGCTGCTAATATACTGGGTACGTCGTGCAGCAAAAACACCGGATTATGTCAGGACACTGCTGCTACCCCAAAGAAGGATCGCGCGAGGCGGCCTGAGGAAACCTTGTTGCCTACAGAGGATGGTGGTTCATTTATCATCTTGGGAGATGACATTTCCCGGGTTGTTGATGCTAATGAAGGGTGGCTTCAGGATCCTAAAACTAAGAGGTCCCTCGATACTGCATTGGTAGTTGCAGGAAAGTACAAGAGGTTGAGGGGGCCGGGGAAGAAGGGTAAGGAGTAAAACTATGGACTGATGTTATATTGTTTTGAATTATTTATATTTTGGGGATTATGCAATTTCTAATATTTTGGATTTATATACTATATTGCACGTGGATGTGCGGATTTAATGCCTCTAGGCATCAGTTCAAGTATTGCATGTATGTTTAATCAATTTTATTATTGTTGTTTTATTACTATTTTTTTCCGGCATATATTTTTTTAGTGGTGTTTAGGTTCAGCTTGGGTCCTTAATGGTTAGATTTTAGGATCCAAACTTGTCTGACAGCCTTGGTGGCTTCAGACTTCATCTTGCCCTTATTGTCAGTAGTCTGCTCCATTGAACTCGGAGTAGCTGATTTCTTATTCTGTTGTGGTTCGCTTTTCTTCTTCTTCTTCAGAATCTTAGGACCTTTGACTCTTGGCTCATAGTAATATGATTTGTACTGAGCTGGGTGAGTCAGTAGTTGGTGGCCATGTTGTTCAGTGCACCTGACCTTCTTGGTTCCCCTGAGTTTGACCTTGGTGTCTTGGGGCTTGAACCATGGGTCACTTTCCTGTTGCTAGACTGAGGTGCTTGTATCTTCTGCTTATTCTTTGTATGAGGGGATGTGTATTCAGCATGTTGAGTTATCCCCTGGACAAACCTTTCAGTCAGCTTGTTGGAGCTCTTCTGTCCTGAAGTGGAGGCTTCACATGTGTAGCCAAGTCCTTCTTTGGTGGCATGTGGTCTTTGTGCTCGTATAAGCTTCTCCAACTTCTCATTTGCTCCAATATACTGCTCTGTCATCAAGGTTCTCCACACTTCATCACTCTTCCTTAGAGCTTCATGTTCAGATTTGGCATGTGCGAGAGTTTCCTTGAGATTAGCAATTTCAGTCTCTTTCTCAAGGATGTCTTTGGTCAGCACTGAGATATGTGCTTCTTGATCATGAGACTTAGTCACCAGAGAATTAATCTATTCCTTCAGTCTCTGAACAAGTCATTCAGACTCAGTAGAGTCCTGACTTCTCCTTGAAAGTCTCTGATTCTCTACTTTCAGGATTTTCATCTCCTGAATGGTCTTGCTAAACTGCTGGCTCATTGGAATTTGCTCTTCCAGCAAATCTTCATATGCAAGAACTGCATCTAGCGGTTCTCCTGCAACAGAGCTTGTGTCGTGTGTGCCAGGTGAAGAGGGGCATATAATGGGTTTAGAATTTACCTCAACCTCTTCTCCGGCCATCAGACACGGTTCAGTCAGTCTCGATTGCCATGAATGCGGCATCGTCGTCAGACGATTCCATGAACAGCTCTTCATCGCTTGAGCAATCGGACAACTCTCCAACTATGTAGGCTTGCCTCTTTTTCACGAACTTGTCGCGTCTGGCTTGCCTTTCAGCTCTTTCTGCTGCTGAGAGTTCAGGACATTCATATTGGTAATGTCCTGGTTACTTGCAGTTGTAGCATACTGAGGTTCTGTCGTCACTTCTGGTATCTTTTTGTTCTATTGGGGCAGATTCAGTATTCCTGCATTCAAGTAGAGATTTAGATTCACTATTCGAGCGATTATTATCTCTCTTACCTTGATATTTTTGGGAATCCTTTTTCATCTTCCGTCTGAACATCTCTTTCTCCTTCTGGTATTTCACCGCGAGGAGAGCATACTTCTCAGCCAAGTTGTCAGCAGTGGGTATAGTCACTGAGCTTCCAGCTAACTGGCTTGTTGTTAAGGGACTTGCTCCGGGAGTGCTAGCTGATGCCTTACAAGCATGATCCATTGGCACTTCAGCTTCAGCACCGGGGGTGTGTGGGAGGTTGAACTCGAACTCCTCTGCTTTAAGTTCTGAAAATATATAGTCAAGAGTAACAGAATTCAAGTCAGTTCTCCTCATACACGTAGCAAAAGAATACCACTTGGGCATGCTAAGAGCCCGTAGAATTTTGGTGTTGGTCTCCTTGTTGCTGAATGTCTTCCCCAGTCCGTTGATGATGTTGATTTGATTTGTAAATCGAGCGCTGAAATCATCTATGGACTCCCCAGGAAGCATAGCGAGTGCCTCAAGTTTCTGCTGCTCCAACTCCAGTTTGTTCTCTTTAATTTGTGGAGTTCCTTGGCTTAGCACTGCGAGAGCATCCCATAGCTCCTTAGCTGTCTTGCAGTCATGCACCCTCTCGAGATAAGAATCACTGAGTGTCATCAGTATAGCATTTCGAGCGACTCGGTCGAGGTTGTGTAGTTTCTTCTCTTCATGAGTGAAGAGGCTTTTATCCTTCGCAACTTTAGGTCCGGTTCTGGCACCGCCTGCTCCGTCTACTACAAGTTTGACTGAGTCGACCATCGGAATAATGGGGCCTTTCTCCAGAACATCGGCCATGCTGTCGTGCAGTGAAGTCAGATGTGCCTCCATCCTTACGCGCCATATCGCATAGTTTTCAGTAGAGAACATTGGCACAGTCCTAATACCTGAAATATCAGCCATTGAAAAAATACAGGATATAGGATGAAATGAAGAAATGCAAGATACAGAGAAAATGGGTTTTCTAGGATCTTTGTTCGAGATAGACCAGTTTCAGATAACAATGATCAGTTAAGAAAATTGAGCTCTGATACCAATTGTTGGTCATGAGACATGGTTCAGGTGTAGAGTCAGCTCTAGATAAGTTTGCTACTGAACTGAGTCAGAGCCAAATATCCTTTAGATCGCGTGGGCAGAAAATCTTCTATTGAGTTCAGCTTTACTGACTTGAGTCAGTCGAACAGTCATTCAGTATCAGAGTGTGTGCGAAAGTGTAAGCCCTGTTAAACTTCTCGGTTAGAAAACACCGGTTTTTATGCTGAGTTTAATGAATTACGATTTGTATGCAGTATGATCAGTTAAAGAAAACAAGTAAATCAACACAACAATTTTTTAAGTGTTTCGGACACACTGGGTCCTACGTCGACTATCCTGACCAAAGCAGAATACTTGTTATATTTATACTGAGCAAGTCTCAGTTGGTCTGTTCACTGGACAGACACAAACCTTGAAGTTTATACTGAGCAAGTTCTCAGTGATCTGTGCGCGGGATAGATTCTCTACTTATAGTCGTAGTGACTTTTATAAGGGTTCAAACTTGAAGAGTTTGAGTCTTCTCCAACTAAGAGGAAGTTCTTACAAATAAGAACGGTTTCACAAGGATGTGAACTTCCTCGAGGTTTCTAAGCTAAAGATATTACAATGAGCTTGCTTAGACAAGAGAAGGGGAACAAGATGATGAACTAAAGGTGTTCTTCAATGGACGCTAGTTCTTCACTGGATTCAGCTTTGAGATTGCTAAGAGTTTGTGCGTAAATAGCTTGGGTTCCCGGTGTCGTCTCTGCATGACGACTTCTCTTATTTATAGTTGTCGATGGTAAATAGATCCGTTGGAGGGAGGTCTAGCCACGTGTCGATACGACAAGAAAAACGGCTCTTATAATTTGAACGTTGTTGAGCAGGTACACTGTAGAGCTTCTCCTCTTTCTTAGTTTCAGAGCAGCTTTTGTCAGAGTAGATAGTCGTTGTCGGCTCCTTATTGGTCGAGGTAGATAGGTAGTTGAAACTTGTCAAACATCAAGGTTGACTTCCTCTGAATCCTCGGACCTGCAACTGAAGTGTCTTTCCTACTGACGTTCTTCTGAGCATTCAGTGCATGTGACGAATTCCTGTGCAGTTTCAGCTGGAGGTTGTTGTCCAACTGACTTCTTCGATCCTGAGATCTTCAGCTGAGTGAGGTCTTCTACTGAATCCTGCAGCTACTGAACTCTATCCTACTGAGTTCTAACAACTGAACTCGACTAGGCTATATAGATGCGAAGGTACAATATTCAGCTAGGGTTTTGGGATCTATCAAATCTATCAAGACTATCATATCTATAGATTCATCTACTGAATCCTTATCCAAATAAGAGTATCACTTGTTATTCATTTGCTATGAATAAAAGTATCACTTGTTCTTAACAAATTTATCACTTTACGTGAAAAAATATCAATTATTCTGAATAATCACTTGTTCTGAATAAGAGTATCACTTGTTATTAATCAATGTATCACTTGCTATGAATAAAAGTATCACTTGAATAAAAATATTGTTGGTTTTAATAGAAGTGTCATTTGACATGGAAACAGTACCACTTGATCTTAAAAAATCAATTTGTGGAAATAAAATATCACATGTTATAAATAAATTTATCACTTGTTTTGAACAATTGTATTACTTTCCTAAAATGGGTGTATCAATAAAATTAAGGAAAAAAAAGGTGTTATTAAAAAAAAATTTAAAAAAGTGTTATTAAAAAAATAAAAAATAAAAAGTGTTATTTAAAAAAATAAAAAATAAAAATAGGTGTATCAATAAAATTTTAAAAAAAAGTGTTATTAAAAAAAATTTAAAAAGTGTTTCGTAAAAAAAATAAACAAAGTGTTATTAAACAAATTAAAAATAAATAAAAATAAAAGTTTTATTTTAAAAAAATAATAATAAAAAGTCACATGTTGCTGCTATGACTTAAACTCGGGTTACTTGGGTGGGAACCGTAACAACTCAATCATTTGCACTACACAGCACTATCAGTATGGTTGCAAATTATTGTGAATTAATATTAGACTTCCGGTTGCAGGGGCAACCAGACGCACATGAGACCAACTCATTATTTTAATATAAGATAATCTAAATAATTAATAGTGGACTAAATTTTCAAAATCAGGTTGTATATTATTAATATAATGCTAATTAATATTAAATGATATACATGAATTACCAATCAAATAATTGTGATTTATTTTTATTATGAAATATGAAAAAAAAATTAATAACAAATTTGGATGTGTCTGTGCACGGTTTCTTTTCAACGCACCAAAACTGTGATCTACCTATATGATTATAATCTTATTAATAAGTTCTGATGTCCAAAAAATACAAAATAACAAACTATATAAAGTGTGTATGGAGTTCATTCGTATTAATATGGTGCGACTACCTTGTACATGTAGGGTTTGTATACTGAAAGCAGTCTACATATTTGCTTGTATACAATGTTTCCTGTTACCACTATGATTATTCTCCTATCTGATTATTATAATTGCACAATTTAGTCATTTATCTCATGTGAGTTAGATCATACAGTGTGTTGTAGATCATAGAAGACTGTAGTGATTGGTTGAACTAGTGAGATATAAACAGTTATCACAGCCGAGACAATTTTGGGACAAGTTACCGGTTTAGGCTGCAACGTAGATAAGAAGTGACTTGTCTTGGTCACTTGTCTATGTTGATACATTTTATGTATTGATAGATCGCGGTGAGACGTGTTCTTTTATCTGACCCTTGTGAAGAACCAAAGTCTCGGTGACTCAGCTGATCTTAAGCTTGATGAGATTTCAGCTGAGTGCACGCGACTAGCATTCACTTTGACTTACTATGGGTGAGGGTCATTGCGACCGTATATCTCTGTATCTTGGGTGAGTGTTGTTGCGTGTAGCTCAGGCTGGTTATCTGCATCATGCATCCGTATCCCATTATAGGGTTGATGATATCCCCTTGAGGAACTCGAAAGGTTTATCATGCTAAACCCTGTAGGTTGATTAAGTTCAAGTATGATAATAAGATCGAGTAGTACTACTCAAGGATAATATATTAATTGTATTAAGTAGTCAGTAAACTTAATCAATTAATGGATATTCGATATCTTAAATACGGGGATTACCTGAAATTAAAAATACAAGTCCTGACTCAACTTTTTGGGATAAAGAGGTAAGTCAACATAGATTCTTTAGTGGAATAAATCTATGTTTGTGAATTAATAATACTCTGGGCTGAGTATGAAAAATTAATTCACTTGAGGCCCGGCTTTATTTCTTGCATTAGGTCTCTGGTCTGGCCCGAACATATGTCCAGTCATATACAACATTTTCTCTCAAACTCACTAGGTCACTTAATTACCTGGAATTGTTTTGCCCTTTTAATGGACCAAAACAATTGGTATTGGTGTAGTGGCCCCTTCACTATTGGATGGGCTTGGGGGTAAAAGGTCCATTAGGGTTTTGACCAAGCCCTTATAAATAGTGGGCAATGGGCCATTTCCTCATAACTTGCTTCTTTGTTGTGTGTGCCGGAAAAAGTGAGTCCGAGTGTTTTTACCGTGAGCTTTCGTGCGTCTCCGTCCATCCAGAGTAGGAAGCTTGGGCATGGGAACAGTCCAGAAGATCTTTTCTGGACCGAGTCGAAAAGATCGTATTCTAGGACGATCGCTCAGGTATGGGACTCTTTCCCTACAGCTGATATCAGAACTAGATTCCTAGCTCTGCGTTCTTTTCGATTGTATGGATGATTTAATTTCTTGTTCGTCATCGTCGGGTTCGTATTTATGGGACGGCCTGTGTGCCACTTGTTTTGATCCCGGATATGTAATCTCGTGAGATAAATCCACGAGTAGACTACAGCCAATGTGGATATTATGTATCTGCTTCGATTATGGAATTGGTTCGTTGTCGGCGACGAGAACATGAAGTTGGGATCGGTCAAAAACCCTAGGTTTTTCGTGTTTGACCGGAGAAATTGAACTCGACCGAAGCTACCCATCGGAATCGAACAGCAACTGGAGGGAGGCGGAGGCGAGCCGCAGCTCGTGGCGGCGGGCTGGGCGGCAGCAGTGCATCCCGCGGTGGTGCACGGCGGCGGCGCGCAGGGGTTTCGCGCCCAGATCTACCCAGATCTGGCGCAACTTCGCGGTGGGCGTTCGCAGCGGGGTTTCTGGCGTCTTCGGTGGACTCCAGGCGGCGAGGGGCGGCGGCGTTTGCGGATCAGGTGCGCGGCTGCCGCAGCGCCGGTTCAGCTGCACGACGCACTGCGGTGAAGGCGGCGGACTCGGCGGCGGGGTCTGGTGCGGCACTGGGTGCTTACGGCGTCGCTGGGCGCAGCGGGGTGCCTGCGCGCATTTCTGCGATGAAGATGATGCTGACATGGCACCACGTCAGCGCTAACATGGCACCACGTCAGCGTTGACGTGGCTGCCTAGGGCTGATGTGGCGCTGGTGACGTGGCAGTCCCTGTTTGGGGAGCCAGTTTCGTCTCGTTTCTTCGTCTCCGGGCTCCGTTTTCGAAGACATGTATTTGTTCGGGCCATGTAATAGATAGATTTTATTTTTCTGTGTTTGGGTCCAACGATGACATTTATTATTCGCTTTATTTATGTCGTGGATGTTTAATTTCATGTCTTAGCATGATTAATTGTTTTTATTAATTGTGCTTAGAAATCATGAAATTAGGGCTTTAACTCTTATTATAAAGCATGGGTTAATTTTCTGCGAGTATGTTTTATTAAATGTGCTTAGAATATTTATGCTTTAGGAGTTACGTGTTTTTGCGAGCCCTTTTCGACAAACCTTTTGAAGCAAAAGACTAAGCAAATATAATTTTGATAATTTTAAGGTTAATTAAATTATCGAAATAGACCTCCACCAATTGGACCTTAGTGGGTAAACGTCCACCCACGTGGCTTGCCTACCTTCTTTATTCATAAGTTTGTCATAAGTACTCTGGAAGATAGAATTGGGATAAGATGGCTATAGAAATCGAATTGAAAGCGGTATGTTCTTCGTGAGGTATTAATTTCGAGAATTTGATTGTCTTGTGTCAAATTGAGTGGTCAATGCTTAGATGTCATCGGGGGTACAATTCACTTCTCCGAAGTCCCTTCGCTCGTGTTTAATAGTGACATGGTCTAGTAATATCGGACTATTAATTCTATTTGTCATAAGGATATAAATTTGACATGGAATAGAATTAAAGTGCTAGGTGAATAGCATGGTCAGGGGTTGCACAGGTAAACGTCCACCCACATGGCTTGAATGTGATTTTTGAGTTGTTCGAGGTTTCAAATCAATATTGTTTTATCAAAGGGTTACATTATTATTTTGTTGCGAAATTCTTGTGCGATTGTTTTCATGCATGCGTTTATTTTATTTATTTTCAGATATGTCTCTTAACCTCATCATTCACACTCTCACCAAGAATCCCTTAACTGGGAATAATAATTATTATGTTGAGTGGAAAAGAAATTTGGAATTTGTTCTCATCGCTGAGGAACACATGTTTGTCCTTACTGAGGACAAACCTGCCGATCTCACTGATCACCCTTTGTTGCTAAGCGGGATCCAATGAAGGCATGGGAACGGTCAAATAACATGGCTAAGGCCATGATTATGTTGCTCATGTCTCCCGCATTACAGCTGCAGCATCGGTCTTTCGCCACTGCACGCGATATTTGGGTAAATCTCAAGGAAGTGTATGGCGAGACTGATAGAACTGCTAGGTTCAACATCATGCGGGACATCATGAGACGTCGTATGGATGAGGGCAGTTTTGTGCACGATCATGTCATGCACATGATTAATCTCATGGATAGGCTTGACTTGCTCGGAGGAGGTATCAAAGCTGAGGCCAAGTGCGATATCATCCTGAATACTTTACCCAAGTCTTTTGAGAACTTTCGCCTTAGCGCTGTGAAGTCAAAGAGGGACTATACTCTTAATGAATTACTCAATGACTTGGTCGCAGCGGAGGGAGTCATGGGCAAAGGTGCACAGGTCTTGAACACTTCCAGCTCTAAGGGCCCAAAGTTTCCTCCGAAAGATGGAAACAAGAAAAAGGGCAACAAGGGTGGAGTGTCCAAGTCAAATAGTGGGAGTAAGCATATGGGTCCTTCCAGAGGCATGACTATGCCTAAGGGGAAGGGCAAATGCTTCAAGTGCGGCAAGGATGGGCTTTGGAAGACTGATTGCGCTATGCTCAAGGCAAAGAACAAAGGTACTCGAATCGCTCTGGTAACTGAGACTGTGTTGGTTTCCTCTTCTACCCATGAATGGGTAGTGGATTCGGGGGCAACTGTCATGTCTATTACTCCCTGCAGGGGTTTTTGCGGACAAGGGATCTGAGTGATGGCGAGGTGGTTGTCTCCATGGGCGATGGATCGAGAGTTCTTGCACTCGCCATTGGAGATTTATATTTGTGTTTTCTAGATAAAGCACTAGTATTAAGAAACGTTTTGTTTGTGCCAGACTTTAGGCGGAATATTATTTCTGTCAGTAAACTGTTTAAGCAGGATGGGTATAAATCTATTTTTGATGATAGTGTTTCTATCATGTGAAATGATGATTTCATCTACGGTGGCACATTAAACGGAGATCTTTATACTATATCTAGCGAACCTTTACCTTGTTCTTATGTTGCAACTACATCATCACCCCCTAAGAAGAGGAAACAGTCTTTTAGGGAGAATCAAACATATCTTTGGCATCTTAGACTAGGTCACATTAGTCTGAATAGGATCCAAAGGTTGGTGAAAGATGGATCGTTGGAGTCTCTCCAGGTTGAACCATTTCCAACTTGCGAATCCTGCTTGGAGGGGAATATGGTGACCAGGCCTTTTAAGGCAAAAGGTAATAGAGCCAAAGATGTGTTGGGATTGATTCATTCTGACTTGTGTGGACCTATGTCCACACAAGCTCGTGGAGGTTATGAGTACTTCGTCGCGTTTATTGACGATTACTCAAGATTTGGGTACATTTATCTTCTTCGCCACAAGTCTGAATGTTTTGAGAAATTCAAGGAATATAAGGCGGAAGTGGAGAATAAGTTAGATGCCAGTATCAAGTCACTGCGATCGGATCGTTGTGGCGAGTACCTCAGCCACGAGTTCAAGAGTTACTTGAAAGAATGTGGGATTACATCCCAGCTGACAACACCAGGAACACCTCAGCAGAATGGTGTGTCAGAAAGAAGGAATCGAACCTTATTGGTTATGGTTCGATCGATGATGAGTTATACAACCCTGCCTGTTTCGTTCTGGGGATATGTCTTGGACACAACAACATATTTGCTGAATCTAGTGCCATCCAAGTCAGTGTGTCAGACCCCTTTCGAGTTGTGGTTTGGGCGTAAGCCCAATATCAACCACATATGGATTTGGGGTAGCCCAGCATATGTGCTGAACAAGCAACCCGACAAGTTGGATGCTAGATTTGAGGCTATGCTCTTTGTAGGCTATCCTAAGGGAATGAAAGGTGGTTACTATTATAGTCCTAAGGATCAGAAAGTCGTTATTAACACCAACGCCAGATTCCTTGAAGAGGATTATTTTAATAATCACAAGTTCAAAGTCGATGTTATCCTTGAAGAAATTCAAGGTGATCAAGTTTCACTCAAGGAGCCAAGTGTGCGAAAAATGTTACCACCAGTAACTGCACAATTTGTTGACACAGAGCCAGTCACCACTAGGCGTAGTGGGAGGGTTATTATACAACCTGATCAATACATGTTCGTGGGAGAGACTTTGGATCTTCTCCCAGCAGACGAACAAGATGTAGTCAACCCCTGGACCTACGCCGAAGCAGTGGGAGATCAAGATACAGAATCATGGCAATTCGCTATGGACTCAGAGTAGAGTCCATAAGTGTTATGGATGTATACGAGGTCACTGAGCTACCGGCTGGATGCAAGGCCATTAGTAGTAAGTGGGTATACAAGAGAAAACGAGGTCCTGATGGAGAGGTCACGACTTTTAAAGCCAGGCTGGTGGCGAAAGGATTCACTCAGAAAGAAGGTATCGATTATAAGGAAACCTTTTCACCTGTAGTGATGCTCAAGTCCATCAGAACACTCCTAGCCATAGCTGCCCACATGAACCTAGATGTTTGGCAAATGGATGTCAAGACCGCTTTTCTAAACGGTTACCTTGAAGAAGGTAGGGACATCTATATGCGGCAACCAGAAGGTTATGTGAAGCAAGGCGAAGAGCATATTGTGTGGAAGCTTAAGAAGTCTACTTATGGACTTAAACAAGCTTCTCGGCCATGGAGCATTAGCTTCGACGATGTGATCAAGTCTTTTGGATTTGTCCAGTATGAAAGCAAAAGTTGTGTGTACCATTATTGTGTCGATGGATCCGTGGTTTTCTTTGCACTTTATGTAGATGACATTCTTCTTATTGGCGGCAATTTGAAGTTGTTATTAGACATAAAGATATGGTTATCCGAACAATTTCAGATGAAGGATTTAGGAGAAGCTGCTTACATCTTAGGGATCAAGGTTACCGAGATCGCCAGAAACGGATGTTAAGCTTATCTCAGGCATCCTATATTGCTACTGTAATTGCTCTGTTTAGCATGCAGAACACCAAGAAAGGATTGCTACCTTTCAGACACGGCGTTCCTCTATCTAAGGATCAGTCTCCTAAGACACCGAAGGAGATAGAGGACATGAGACTAGTTCCTTATGCTTCCGCTGTCGGAAGTCTCATGTACGCTATGCTATGCACGAGGCCAGATATTTGTTATGCCGTTGGCATGGTCTCGAGATATCAGTTTAACCCTGGACAGGCTCACTGGATTGCGGTCAAGCATATTCTCAAGAACCTGAAACGGACTCGAGATTATAGGCTTGTTTACCAGTCTGATGATCTAGTGCCTGTGGGTTATTCAGATTCGGATTTCTAAGCAGATAGAGACGAAAAGAAGTCTACCTCGGGCTATGTGTTTACCTTAGGAGGTGGAGCCATTTCATGGAGAAGTGTCAAGCAAAAGTGTATTGCTGACTCTACTATGGAAGCAGAGTATGTTGTTGCTTCCGAGGCTTCTAAAGAGGCAGATTAGCTCAAGGCATTCCTCTTAGATCTCGAGATAGTTCCTAGTTTTCCTAAGTGTATCACGGTCTATTGTGATAACTCTGGTGTAGTTGCAAACTCTAAGGAACTGAGATCACATAAGACGTCTAAACACATAGAGCGTAAGAATTCGTACGCCGAGGAGATGTGGTGATTGAGAAGATAGGAACCGGGGAAAACCTAGCAGATCCATTCACTAAGAGTCTACCACAAGGGCTCTTCGAGATGCATGTTTGAGGTCTAAGCTTGTGTCGACTGCCCCCACTTAGTCAGAAATCTTAGTATAAGTGAGAGAAGTGATAGATAGTAGTTATAATTTTGAGACACATTGTATACTTAAGATTTGCTTTAAGTGTAAGTGGGAGAATTGTAGGGTTTGTATACTGAAAGCAGTCTACGTATTTGCTTGTATACAATGTTTCTTGTTACCACTATAATTATTCTCCTATCTGATTATTATAATTGCACAATTTAGTCATTTATCTCACGTAAGTTAGATCATACAGTGTGTTGTAGATCATAGAAGACTGTAGTGATTGGTTGAACTAGTGAGATATAAACAGTTATCACAGTCGAGACAACTTTAGGACAAGTTACCGATTTAGGCTGCAACTTAGATAAGAAGTGACTTGTCTTGGTCACTTGTCTATGTTGATACATTTTATGTATTGATAGATCGCGGTGAGACGTGTTCTTCTATCTGACTCGCGTGAAGAACCAAGGTCTCGGTGACTCGGCTGATCTTAAGCTTGATGAGATTTCAGCTGGCTATCACTTTGACTTACTATAGGTGAGGGTCATTGTGACCGTATATCTCTGTATCTTGGGTGAGTGTTGTTACGTGTAGCTCAGGCTGGTTATCTGCATCATGCATCCGTATCCCATTATATGGTTGATGATATCCCCTTGAGGAACTCGAAAGGTTTATCATGCTAAACCCTGCAGGTTGATTAAGTTTAAGTATGATAATAAGGTCGAGTGGTACTACTCAAGGATAAGATATTAATTGTATTAAGTAGTCAGTAAACTTAATCAATTAATGGGTATTCGATATCTTAAATACGGGGGTTAACTGAAGTTAAAAATACAAGCCCTGACTCAACTTTTGGGATAAAGGGGTAGTCAACATAGATTCTTTAGTGGAATAAATCTATGTTTGTGAATTAATAATACTCTGGGCTGAGTATGAAAAATTAATTCACTTGAGGCCCGGGTGTATTTCTTGTATTAGGTCCCTGGTATGGCCCAAATATATGCCCAGTCATATGCTACATTTTCTCTCAGACTCACTAGGTCACTTAATTACCTGGAATTGTTTGGCCCTTTTAATGGACCAAAACAATTGATAATGGTAAAGTGGCCCCTTAACTATTGGATGGGCTTGGGGGTCAAAAGCCCATTAGGGTTTTGACCAAGCCCTTATAAATAGTGGGCAAGGGGTCATTTCCTCATAACTTGCTTCTTTGTTGTGTTTGTCGGAAAAAGTGAGTCCGAGTGTTTTTGTCGTGAGCTTTCGTGCGTCTCCGTCCATCTGGAGTTGGAAGCTTGGGCATGGGAACAGTCCAGAAGACCTTTTCTGGACCGAGTCGAAAAGATCATATTCTAGGACGATCGCTCAGGTATGGGACTCTTTCCCTACAGTACAATGCATTGACGTCATGATTGCGATCCTAATCTTACTAATAAGTTACGACTTCTATTACCCGTGCAACGCACGAGTGCTTCCCTTAGTAATAGACTAAAATTGGATAGTGAACAACAAAATGGGTGTTATAAACTAAAAAGAACGAGAGAATAAAAGAGAGAATGAGAAATAGATGTGTATTATTATGAGGGTGGAGACCTCTATTTATAGAGTACAAGAAGGGCTCATGGGCTTTTAAGGTTTACATGGTCATCATAATATATGGTAAGTATATATATAAAATATATTTACAACACTCCCCCTTGATTGACAATCCCTAAAGAAATTGCTGTCTCGTTAAAATCTTGCCAGAAAATCCATTGTGATAAAAACTGGTCGAAGGAAAAAGAGTACAGCTGCTCCACCTCAATATAGTCATTCTTGATCCTTGAGTCGGCGCATATCGATCTTGTGTACCAACTTCTTGAATGTTAACGTTGGTAATGCCTTTATAAAAGAATCCGCTAGATTGTCACTTGAGCGAATTTGTTGGATGTTGATGCTGCCACTCTTTTGGAGATCATGTGTTGCATTGGCTTTTTTATGAATCAATCACAATAACTCATTTACTCGTGTGTTGCATTGGATGCCTCGTTAAAAACCTTAACTAAAAAAACCCTTTGGGAAAAACTTAGAAAAGAAAAAAGAGTACAACCATTTGACCTTCAGGGTCATTTGACCTTTAGGAGTCAGTCTAATCTTCAGGATTATTTGCAATCTGTTACTCCCCCTCAAGATAATAATCTTCAAGGTTATCTTCAAGGTCTACACTAATATGTGCAACATAAGTTTAATGATCATCATAGATAATAGCATGAAATATGTCGATATATCATTACTCTCATAAATAGACCAATATCATGTTTGTCTCGAAGATAACAAAGGATGGTCAATACCATTTCAAATCTCCAATTGCACATAAGTAAGGAACTTCTGGTCCTAAAATATCTTTGTTATCTTCTATATGTTTAAATGAGTCTCCATCCACTTCAAGTGATTGAAGCAACCATTAGGTAGCTATGTGGATGTGATACAATAAAATCTCTTTAAAAACCTTTTTAGGTAGGTCGGCTAGCGTAACTCCATTAGAGAGATGCTCGATCTGCAGGTCGAGACAATTATTAGTTCAACCTAAGTCTTTTGATTATAACTCCATCTTTAGGCATGAGTTGATTTCTTCAAGTACTTTCAGTTCTTTCATGGTGGATATACAACGGGTATATGAGATTTTAGTCACTCCTTTTGCACTAAATAACTTGATGAACTTCTGGTTCATGGTGCGTGAATTTAAATAATTAATTCAATGAGATATTTGCGGCATTCATATTTTAATCTCCCCCTAATGCCAACAATAGTTGAGTTGGATTATAGAATCACGTGTCAATCAATAAAATAGCCCACAAGTAGTGGCCCTATATATGTCATGTTGAAAGAGTATACACATAATTTTCAAGTATTAAACTCTTCAAGGGTAGTCTTAACCAAAATCAAATAACAATACAAACTGCTTTGCTAACAGTTTTCTTCTTGAAAACATATGAGCAAATATCTTCACTTTTGAGATACACGTTGTTGGTCCGGAGACGAAAAGTCAGGTGTAGAGGGGGGGGGGGTGAATACACCTGAGCTCTGTTTCTTTTTCTCAGTGAAGGTCGGTGAAGGCCGATGTTTGCAACTGATGAACAGTGCCAAGTAAGCCTTCGATCACTGGGGTCAAAGTGAGTCAGCTTCTGAGCTCTTCTACTGACTGATGTCAGTATTACGAAACTCAGTCGAAGACTGTAGTGCGGATAAGTGTTAGGCCCGGAGTCGTCTCTTTTGAAAACGCGTTTTTGCAAGTTAAAATTTTTAGCTGTGCACTTTATAAAATACGTTTTATGCAAACTTATGATTTTCAAGTCAGTTGAATGCTATGCAATAAAACAGTAAATGAACACAAGCGATTTAACGTGATTCGGATACGCAAGATCCTACGTCCACGGTCCTGAACAAGGCAGGAGAACTTGTTGATTATTCTGAGCAAGCCTCGGCCAGGGATATCGTGCCTTTGGACGGTTCCCTCTAAGTTATAGTCCTTAGCGACTTTACAATCCAAACCTAAGTTTAGAAGGGAGGGAATATTCTCCAACTGAGAAGGAGTTCTTACAACAAGAACAATTCACTAAATGTGGACTCCTTCGGATCTAAGCTATGAATCTAGCAATGAGCTTAGTCTAGAGAAGATAGGGATCAAAGTGCTCTAGAGAGATGAACTACAAGAAGTGTTCTATGAAAACTAGTTCGTCTCTCGGATAAGCTTGAAGGTTCTAGAGCGTTGTGAGTTTGAATGATTTCCCTTGATTTCGCGTATATTCCTCCTGTCGAAATCTTCAAATCCTTCTCTATTTATAGTTGTGAGTTGTGGCATATGTCCGTTGGAGACGACGATGCCACGTGTCACAAGCGTCCAAAGAAAACGGCCACTATTCAACTTTGTTGCAGCAGGCGTTAATGCGACCGTTCATGAGAGCAACTTTCTTGTGTAGAGTAGGTAAGCGTTGTCGGCTTCTCATTGGTCGAGGTTTGTAGTTGGTGAGTGTCGAGTTGACCGTTCAAACTACCTCGTATGTCTTCTCGCCGAACATTTGAAGGGACTTTTAGTCTTTGGGTCGCTTTCTATCGGATACGATACTTGAAAGTCTGTCTTCTTCGACCGAGTCGTCCGACCGATAAAGTGAGCTTCGATAGTCGGTTGGTCGGCTCGCGAAGGTATACCGCTTGCACTTGGTTCTTCTACCGATGACCATCGGCTTGTAGAGAATGCTTCTCCGAGGTTCGATCGGCGATGCGGGATCTTCAACCGAGTTTGATATCGGTGCCGACGAAGAATGCAAGCGATTACACCGATGACGTGGGGTTCGAAAAGTATCTTCGGCAGAAGATCGGTTCAACAACTACCCCGTACGGGACTTAGACAAAAATAATAAGCATTACATCAAGTCTAACCTATACATCGGCTAATCCTATCGACACACTAATCTCTCGATATCGGCTCGGTTTTGGGATCTTCAATTCCATAGTACTACTATGATTTCCCCCAATTTCTTTTAACCCTAGAACATTGACTATCAATCTACCGACTCATATCCAACAATTTCCCCCTAATTGATGATGCCAAAACTTCTATACTCTAATATCTATCAAGGATCCGTCCCATCGACAACAATTTCCCCCTTTAAACTTCGAGGAAAAACCGATAATCATAAACGAACTTCAGCGAGCGAGAGCATGGCAAGATCGAGAAACCGATGTGAGTGTGTGTCGGATCACTTAGTGATCGGTTGTGTAAACACAAAGATAAAGGCCGAAAGACAATGAGTAATTGTCTAGCAAGCGGAAGGAACCGATATATATATCAAGAATTACGAGTTCCTATGCTATTACAAAAGATGAGAAGGAGAAAATCACTGCTTGTTTGCTTCTTGAACCTGCGTTTTCTTCTTGAAGTCGGTGGATTTTTCCTCGGGAGGATCCGGGTAATAGTATTTATACACTCTAGCTCGAATCTCCCGGATCTCCAAGTTATCATCCGGCCTTTCGGGAGCAAGGTTTAGACCGTAGGCGGCTTCCTCCACTTCTCTTTCTATGTCCTTAGTGCTCGGCGAGTCCATTAGCAAGTCTCGGCGGTGGAATACGTCGGAAAGCCGGGGCACGGAAGGTTATATTCTGTGATTCCATGACTTGCTTCACCGTTCACCGAATTCAACATTAAATCTCGTAATCAACTCCTCAAAGAGCTGATCGGTGAGCGATCAAGTGGGTAAATGCGCCATACGTAGTAGCCTTTGATAAAAGCTTCTTTCAATCTCTCCCAATGTTCATTCATATCGGCCGGCACACACTTATCCACATGCTTGAATCGGTTGTTGCTTGATGTGGGGGCCCTCGATGAACTTAGATCCTCTCGGGATCCGCCTTCTCGGATCGGGCTCTTGGTTTATCGAGATAGGCTTTTCATTCTTGCCGGGTCGGCCATCCTTTTCTTCTCACGGAGAGCGGCCGCTCTAGTGTCTCCTCGTCCGAGACTCGGTCCTTGCGGCGTCGCCTCCCGTGTCGTTTGATCTTACGCTATTATCGCTCGGGTGTAAGAGTAGATATGGGAATACTACGAGCAAGTAGCTTTGATTTCGATCGGAAGAGCCTTAGCAAATTCTTCTTGGGCTTTCTTCTTTTGCTCTTCGACCGTATTAATGACCTTTCTCTTTCCTTTGCCCCCGACGGCTTTGCCCTTAGGCTTTTTTTTGCTTCAGTTTGCCTCCTCTAGCCGACGCTCCTGGTCCGGCTTGTCTTGCGGCTCTTGGGCTATTCCGAGGTCGAATGCCTCTTGCTCCGCTTTTGATTTAAACTTCTTGATCGGGGAGGAAGGAGTAGTGGATTCGATAGCAAATTCCTTCCCCGACCTCTGCGGCGGCTGTTGAGACTCTTCTTCTTCGGTGGCTCTTCAAGGAATTGAGCGATTTCGTCTATGTGCACAGTGAAGAGGAGATGGGGGTGGCTTGTAGTGGGAAATCAAGGAGAAGGACCTCGGTAGATGTACCTTTTCGAGTAGGTGGTCCCGCCTCCGGAGCCTGTTCCCCCCGAATCTCTGCGGCCGAGGGCTCTGGCTGGCGAGGAGGGTCCCGCCTCCCGAGCCTGTCCCTCGAGGATCCGGACGTCGACCGTATCCGTATCGAGTTCATCTTTCACAATATCTTCCCCCTTTTTGGCATCAGCAATATTCGCCAGGGAGGTGCGGATAGCTTTTACGTCCTGTTCCAGATTGTGCACAGAATCTTTGATCTGGGAAACTGTGTCATCAAAATCACTGACCAAGTTACAGTAGTTTTCCCAATCTTTCTCCTGATCAGCTCTAGATTTCTTCAATCGGCGGGCGACTCCTGACGGAGTTTCAGCAGAGCTTGATCATTTGATTCTGTCATTTCTTTCTGAATGGCTTTTAAGGCCTCAGCCTGTTGCTTGATGGCTGTTTGAAGAGAGGTGGTTGCGATCTTGTTTCTCTCATCTATGAAGCCTTGAACTGTTTTCATGGCCTGAGTCAGCTGCTCCGAGAAAGTTTTATGTTGAGCGGCAAGCAGCTGCTGACTCTGTGCTGATAAATCGGCCTTTTGAGCACTTAGAGCCTGCTCAACTATCTCCTTAAAATTTGGCTGAGAAGCCTCTTTAGGAGTTGAGATGTCAGCGGCCAACTTACTTAGAGCTTCGTTCTGAGCCTTGGTGTACTTCTCCCATTTGAAATGAACATCTTTGGCTAGGAGTCGATTTTTCTCACCTTGGCGTTTGATAGCCCCGTTGACGTAACGTGAGGACACGGAACCGATGGGTTGTATCGATAAGAGCCGATTCCGAGCCTCTCGCTCGGAGAACGAGATCAAGTGCTCCCTACTGTACTTCGGAGCAGTTGTAGCCTCACCTGATGGGATTATGGGTGGTGTTGGGCTCTTCTCTTGGGGAGTTTGTCCCTCTGCAGATTCTCCCTGATCTGCTTCCTTGGGTTTGCCATCCATCTCCTCATCTTGATCATCATTATCGCCTTTATCAGAAGGTGGAGATGGGGGCGGAGGCTGTTTCGATCGGAGCTCTCAAGCTCGGTAAATAGAGCATTGCAGCTCTCAAATCTTCGAAAGACGCCACATCGGTGGCTCTCCGAATCCAATCTTGGCTTGGAGCTCTTGCTCCTCTCGTCGCAGCTCATCTCGGTGACTCGCTGGGATTTGGCAAAGTCAATAAGAATGTCCCAGTGCACAAACCTTAAGAGCATCTGAGCTCTTGTCCTTACTGCTATTTCAACCAGATCTGCGTGCTCAGTAATTTCTGGTATCTCTTGCTGAATCTCAGCTGCAGCATGCAGTCGAGTGGTGTCAGTTGTTGTCCACTCAGCAGTAGGTTCGGGTGACGGTTCCCTCTTGTCAGACTCTGTCAGCTCTGATACCAATTGTTGGTCCGGAGACGAAAAGTCAGGTGTAGAGGGGGGGGGGGTGAATACACCTGAGCTCTGTTTCTTCAGAGCTGATCACTTGGACTTTGTCCTTGATCGTCGCTCCCTCGATTCCAGTATCTGAATCGAGTAGTTGCTCCTCTTGAGTAGAAGGAGGAGCTGGCTCAATAATGGTAAGTGGCCGAGCCAGCTGTGACCTCAGCAGTCGATTCTTAGCCAACCTCCTCTTCTTTGGTACTTGGATAGATGGGGGCAGAGCAGACGCAGCTCTCTTAGGCTCAGGCGGCCCCTTGCCTATGGATTTCTCAGCTCCAGCTTTCGTCTGGAATTTGATAGACTTCTTGTCAAAGTACTTGGAGTCCTCAAAGGCTGAGTTCTCAACAGCTGAGTTCCTCTGAACTATGCATTCTATCGGAAACAGTACATCTTTGTTCCGAAGAGAAGTTTACCCACACCGGCTATCCTCCTCTCGCCGGTGGGTAATGTGGTGAACTTCGAGCCCCGTGCCTTCATCCGAGTAGTATAATACTCGGCCCAGTTCACTTCAACCCCATCGTCTATTGCCATCATCACTGAATCCTAGGTTTGGACAGTTGATCATATGATCCAGCTGAACTTGTCAGAATGTGCGATACCACGTAAGCTAGACCTCTGTACTGAGGTAGCAACATATTCCTCGGTAAAGCTGTTTTGAACGCCACATCCTTGCGTCCACAGAATTTCTGCACATATGCGTTGATCTCCTTCTCCTTGTATCCAATCGGAGAAATGCCGGAGTTGGGAAGATCGAATGAGAGAGCTAGAGCATCTTGAATATCAAAGGTAAGAACAGCTGACTCCCACTCATCTTGATCGACTTCCTTCTGATAAGAGAAGGACGATTCCTCTCCTCCCGACGCTAGAGATTTCCAGTTGAAATAAACTTCAGCGACCTATCGAGGGAGATAAGCACGGGGGTGCTTCGAAACCAGCATCTCCAACCCTGAACGCTCCAAAGCGTCAAACACGGGTTCAAGGAAAGAGATCTCCACTTGGCGGAAAGCCAAAGTAGGTTCAAACAGAATCCTGGAGGCTACAATCTCCTCAATGTTGTCTGGAGTTTGAACGTTCGCCATTGAAATCTGCAAAACAACATATTAGCACTTGAAAATAGAGTAAGTTAGTAGTTGCTAGCAGACATCTGATACATTACCGTGTATAAGAGCTTTAAGAGATGCGAAAGCAAAGTTGTTTAGGAGATTTGGATAGGAAAACAAAGTTGCGAGATAAGCTCTTTGAGAAAATGAAGAATGGCGAAAAATGAGGAGTTGATAGAAGATGAAAGATTTTGTATATTTCGTTTGATCTTCAGTTTGAATCGCACGGTTCAAATTTAATCTTTCAAAATCAAGGGGCGGCTGAGATTAAATGTTATAAAAGAATGATTACAATAGCCGCCAAAAATATAGATATACGTAATAAAGCTAATGGAGAAGACATGCATTAAATGCGCGACGAGAGAGCATTAATTACGCGAGCGAGGAGTCCTGCCGACCTTTCCTCAAACCTTAAACATAATAAATGGTAAGGAATAAATGCTCCTAGGCAACCGAATGCAAGCGGCCGATGCATTAAACGCGGCATGCTTCGAACAAATTAAGTAACGATACTACGCAAACCTCTTCGGTTGAACTTATCGGTTGGTTACCATCATTTATCGGGATGATGGTTGTGCTTGATGACCATGTTCCCCCCCTGCGTATGCAGTGTGCATCTATCAACCGAGTCATCTGTACTAAGTTTTTTCGACTGTCGTGCCGATTCCATACCGATACAAATTGTTGCTAAGTATATTATTATCGGTAGTCGGCTTCTACCGACTTGTCTCGGTAGGATCTAGCAGACCTAGCTCAACCGATAGTTCTCACGAACTTGTTCTCGGCTAGTGGTTTGGTCGGTATATACGCCCTTTGCTTGTCGGTATGGATTTTCTCCATCCCGATGTCCTTCTTTTCGACATGGTCTCCGATGAAGTGGTGTCGGATGTCCACGTGCTTGCATCCCGGTATGTAGAACTAGGTTCGAGTTATAGCTATTGCCTTTGGTGGAGTCACGGTAGATGGGCACTTCATCCCGAGTTATACCATAATCTCTCAATTGCTTGTCGAAGCCAAAGGATCCGGGCACAAGCAACTTCCTGCGGCCATGTACTCGGCTTCGGTAGTGGACGTAGCTACCGAGTGTTGTTTCTTTGAAAACCACGATATTAGCTTGCCGCCTAGGAACCGACATGTTCCGGAAGTTGATTTTCGATCTATCATGCATCCTGCATAATCGGCATCGGAATAACTCCGTCGGCATTAGATTATCATCGCGGGATACCATAACCTTGACCTCGGGTGTTCCTCTTAGATATCGCGAGAATCTTCTTCGCCGAGTCTAGATGACTTCGCTTGGGATTCGCCCTGAAATCTTGCGCATACACCTACGGCATAAGTTATGTTAGGTCGGCTAGTTGTTAAATAAAGTAAAGAACCAATAATAGCTCTATAATCGGTAGAGTTAACGAAGCTCCCTCTTTGTCTAGATCGATTTTAAAGTTCGTGTTCATGGGGATCTTGGACCGGTTTCTTTGGAATCACGGCCGAATCTTTTGAGAAGATCTCGAGTGTATTTGGCTTGATTGATGAAGATTCCTTCAGCTGATTGTTTTACTTGAAATCCAAGGAAATAATTCATCTCTCCCATCATGGACATATCGAATTTCTCCTTCATCATCTTCTCGAAGCTGGCGACATATGACCTCATTTACGCGGCCGAAAATGATGTCGTCCACATAGATTTGCACCGGTAGAATGTCATCTTCGACTTTATGCTTGAATAGGGTGCGATCTATCGTCCCCCTTTTAAAAACCTTTACGAAGTAGAAAGTCGATAGGGTATCATACCAAGCCACGGGTGCTTGTTTTAACCCATACGGAGCTTTCCTAAGTCGTACACTGATGTCCCTCTGAAAGCCGGGCGGTTGTTCCACGTAGACTTCTTCCTTCGCACGCCGTTCGAAAAAGCCGACTTCACATCCATCTCGATATACCTTAAATCTCTCGATGTGTTGCATAAGCTAGGAAAAGACGAATGGCTTCCAATTCGGCGACCGGAGCAAATGTTTCATCAAAGTCAATTCCCTCTGCCCGATCGTATCCTTTAGCAACTAGTCGAGCTTTATTTCGACAATGACGTTGTTTTCATCTCGCTTGTTCTTGAAGACCCACTTAGTTCCAATCACGTGCCGATGTCTAGGTCCGTCGACAAGCTCCCAAACTTCATTTCGACGAACCGGTTCGACTCTTCTTGCATAGCAATGACCCGGTCAGCATCTTTAAGTGCGTCCTCTATCGACCGAGGTTCTTACGTAGACGAGAAAACAAGAGTAAAGTGAGCTTTCTCCTTGATTTAATCTTGATCTCGTCCTTATAGTTGCTTGATGGATCTCCAATGATAAGATCGAAGAATGAGCATCGAGCCACGAACGCCTGAGTCGGGCTTCTTCTTCGATACCACTTACGCACGATCGTAGGTGTATTAGGCATTTCGTAGTAATCTTGTTTTGTGACCGTAGTAATTCGGTAAGAAGGTTAGGATCTACCGAGTTTCCGTGTTCGGGGGCATTTAGCTCGGGAACATTAATCGTTCCCCCGAGTTTATATTCTCATTAGAGGTCTCGGTTACCACGGGGGCTTCCTCATCGACCGAAGTTACCTGTTGTTGATTCCGTTCGATAGAATCAACTAGGTTAGTTACATTGCTTGTTGGTGAGTCTAAATTTCTTCATCTTCGACTCATCATCCCAACAATCTTTGGATCTTTTCAGCTTTATCATTTAGTTCGAGATCCTGTAGCTTGCTGCTGACATCCTCAGTGCTTGACTTTGTATCTTTCCTGTTCTCAGTAACAAATTCATCAAAAACAACATGAGGGCTTTCCTCCACGCAAAGAGTTCGATAGTTAAAAACTCTGAAGGCTTTACTGACTCGGGAGTATCCTAAGAATACTCCTTGATCAGATTTGCTATCAAAGACCTTCAACTGATCTTTCCCATTGTTGTGGATAAAGCAAGGACAAACCGAAAACATGAAAATGAGAAATAGAAGGAATTCTCCCTTTCCACGTTCGTATGGCGTCTTCATGTGTTGATGTGTCGGTAGTGATCGATTCCGAGTGTAACGGGCGGTGTCGGTAGCATCGGCCCAAAACTTTGAGGGTAGTCGGGAATCTGCGAGGAGCGTTCTTGCTTGCTTCTTTGAGTGTTCTGTTCTTACGTTCGGCAAGTCCGTTCTGGCGAGGGGTGCGCGCGCTGATGTCTCGTGCTGAATTCCCTCTTTATCGTCGTATATCTTAACTACGAGTTTAGAAACTCGTTCCTTCGTCCGAGCGTATCTTCTTAATCTTGATGTTCTTTTCCACACTAAGTTTCTTGATAGATTAGGTAACTCGGTCGAACATCGATTTGTTGGCGATGAAGATGACCCAAGTATATCTCGAGTAGTCGTCTATGACGACGAGGGCATACTTCTTGCCTCTTATAGTCACTGGAGAGACGGCCCGAATAAGTCCATGTGAAGCGGTGAAGGATTCCATCGGTGGAAGGTGACGGAATAGGTGGATTGCTACTCTTTGTTTGCTTTCCCTTCGTGCACGCTTCACAATTTCGTCTTTGATAAACGATTCGTTGGGCGAGTCCTCGACTTTAGAGTTCTTGACAAGCTTGTTCATGGTTTTGAAGTTCGGAGTGGTTGAGTCTCTTGTGCCATAGCCCACTGACTTGTTACCCGATTTAGTCCGTGCGAGCAAGCAAGCCTCGGGTTCCGCGGTATTCCGGTTGCCACATAGATGTTCTTCCTCCGCGAACACGATAACACTTGTTTTCCCTGTAGATTTGTCAACAATATCACGAAACCCGGCGTCAAAGATTACTCGTTAAGATTATCACGAGAATTGATCGATCGAAAGGAGATTATGTTGAAGTCCTTCAACATATGTTACTCTTGGAAGCGTGGCGGCCCCAATGTTCGGCGTTCCGTATCCCCTTGTGTAGCCTTTGGAATTGTCACCGAATTCAGTTCGGGACCATCTTCTTGTACGTAGTTGGTCGGCGAGGCTCTTACGGTAAGTCATGTGTCTCGAGCAGCCGCTGTCCACTATCCACGGGTCCTTATGCACCCGCAAAAGCAGGCATTTTTAGGTACCCTTTGGTTCGATTGGGTCCTTACGGGTTAGTGGGTGATTTCGGAACCCGGATACTGTCTCGGGACCTTAGAAGTTCCAGACTTCTTCTTCTTAACCTTATCAGCTTTCTTCTCCACAGGACTTGGAGATACTGACTTTCTGCTAATAATTTTGGGTTCAGGAGCTTTCTTCTTCTGAGTCTTAGCGCTTCTCCCGACCACGGGCTCATAGTAGTACGAGCCGTCCGAGCCGGGTGCTCATACGGTGGCTCCTTGTCTTTGTTCGCCCATCCGACCTTCTTGATTCCCCCTGAATTTGATCGCGGTGTCCTGGGGCTGGAACCTTTGGTCAGTTGCTTGTTGCTACTCGGCTGAGGTGTAATTATTTTCTGTTTGTTTTTCGCCTGAGGTGTGGTGTCAGCAGCTTGCACCTTTCCTCTGACGAACCTATCGGCCCGGGGTTGCTGAGCTTTTGGAGGTAGAAGCTTCGTGTGTATAGCCTAGACCTTCCTTCACGAAGTTGACCGTTGTGCTCTAAGCATGCTTTCAAGCTTCTCCTTCGCTCCTAGGTATTGTTCAGTCATCAATCCTCTCCAGACTTCGTCACTCCTTCTGAGTAAGTCATAGTCATTCTGCACGTCTGTGAGCTTCTGACTGAGCTTGGCTATTTCAGTCTCTTTCTCAGAATTGTCCTTGGTTAGAACTGAGATCTGAGTCTCTTGAAGCTGAGACTTAGTCATAAGAGATTCAATCTCTTCCTTGAGTCTCGCAACTAGATCCACTGACTCAGTAGAGACCTGACAATCAGAAGAAAGTCTCTGATTCTCAGCCTTTACCTGTTCAAGTTCCTGGATGGTTCTGCTGAACTCTCTGCTCAGCTGAATCTGTTCCTCTAGCAGATCATCGTAGGCTTGTACCACATCTAGAGGATCATACGTGACCGAGCACGTGTCTTGTGTCTTTGTGTGAAGAAGAGGTAATAATGCGTTTAGAATTTACCTCGGCCTCTTCTCCCGCCATCGGACGGTATTCGGCCGACTCATCGAGAACTGTCTCTGCGACCTCAACTGCAACGAACGCGGCTTCATCTTCAGAAGAATACATGAATGTATCCTCCTCAATTGAGTTGTCGGATATCTCTCCGGCTATATAGGCTCGCCGTCTCTCGGCGAATTTCTTTCTCCTGGCTCGCCGTTCGCTCTTTGAGCAGTGAGAGTTCGGGACAATCGTGCGATAGTGTCCCTCCTTCTTGCGGTTGTAGCAGGTAGATGTTCTGCTGCTCTTACCAGCTGAGTCTTTAGACGGGACCGGCGAGACTCCGATTTCCTGCATTTAGTAGAAGGATTAGATTCTTCTTTCTTATGATAGTCTTTCTTACCTGAGGAAGAATCTCGGTTGTATTTCCTCAGCTTTCTGACTCTCTCCTTTTCCCTCTGATATTTGAGAGCCATCGGTGCTAGGCCGGTCGGGGCCGAAGTCTCGGAAGACTTTGCTCCGATGTGGCCACGGCTTTGCTTGAGGAAATAGGCTTGGCTCCGGTATTGCTGACTGTTGCCTTGAAGGCGTGGTCGAACTGTGTGTCAGCTGGAGCGCTTAAGCACTTTTGGGGTAGGCTATGCTCGAATTCCTCCGATTTTAATTCTAAAAATATAACATCAGGAGTTAGAGCATTTAGATCAGAGCGACGTAAATAAGTAGCAAATGGAAGCCACTTCTGTCGGGGCAACGCTCTCAAGATCTTGGTGTTCATCTCCTTGTTGGTGAACGACCTCCCCAACCCATTGATAACATTGACTTGATTGGTGAATCGACACTCGGCTCGTCAATGGTTTCGGTAGAGCTCCATTGCAAAGGCGTCGAACTTCGAAGCTCTAGCTCGAGCTTGTTCTCTTTGATCGAGGGATTCCATGGCTCGGGATGACCCAAGGCGTCCCATAGCTCTTTCTCCGTTTTGCAATCTTGTACCCTTCTGAGATGTGAGTCACTGAGCGTAGTCAGTATGGCATTACGTGCAACTCGGTCAAGATTGTGCAACTTCTTTTCTTCAGGCGTGAAGGCAGATTTGTCTTTGGGAACCTTGGCACCAGTTTGTGCTCCCACGCCTCCTCCAGCAGTAAATACTACGCTGTCGATCATGGGAATGATCGGTCCCGACTCTAGGACATCGACATGCTTGTCGTGGAGTGACGTTAGGTGTGCCTCCATACGTACGCGCCATACCGTGTAGTTCTCTATTGAGAACATCGGCACCATCCTAATACCTGACATATCAGACATTGTAAGAGTAAGAGTATAAGGATGCTGAGAAGATGCTTATGCAGTGAAAACGGTTTTCAGGATCAGTTCGAGAGGACCAGTATTTCAGAACCGGCGATCGGTTGAACACCGAAAGCTCGATACCAATTGTTGGTCAGGAGACGAAAAGTCGAGTGTAGAGGGGGGGTGAATACACACGAGCTCTGTTTCTTTTTCTCGGTGAAGGTCGTTGAAGGCGATGTTTGCAAGCGATGAACGGTGTCAAGTAAGCCTTCGATCACTGGGTTCAAAGTGAGTCGGCTTCGAGCTCTTCTACGGACCGATGTCGGTATTACGAAACTCGGTCGGAGGCGTAGTGCGGATAAGTGTTAGGCCCGAGTCGTCTCTTTTGAAAACGCGTTTTTGCAAGTTAAATCTTTTGGTGTGCACTTTATAAAATACGTTTTATGCAAACTTATGATTTTCAAGTCGGTTGAATGCAATGCAATAAAACGGTAAATGAACACAAGCGATTTAACGTGGTTCGGATACGCAAGATCCTACATCCACGGTCCCGAACAAGGCGGGAGAACTTGTTGATTATTACGAGCAAGCCTCGGCGGGGATACCGTGCTTTGGACAGTTCCCTCTAAGTTATAGTCCTTAGCGACTTTACAATCCAAACCTAAGTTTAGAAGGGAGGGAATATTCTCCAACTGAGAAGGAGTTCTTACAACAAGAACAATTCACTAAATGTGAACTCCTTCGGATCTAAGCTATGAATCTAGCAATGAGCTTAGTCTAGAGAAGATAGGGATCAAAGTGCTCTAGAGAGATGAACTACAAGAAGTGTTCTATGAAAACTAGTTCGTCTCTGGATAAGCTTGAAGGTTCTAGAGCGTTGTGAGTTTGAATGATTTCCCTTGATTTCGCGTATATTCCTCTTGTCGAAATCTTCAAATCCTTCTCTATTTATAGTTGTGAGTTGTGACATATGTCCGTTGGAGACGACGATGCCACGTGTCACAAGCGTCCAAAGAAAACGGCCACTATTCAACTTTGTTGCAAGCGGGGCGCTTAATGCGACCGTTCATGAGAGCAAACTTTCTGCGTGTAGAGTAGGTAAGCGTTGTCGGCTTCTCATTGGTCGAGGTTTGTAGTTGGTGAGTGTCGAGTTGACCGTTCAAACTACCTCGTATGTCTTCTCGCTGAACATTTTGAAGGGACTTTTAGTCTTTGGGTCACTTTCTATCGGATACGGTACTCGAAAGTCTGTCTTCTTCGGTGAGTCGTCGGCCGATAAAGTGAGCTTCGATAGTCGGTTGGTCGATCGCGAAGGTATACTTGCTTGCCTTGGTTCTTCTACCGATGACCATCGGCTTGTAGAGAATGCTTCTGCGAGGTCCGGGTCACTGATGCGGGATCTTCAACCGAGTTTGATATCGGCTGGCGACGAAGAATGCAAGCGATTACAGCGATGACGTGGGGTTCGAAAAGTATCTTCGCTGAAGATCGGTTCAACGACTACCCCGTACGAGACTTAGACAAAAATAATAAGCATTACATCAAGTCTAACCTATACATCAGCTAATCCTATCGACACACTAATCTACTGATATCAGCTCGGTTTTGGGATCTTCAATTCCATAGTACTACTATGATTTCCCCCAATTTCTTTTAACCTTAGAACAGCTGAGTATCAATCTACTGACTCATATCCAACAATTTCCCCCTAATTGATGATGCCAAAACCTCTATACTCTAATATCTATTAAAGATCTTGTCCTCTTCGACAAGAATTTCCCCCTTAAAGCATCTGAGGAAAAACTGATAATAGTAAATGAACTTCAGCAGGTGAGAGCATGGCAAGATCAGAGAAACTGATGTGAGTGTGTGTCAGATCACTTAGTGATCAGTTGTGTAAACACAAAGTAAAAAGCTGAAAGACAATGAGTAATTGTCTAGCAAGCAGAGGAACTGATATATATATCAAGAATTACAGAGTTCCTATGCTATTACAAAAGATGAGGAGAGAAAAATCACTGCTGCTGCTTCTTGAACTTCTGCGTTTTCTTCTTGAAGTCAGTGGATTTTTCCTCGGGAGGATCCAGGTAATAGTATTTATACACTCTAGCTCGAATCTCCTGGATCTCCAAGTTATCATCTGGCCTTTACGGGAGCGAGCTCGGGCGTAGGCGGCTTCCTCCACTTCTCTTTCTATGTCCTTAGTGCTCGGCGAGTCCACTAGCAAGTCTCGGCGGTGGAATACGTCGGAAAGGCTGGGGCACGGAAGGTTACATTCGTGATTCCATGACTTGCTTCAGCCGTTCATTGAATTCAACATTAAATCTCGTAATCAACTCCTCAAAGAGCTGATCGGTGGGCGATCAAGTGGGTAAATGCGCCATACGTAGTAGCCTTTGATAAAAGTTTCTTTCGGTCTCTCCCAATGTTCATTCATATCGGTCGGCACCCACTTATCCACATGCTTGAATCGGTTGTTGCTTGATGTGGGGGCCCCGATGAACTTAGATCCTCTCGGGATCCGCCTTCTTGGATCGGCTTTGGTTTATCGAGATAGGCTTTTCATTCTTGCCGGTGTCGGCCATCCTTTTCTTCTCACGGAGAGCGGCTGCTCTAGTGTCTCCTCGTCCGAGACTCGGTCCTTGCGGCGTCGCCTCCCGGGTCGTTTGATCTTACGCTATCTCGCTCGGGTGTAAGAGTAGATATGGGAATACTACGAGCAAGTAGCTTTGATTTTGATCGGAAGAGCCTTAGCAAATTCTTCTTGGGCTTTCTTCTTTTGCTCTTCGACCGTATTAATGACCTTTCTCTTTCCTTTGCCCCCGACGGCTTTGCCCTTAGGCTTTTTTTTGCCTGTTTGCCTCCTCTAGGCCGACGCTCCTGGTCCGGCTTGTCTTGCGGCTCTTGGGCTATTACGAGGTCGAATGCCTCTTGCTCGCTTTTGATTTAAACTTCTTGATCGGGGAGGAAGGAGTAGTGGATTCGATAGCGATTTCCTTCCCCAGACCTCTGCGGCGGCTTTTGAGACTCTTCTTCTTCAACCGGCTCTTCAAGGAATTGAGCGATTTCGTCTATGTGCACGGTGAAGAGGAGATGGGGGGTGGCTTGTAGTGGGAAATCAAGGAGAAGGACCTCGATAGATGTACCTTTACGAGTAGTAGGTCCCGCCTCCGGAGCCTGTTCCCCCCGAATCTCTGCGGTGAGGGCTCTGGTGCTGAGGAGGGTCCTGCCTCCTGAGCCTGTCCCTCAAGGATCTGGAATGATCGGTCCTGACTCTAGGACATCTGACATGCTGTCGTGGAGTGACGTTAGGTGTGCCTCCATACGTACGCGCCATGCCGTGTAGTTCTCTATTGAGAACATCGGCACCATCCTAATACCTGACATATCAGACATTGTAAGAGTAAGAGTATAAGGATGCTGAAAAGATGCTTATGCAGTGAAAACGGTTTTCAGGATTAGTTCGAGAGGACCAGTATTTCAGAACCGGCGATCAGTTGAACACCGTGAGCTCTGATACCAATTGTTGGTCCGGAGACGAAAAGTAGGTGTAGAGGGGGGGGGGTGAATACACCGAGCTCGTTTCTTTTTCTCGGTGAAGGTCGGTGAAGGCGATGTTTGCAATCGATGAACAAGTGCCAAGTAAGCCTTCGATCACTGGGGTCAAAGTGAGTCAGCTTCTGAGCTCTTCTACTGACTGATGTCAGTATTACGAAACTCAATCGAAGACTGTAGTGCGGATAAGTGTTAGGCATGGAGTCGTCTCTTTTGAAAACGCGTTTTCGCAAGTTAAAACTTTTAGCTGTGCACTTTATAAAATACGTTTTATGCAAACTTATGATTTTCAAGTCAGTTGAATGCAATGCAATAAAACAGTAAATGAACACAAGCGATTTAATGTGGTTCGGATACGCAAGATCCTACGTCCACGGTCCTGAACAAGGCGAGAGAACTTGTTTATTATTACGAGCAAGCCTCGGCGGGGATCGTGCACCTTGGACGGTTCCCTCTAAGTTATAGTCCTTAGCGACTTTACAATCCAAACCTAAGTTTAGAAGGGAGGGAATATTCTCCAACTGAGAAGGAGTTCTTACAACAAGAACAATTCACTAAATGTGAACTCCTTCGGATCTAAGCTATGAATCTAGCAATGAGCTTAGTCTAGAGAAGATAGGGATCAAAGTGCTCTAGAGAGATGAACTACAAGAAGTGTTCTATGAAAACTAGTTCGTCTCTGGATAAGCTTGAAGGTTCTAGAGCGTTGTGAGTTTGAATGATTTCCCTTGATTTCGCGTATATTCCTCCTGTCGAAATCTTCAAATCCTTCTCTATTTATAGTTGTGAGTTGTAACATATGTCTGTTGGAGACGACGATGCCACGTGTCACAAGCGTCCAAAGAAAACGGCCACTATTCAACTTTGTTGCGGCCAGGGCGTTAATGCGCCGTTCATGAGAGCGGCTTTGCTGTGTAGAGTAGGTAAGCGTTGTCGGCTTCTCATTGGTCGAGGTTTGTAGTTGGTGAGTGTCGAGTTGACCGTTCAAACTACCTCGTATGTCTTCTCGTTGAACATTTGAAGGGACTTTTAGTCTTTGGGTCGCTTTCTATCGGATACGATGACTTGAAAGGTCTGTCTTCTTCGGTGAGTCGTCGGCCCGATAAAGTGAGCTTCGATAGTCGGTTGGTCGGCTGCGAAGGTATACGCTTGCTTGACCTTGGTTCTTCTACCGATGACCATCGGCTTGTAGAGAATGCTTCTCCGAGGTCCGGCCACTGATGCGGGATCTTCAACCGAGTTTGATATCGGTGGCGACGAAGAATGCAAGCGATTACAGCGATGACGTGGGGTTCGAAAAGTATCTTCGGCGAGAAGATCGGTTCAACAACTACCCCGTACAGGACTTAGACAAAAATAATAAGCATTACATCAAGTCTAACCTATACATCAGCTAATCCTATCGACACACTAATCTACTGATATCAGCTCGGTTTTGGGATCTTCAATTCCATAGTACTACTATGATTTCCCCCAATTTCTTTTAACCCTAGAACAGTTGAGTATCAATCTACTGACTCATATCCAACACACGTTGTTCTTACAACGATTTTGCAGTTTACTTGAAATGATATTTTTGGCTTACGTGATTCAAGCAAGTTAAATCCCTCAGGTATTTTCAAGTATATATAACTATCAAGTTAATCAAATAAATAGATATTTACTACATCCATAAAACGCATATCAAACCTTTGTGACATAAGTAGATTAATCAAACTCTAAAATATAATAGCGTCTATTATGGGAGAGTTCTCATAATTGATTCTCGGTCTTTGAGAAAGACTTTTGTTACGAGTATTGTCCTATATCTCGCAATTTTTATTTCTCTTTGTAACAAAGACACATGTGTATCCTTCGGGAATATACTTTTCAGATTTTGGAACTACAGGTCCAAATGTTTCTAGCTTTCTAGGGAATATTAATTACTTCACCTTGTATGATTTCTTTCATCTTTGGCCAATTATTTTTATCTTGACAATGTCTAATATATTGTCATTGAGGATCATCTTTTATCATTTCAAGAGTCATATTAAAGGTGAATATATCGCCATGCGTCCACGACAATATTTGATATCTCCAATTTATTGAGATCTCATTAATTTCAGACGCTTGTAGTTCTTCAGGAACTGCATTTGATTGATTAATCATTTTCGTCATTGTTTGGTTCATATCTTGTACCCCTTTATCTTAGGCACAAAATTTCTTTTAGAACCAATTGGCCAATCATATTTTTGACGAATTTTAAATGCATTTGCTGTCATTTATGCTTGTCCTTTAGGGACATGAATTCTTGTTAGGGGTATTTGCAGCAAATGTATGACATTGTCCCTTCTTATATATATATATATATATATATATATATATATATATATATATATATATATACAAAAACATCAAGAAGAGGTTGGTTTGCAATCTTTTGCAAGTGAACCTTTCGACTTCTTGTTCACATTGATTACTTCGGGAATCCAAATGTGACTAGTTTTTCCTTGTGTTTTTTTTCTTTGGATGTAGATTTCACATTGATTACTTCAGGAATCCGAATGTGACATATGTTCCACCTAATGTTGGGAACATTATTTTATCATAATAACAATTTTAATGTGAGACTCATTTTTATACGTACAAACCCATTTTGATTATGGACATGAGCAACTAGGTGTTGAATCTCAATCCCAAAACAATATAATATTAAATCCTCTTCAGAAGGAACTTGGAGTTTAATAAACTCACGCGCTTTATTAAGACAAATCTTCTTGATGAAATTGAGCTCTTTATTTTTGAAATTGTAGTTCTAGCAAGTGCTTCATTTCTTCTAGAAATCGAGCATTCGTGGAAATTAAGAGATTCTTCACAGCGCCCATATGAATTTTCAATTATGTTGCGCATCATAGTTGCTTGCAGATGTCCAAACTTATCATGTCAAAGCATAAAACTCTTTTGAACTTCAGGTTCATGACATGTTTTGTCTCACTTGTTTTTATGAATGTGTAATACATTCAAGGTGGTAGTATGATAACTTTTCTTTTGTTAGCTTCTAGCTAAATACAAAAGAATCACTACATTCTTATATAATTTCAATATGCTATCCATTGCATATCCTTAAAACTTAGTAAGTGTCTTCTAGACTTACTAGAGTAAAGCGCATGTTCAATAGTTAATTTAGTATCATTTGATAGAATGATACAAGCTCTTCAGGAGCTTTTAATGATGTTCGATGCACTATATTTTAAAATCTTGCTATTTAAGAGGCATCTACCCGTATCGAGCTTTAGAGAGAACAAGTAATTAATATCTTTAGGCAATCCTACTGGGATGTTTTGTTTCATTCTATTATTATCTCCCTCATGCTTCTTATTGGCAGATGAGCATCGATACAAGACATAAATATTGTTTTTCATTCATGAATAACATATATCATGGAAAGTACGAGTTTCTCTTTAAGAGCATTTAATATTCTTCTAGAATATAAATGATGCTACAGCAGGAGCAAAAGTTGAGGCATTTCCACAAACACGTGGTAGTAATATTAATATCATAATATGGTCATTCTTCAGGAATGTAATTGTGCTACTTCTAGAGCAACAATTTATTTTATTCAAGATAAATGAAATCAATAAATTACAAATTTTGAGATCTACCGGATCTCACAACTATTCTTGAAAAGAAATTAAGCAACAATAGGTATTGGAAATGCAGTTGTCAAACATAGAGGAGCTCTTGCTACCACTCCATGTAATTAGGTAATACTTTAAATTACAACATACTTTTCTATATACATTGTTCTTTAGGAACATGCAATATTCATCAAGAATATTAATTGTGCTACTTAAGGAGCAACAATTAAAGTATGGTTGTTGTAATATATGATTTCAAAATGACAGGTTTTAGTTGTTCTAAGAACATGCAGAATTAATTGTGTTATTTCAAGAGCAATTAGATTTATGAACATATAGCATTTGCCAAAATTAAGAGCTTGAATTGTTCTTCAAGAACATATAGTATTATTCAGGAATACAAATTGTGTTATTTCATGAGCGATAACAATAATAACAATACAATAAGAATAATGTCAGAGAAACAAATCGTAGAATATCTGATGCAGCGGAAAGATAAAGTAAAAGCAAAATAGATAAATGAGATAGATGTGATACCAATCGAATCCGTTGATTCTCGGAATGCCGGAGAGGATTTACAAATATTAATCAAAATCTGTTGATTCGCGCACGAATACCGAAAGTTGATCTTCGTTAACCCATTGATTCGACGCACGAATACCTAGGATAACGACATCCAAAACCAATCCGCCCAACGGAGGGGAATGGGGTACGAATGATCGCACCGTCGATTTTCTTCAATTCATTCAAATCTACTAAACTAAAACACAAAGATGTCTTTATATAGGCTCACAATAATAAACATTAAAATCTAATAATAAATAAAAACAATTATCTATGCTGACTTTTGAAATTCTCCATGTGACTCTTCGATAGATGATATACCTCTTCATCATTCTCTCTCGGTTGGAAGAAATTCGTCCTCGATTTTTTTTGGTCATTCAAAATATGTCCCAACTGAGATGAACACTCAATCTCCGCAGCCCAAAATACCACAACAACCCATTAGGAATTAATCCTAATCTAGGCCCAGATGAGCTGCCCAAAACAAATCAACCCTCCCTTTCAAACTTGTTGGGCGCCGATACAACTCGGCCACATTACAGCGGCGTTGGAAATTGTGAGTGGGTAGCAGACTGTTGACGAGGCGATGCGGGCAGCCTATGGTGGTGGTGGCGGCAGCGGCAGTAGGGTGCGTGCGGAAGGGAGCGCGTCTGGACCTCGACAGACGCGATGAGTAAGCAGATCTACATATCGGCGGAGCCTTGCGAAGGCGGCGCATGACGTGGGCTCGCAGGCGGCGGCGGCGGCGCTCGATGCGAGCGTTCATGGCAGCGACAGTGAGGACCATGCGGTCCGGATTCCCTCCAAATCCGGGTGTTGAAGTCCTCCGCCAATTTCCGTTCGGATCCAGATCTGTTAAAAAAAAAAGTTTTGCTACTAGATGTGTGATTGGAGAAAGATGATGTTGCTCGGACCGAAGAGGAAGGAGATCCGGGTGATGAGAAGCTGTCAGCGTTTCGTCTTAGATCTATGAATAGAGTCACTCACTGTCGCTGCCATGAAAGCTCGCATCGAGCGCCGCCGCCGCCTGTGAGCCCACGTCATGCGCCGCCTTCGCAAGGCTCCGCCGACATGTAGATCTGCTTACTCATCGCGTCTGTCGAGGTCCAGATGCGCTCCCTTCCGCACGCACCCTACCGCCGCCGCCGCCGCCGCCGCCACCACCACCACCACCACCATAGGTTGCCCGCACCGCCCTATGAACAATCTGCCACCCACTCACAATTTCTAGCGCTGCTGCAATGTGGCCGAGTTGTATCGGCGCCCAACAAGTTTGAAAGGGAGGGTTGATTTGTTTTGGGCAGCTCATCTGGGCCCAGATTAGGATTAATTCCTAATGGGGTTTTGTGGTATTTTGGGCTGCGGAGATTGAGTGTTCATCTCCGTTGGGACATATTTTGAATGACCAAAAAAATTAGAGGACGAATTTCTTCCAACCGAGAGAATGATGAAGAGGTATATCATCAATCGAAGAGTCACATGGAGAATTTCAAAAGTCAGCATAGATAATTGTTTTTATTTAATGTTAGGTTTTAATGTTTATTATTGTGAGCCTATATAAAGGCATATTTGTGTTTTAGTTTAGTAGATTTGAATGAATTGAAGAAAATCGACGGTGCGACCATTCGTCCCCCATTCCCCTCCGTTAGGCGGATCAGTTTTGGATGCCATTATCCTGGGTATTTGTGCGTCGAATCAATGGGTTAACGAAGATCAATTTCCGATATTCGTGCGCGAATCAACGGATTTTGATTAATATTTGTAAATTATCTCCGGCATTCCGAGAATCAACGAATTCGATTGGTACCACATCTATCTCATTTATCTATTTCGCTTTTACTTTATCTTTCAGCTGACGTAGCTTCACAAAACAAACGATTACTCCATTCTTCTTCTTATGTTCGATAGTAAATATGATATGTAACAAAATAATGGAGTGTTGAATTATTTTTCTTCTAATTACTTAACAATTGGCGTCAAAGAAACTAAACAACAATTTAATTTAACCTCTAGCCATTAGACACCTGATCGAATGAAATAATACTTTCTTGTCATACCTTGGTAGAGACGACTCCTATTGTTTGGAAGAAGTATACGACACAAATAGATAGAACAATCGTGTTAATAACGTATTATAAACTAAATAGAAGAATAAAAGATAGAATGAGAAATAGATGTGTATTATTATGAGGATGTAAACCTCTATTTATAGAGTACAAGATATGCTAATGAATTTATAGGGTTTATATGGTTATGATAAGTATATATATATAATATATTTACAATAATAGGGCATTTTTTTATTTTTCCCAAATACGAGTAAAAGGGGTTGTCAGTTGTCACTTGCTCTAATACAAAAGTCATAAACAATAAATTGCGCAAATAATATTTTTGTATTTGTCAAATTAGAAATACCTTATTTTTGGGGATCCAATTATAAAGAAGAAAAAAAAGTAAACATGGTGTCGATATTCCGACGTGGTGTTGTTAGTTGGCCCCACATTCCTTCTTCGTCCTCGCGGGTAGTTCTTTGGAAAACCTCGTTACGACACTTGCGGCGCCCTTTACCGCCGCAGCAAATACTAAACTTCTCTCTTCCCGAACCCTGTCTCGCTCAACTACGTATCACTCTCCCATTATCTCAGCATTTAGAAGCGATGGAGCCCCTTCAAAATGACCAAGATGCCCCCGCCTCCGCCGCCGCCCCACCAATGTCGAAGAACGCCCAGAAACGGCTGCTCAAGCAACAGCGGTTCGAGGCAAAGAAGGCGGAGAAGAAGGCGCAGATGAAGGAGCACAAGATGCGGGAGGCGGAGCGCAAGCGGAAGGAGTGGGAGGATAAATTGGCCAGCCTCGGCGAAGAGGAGAGAGAAAAGATGATTGAGCAGAGAAGGGGGCTCAGGAGAGAGCGCATGGAGCAGCGGTCGGAGGAAAAGGGGCAGAAAAAGGAGCGGCTGCAGCAGGCGAGGATTAATGGTCAGAATGTGGTTATTGATCTCGAGTTTGCTCATCTGATGAGTTCTTCTGAACTCAGCAGCCTCGTCCAGCAGGTCTACCTCTCTCTCTCTTTTAATTTCATGGTGTCTGCTTTGTGTGTTTTTTGAGTTTAATTAGCATTTTTCCGTATTGCTTATTTGATTAGCAACTTACTTTGATCGACTCTTGCTTTATTAGGCTGTTTGTACGGGACCAGTGAGTTTATTTCCGTAGATTCTCGAGTTATGTGTTCATTAATTGTGAAGTAGATTGAACTTGAACTGCATCTTCAGTTTCTTGGGTACTTTTGGATAAAAGGATTTTCCTAGCATTGAGAAGCCTTTAGGGTTTGATGCTTCCAGGACTATGTGGTTCTTTGAATCCACAGCTTCTGCATGCCATTTCATTTTATCTCATGCTGCAGGGCATATAACGTAAAAGTTTGGCTTCGGCTTTTTTTCCATGTGAAAGCAAGGAGTCCTCTAGTTACCTGCCTAACATCCCCTCTGTAGGTACTCAAATCACTAATGAGTAATTACAGAACTTGCAGAGTTTTAAAATTAATTTAGTTTGTCGATTAGGTTGATAGTTCTGTATAACTAAGGAGAACACCTTTTTTTATATATCTTGCTGCACCACATCATCGTCGTCATATTAAGGAAACTTCTGAGTCAGAAGCTCCTCAGGCACAAATCATCAACTGAGTTAACTTGAATCATACTTATGCTAGTCATAGCATTCCTCTAATCCCAATAACAATATCCAGAAACTTGCAGCAGAGAGTTGAATCGTCCTTTTAGTTTGACAGCATAATGAATTGCCATCGATGAAGATAATGTCACACCTTGTGCTTCTTGGAAATGTAATTGAATAGGTGAAATTTATGGAACACTGCTTCTACCTCCTATAAAATGCTCTGGAACTTTAACGTGAAATAGGGGTGTCATTTTTCTTCAGCCACATACTTGTATCATATAGTGGTTGCATGAAGATAAACTTCCGTACAGATGATTTATTCCAATTGCTCATTAAGGGGTTTTATAACTATGAATGGTTTGGATTGATTAATATTGAGACAGGTTCGAGAATATTTAAGTTTTTCTTTGATTTGTAGAAGCAGGCATCTTTTCCCTTCACTTTTTGGAAGATGCCGTGGGAGAAGCACAAAGACACACAAATCTCATTTTGTAATTTCAATGTTTCTGGAAGATATAATTTTGAGAGGCATAAAACTAACAAGTTCCAACTAATGTTTGGCAGAGCTAATGCTTAGAGTGTGGAACCACTCAAAGTCCATATCAGTTTTCAGTGCCTATTAACTCTAAGTCCACATCATTTTTTCATGCTTATCAGACATATAGGCTATAGCATATTATTCTTCAATGATAAATCACTAATACATGTAGGATGAAGCCATTCTGTTAACGTGATATATAAGTTGTAGTTTTCTTCCTTTTTCAATCTACATCACAGACTTGCACTACTTGTTTAATTCTATGTAGCTGTGAAGCTTTTGGAAATGCTTGTTTTTTGTAATATAAATAATTGGATTTTGAATGTTACTGCTATTTAAAATCCCACAACTTGTTAATTTGTAAAGTGAATCTGATTTTCTCTGTTTATATGCATCCTTAAGGAATCCTTCTAGGTCCTGTTTCAGTTATGTCACTGTTACTAAGTACTGACTTCCCATATGCTTGAATTATTTTTACTGCTTTTCCCCCTTATTATGGCCTTTCTGGTTATCATAGTATGTGACACATAATTCAGATCTTTTTCAAACTTGTAGCTTATTTTCACAATCAAACAACTTCAAATTAAGTGTGATTATTTGCATGCCATTAGTTGCATCATACACTGTTGAGCTTGTGGTTTTATGGTAGTGTGGTGACTGCACAGGTTACTTGAGCCTGTTTCCGATTTTATAAAGCTGAACTTGTTAGGGTGACATACTTGCCATTAGCTTTTCCAGTCACTATTAAGCTACTAACTGTTGATTTTACATGCAGATTATGTATTGCTATGCGATAAATGGAAGATGTGCCTTGCCAGCCCATATTTGGCTGACAGGCTGCACCGGAGAAATGCAAAATCAGCTTAAGCGGATCCCAGGATATGACAAGTGGGTGATTGAGAAGGAGGATCAATCCTACATAGAAGCCTTTCAAGATCAGAAAGAAAATTTGGTGTATCTCACAGCTGATTCTGAGAATGTTCTGGATGAACTCGATCCAAAATCAGTTTACATCATTGGTGGTTTGGTGGATAGGAATCGCTGGAAAGGCATTACCATGACTAAAGCAAATGAGCAAGGGATTAAAACAGCAAAACTACCAATCGGATCTTACCTGAAGATGTCCAGTTCTCAGGTTCTGTTATTTTCCTTACTAGTCTTTAATTAGATGGTATAATCTTTATCTAATTTTCTTTTTATATTGAGTTTTTAAATGAAATACTTTCCCTTTTTCTTGTTTAAATCAATGAAAGGATGCCAAAATGATGACTATTGCTGATCCATTTTGTGAAATCTGAAGGCTTGATACGAACAATTCATAGGCTTTATTAACTAAGGCTTTTGTTGGTGTCATTAACAGTCTGAGATGGTGCGTGATGATATATGTATTGTCTTTTGAGTGAGATGGTGTGTAAATATGATTATAATGTTGCATACTGATATGTGGTATCATTTTAGTATATGATGATGCATGATGTTAACCACTCAATATAGTGATTTTACTAAGTGTTTCTTCGCGCACTGGGTTACTAAGAACCTGATCTGGTTTCCTGTTGCATGTTAATAAGTCGTGTTAGTTTGATCTTGATGGCGTATTACATGTTACTTTGATGCATTCGATATATATCCTCACCAATGGACTACAAAGCCTGATTTATATTTGCTCTTACTAAAATGCCCATTATATTGTGGTCTTATCTTAATTTTCCTACTCGGTTGCAGGTCCTTACTGTGAATCAAGTCGTAGAGATACTTCTCCAGTTCTTGGAAACGAAAGATTGGAAGAAATCATTTTTTCAGGTGATTCCTCTCAGAAAAAGAGGTGAAGCTGGATCAGAGGACAATACAGAAGAGGCTGAAAGAAATGAGACTTGTGATGAAGATGATTCGAAGATGCCTCGGCCAGATAATGAAGATGGTCAAAGTCAAACAATTCCAGAACTGGAAGGGGAGGATAGTATAGAATTTGATGATCAAAAGGCCAAAAGGCAGTGCATTGATGCAGAAATTTAACCTTTAATAGGTTCACTAGAGAAACCGAGGAACTCAAGTTGTACCGCACTAACAAGAGCCATAAATTTTGGTCTTAGATTCTTGTTTACTATTTGTATTCTATATGCATTTGCTGAGCACACCTGGGTCTTGGAAGGGAAGGCTCAAACTCTAATTCAAGTAACCATTACAAAGAAGAGCAAATGAACATAATCAGCAGGGAATTGTCATGAGAAATGCAAACAGAAGGTTAAGTTTTCTCTACTGTTACATCAGGAAAGCCTAAAACAACACGTCACTGCAAGATTTGGCAGTGCTCCTTCGCAACTCTACAACTGCTGTGAAGAGGGAGGGTCAGTCAGTTCAGTGCTGTGATGGGCCAGCATTAGGTGAATCCTTGAAGAAATTCATAGGCGAGGCAGCTCCAAAGAAGCCATGGTGATGAGGGATGTGAAGCAGCGCCGGTGGAGGAAATCCCGGGAAACCAAGACCGCCATGATCAACCATCCTCTTCACGAGCGGTTCCCCCCTCAACGAGCCACGCTCCCCACCATCAAACTCGCGGTAGCGGTGCAGGTAGACAGTGAGCGGCTCGATGTAGTCGTCAAAGCCTAGCTTGCTCATAGCCCACAGCACGTCCTCAGCCGTGATGGTCTTCCTCTGCTCCCGCTGGCAACGGTCGTTGGCTTCGCTGGTGATAAAGCTGATGTACTCCGACACACATTCTTGGATGGTCTCCTTGGCATCATCGGATATTTTGGCGTGCGGGGGCAGGATTTTACGCATGATCCTAATCACGTTTGCGATCGGCATGAAGCGGTCCTGCTCGCGGACTACGCATTCTGTGTCGTCGGCAGCGGCATTGGCCGGGGATTGGTGGTTTGCTTGGGGAGACGGCAGCCCCATGCTCATGTCCGGTGCTTTCGCATCTGTTTCAGTTGTACCAATGCTACACATTTTTCATTCTATCTCATTAAAATTAAAGGAAAGGAAAAACACATCAGTCTTCCCCAATGGGCTGAAAATAGAAAACTGAAACAATTTTGATGGGCCTTCAGTAAAAAATGGATCCAAAAAAATATCACAAGCAACGGTCCAGTTCAAGTATGACAAAAATAAATGGTGAAAAGAAAAAAATCAGACAGATAGGGCAGATATTTGTTGGAGTCTCTAAATTTTGTTTTAAAGTTAAACCTCGATAAAATAATATTCGATAAAATAATAATCTCGATAAGATAATAATTTCTTTCGGTCCCGATATGAGTCAATATACTAAAATAATGTTCGATAAAATAATAATCTCGTTAAATGAATAACTTTTCTCGGTCTCAAAATTATTATTTTATCAAGGTTTAACTATATTTATCAATCATTATCTAAAAAGCGCGTTTCGCCTGCCCGAAAATACTAAGAGACCTTTACATTTTTATTTACATGTGTAAAGTCGCATGTTTACCCCCGACCCCGAGGTGGTGTTGTGTATCTAAGACACATTTTCCGGAGAACCAACTAGTTCTAGGTTGTAATGAGACCCATCAAACACCAATAAATAATTTATAATTATTTGAATCCGAGTATTGACACCCGATACATAAGACGACGTAACACAAGTTCTTGTATATTTAATTTGACATCATCACGGTCGGTTATGAGTATGGATGATATTTTGCGTGACACCTTTTGAATTAGAGGAATAAGGCGACAAATAATCTTGAATTTTTGTACTACCCTCAAACAAGAAAAGTGAAAAATGATGGGAATCAACAATTAATAAATGAGTGGCTTTCTCAAAATAAGAACCTTTTTTATGAACAGAAAATTCAAACCCTTGGATTGATATCTCCTCTATGTATATATATAGATATATACAGTGGCGGAGCCAGGATTTTGACTCCACAGGTGCTAAGTAGGGGTGGATCTAGGATTTAGAGTTGAGAGCGAAACCTTTCCGGGGGTTCGGGGGCTCCGCCCCCGAAAAAAAAATTTAAATACCGTACAACGAATACAAGGTTTAAAACTGAACATGTATTGTTAATTTTCCTTTCCTCGACTGCATGTTGATAAACAATTTATTAGCAGTACATGAAACAAAGCTTTTTTGATAATTCCTCCCAAAACCTTCCAACTTCTGTATCTGTCGAAAATAGAACTGATTTTCTTGGTGAATGGCGTTTGAGAGAAAAAATGTGTGTGGGGTGATTTTCTTGGTGAATGGTGTTTGAAAAAAAAAAGATAAAAAAACTTTTAATTAGATTCATTTGCATCTACCAAGAATCGAACACATCACTTCTTCAACCTTAAGACCTTAAGGAGGGTGCTATAACCACTAGACTACATCAATTTACTTGAAAATCTTTACAACTACAAGCTATCTATGAGAAATCCTACAGGTGCTATAGCACCACTTAGCATATGGGTGGCTCCGCCCCTGGATATATATCATGAGCCTGCAGATGCGATTGATGTCAAAGCATAAATATTTTCCTGTTTATAGTAAAAAAAAAAAAAGCATTGCAGTTGTGAGCAGAGAATGGTGGCTGGATGGGGTAAAAACAATGTAGGTAGTAATTGATGAGAATGCATGAGTGTGAATGTGGGGTCAAATACTGCATGTATGCCACTTGTTTTCTCTAATTTGTCTGCTTTCACACAATGCCTATTCTCACCATCTCCACTTGCATTTCTCATCTTCGCCACCTGCTCATGCTATACATATACAATGCATGCTGCCTTCTCACTACATATATTAATTCATCTTTTTCACATTATAAATTGAGAGTCGAGATCTAGACATTATATTCATGTGCCTTTGTATGAATAATACTAGTTCTAAGTCATTCTTAAAATAAGTGAAAACTCATTCTCATGCAAAAAACAACCGACCCAATTATAAATATATAGCCACCTTTTTGGTTAGCAAGGAAAGAATGCAAGAACATTATACCAGAGGTTGTAGGTGGGAGTCTGCGGTAGCCATGGAAGCCTCCTCCATTGTTCCCTCCAAGTTCCATCTTCCTATGTCTCACACACACAGAGAGAGAGAGAGAATTAATAGTTTTTTGTTTTGTGTGGGATGAAGGGGAAAAAAGAGTGGAGATTTATAGAGGGAGAGAAGGAGGGCACGTGGCAAGACGTCGTTGCGAACGAGAGAAGGGCATTCGCGGGTGGGAAATAAGGGCTCACAGTTGGGCAGCACTGGGGAGGCTTGACCGCAGATGTCTGCATTGGGCTTTCAATTAATGAATGCTTTATTTCATTTCATCATCACTATATATGTTGTTAGAGTTCCAATTCAATGCCACTCTGAAAAAGAATACTCTTTTCACTATAATATTAATACTGATCACATTTATATCTCTCTCTACGGGAACATGCACCTATACATACACTTCCACTTGCTCCTCTTTAATTTCTGTCTATTAGTTTGCTACTATTTTGTCTGAAATGTTTGGACTAGTTTCATTTTTGTCATATTGGAATCTCCGTAACTGGTAACTCACAAGGCGCAATAACTTATTTAATCAAACAAATCTTTTACTGTTAATGTATATCTATATATTTATTTATATATTATTTGTTATCGAATCTATTATGATCAAGTTAAATACACATCAAAACAGATGTTTAAGAAAAACCAAAAAAAAAGCATGAAATAAAAATCAATTTGATGTTTGCATATAAAAATCGCACATGAAATTTGACAAATATAAAGAAAAAGAAAGAGTATTCTAAATCAACAAACACTATCTGATCATGTGTATAAATAAACTTCGTTTTTGAGTTAAAATCAGCCCGGAGAAATTAATCGATATGCTAAACATTCTTTTCTTTTTTGGTCATTTGATAATACTACATGTTCCTAACCTTTTTAAGTGTCCTTCATTGTGTTAAGAGAGATTGCATTACATATATATTTTATATGAATTTTACGTAATAAATTTACACCAGAATTAATAATTAATATATTAGGATATGTAATGTCAAATACATCATTGTTCACTGATAATACAAGATACATATACAGCGTAATTTTAACGAGTGCTTCTTTAGTCAATTTCCCATAAGAAACAATTCCAACTCAGTTTAATTATGACAGTATTTTGGGCGTTAAATCCTATGAAGCAAAGAGCGTGAGAAATTAAAATTAGCAGCGGATAGAGCTGAATACCATCATGCCTTATACTATGTGTCATAAAAGGAGTTGATTGGTGCGTCATTCATTTGTATATAAATTCAAATTTTGAAAGTAAAATAAAATAATTAAACATTTATAAAGTGATTCTGTTTTATAAAATATTGCAAATTATGGGATATAAGTCCGTAAATATTACCGATTAAACACAAATTGAAGATGCAGGACGGAGGGAGTTCTAAAAGCAAACATTGTTGATTAGAAAAAACAGATAATTTTATAAATGTTATTATTAGTAACACAATGTATAGATAAAAATAATCTTATTTTGAACGATAATAAGAATGAATAAAATTATCCAATACTCTTTTAGGATGATAAATTGTGTCACATTTCCCTTAAAAGGCCAGTATGAATATCGGACTACTACATGTGAAAACATAGGGACCAAACAATCCAACATCGCTTGGGTCTGCTCTGATACTATGATAAATTGGGTCACATTCCCCTTAAAAGGTCTTGTAAAGGAAAGAGATATCCAAACTTATATAGAGGAGTTAATATTTACCAAGTCGATGTAGAACATAATAATAAGCTCTAACATATGAAAAATAGAGAGAGACCCATATTCAGCCCGCTTAAGCATTAAGAGCCCATAATCTTATCAAAAGCCCAACTAGTAATCCAAATTATTATAGATGAATGTAAAATATTACTCCCTTCGTTCCACTCCATTAGTCCAGTTTTCTTTTTTAGGTCGTTCCAATCCATTAGTCCACTTTCCTTTTTTAACTTAAAATAACACTCTTATATATTCTAGTGGACCCCACTACTTTATACTACTTTACACACAACAAACAACTTTCTTAATCTCCGTGAGTAATTATTAGGATGATCACAGTTAGATAAGATAATCACAAAAACTATATATCTCATATAATATAGTTGGAGCTGGCTTGACAAATTGACTTAGGTTGTAATGCTAGTTTACCAAAGGCCACAGACGTGGATGGGTCCAAATTCCAAATTCAGCCTAAGTTTTAATGTAATATATATATAATTGACTTAGGTTGTAATGCTAGTTTACCAAAGGCCACAGACGTGGATGGGTCCAAATTCCAAATTCAGCCTAAGTTTTAATGTAATATATATATATATATATATATATATATATATATATATATATATATATGAGGTAAGATTAGGCTACCTACCCAAGCAGTTAGCCCTCCAAATTTCTTCTCCATTACTGCTTCATAAAAAAAATTGTATATATATTAAATATATTAAGGTTGACAAAACCTTTTTACCTTAGACTAGTACTGGATTGACTACTATACCCTTCCCCTTGATTGCATTTGAAGCAAACATACAATAGTAATAAGAAGTATTTGGGTTAAGGTGGTTGAAACTTTTCAAGGCTCACATAATTAATTCATGTAAATATAAATCTCTTTGGGAAATGAATTAATAATTGCAGTAATTAATTATTTTTCCCCTGATGCTGAATATTATGTAATTAATGTAAGTTGGGGGGTCAAACATGAATTGAGAGTTTGGTGAAGTCCACAATCGTGATATCAAATCCACGAAAAGGGCATGCGACCACCCCATCCCCACCCCCATCCCCTTGTATAAAAAAGCCCAAAGGTGGTGTCTTAGCTTCTACCCCATTATGCGTTCATTCTCTTCTTGCTTTATTACAAAGTGTAGGAGTTGCTTACCAACGCCAAATACTATGAACTGTTTTTTCCGACTCCCGATCGTCGTCCTCCTCCTCGTACTTGCTTCCATGGAAAAACCTGCTGATGGGAGTTTCGATTTGTTGGGTGAATTATCCGGCAGGGAAGAGTTGGTGAAGTGGGCTGGTTATGGGGAGGAGAAGCTCTCCACCGTCGTCATCGCCGGTAGAATTCTCTGCCACGCAGCTGATGCGCAAAAGGAATTACCCTCCAATCCGCATCCTGTCTCAGGTCACCTTATCATCTTATGTTTTTGATGATCCAATCATTGAATTACGTTTTTCTTTTTTAATTTTAAGAAAAAAATACTATGAAATTTGAATTTGCACTTCTTTCAATTATTTTTAGAACAGATTTCAATAATTTGAGAGATTAATCAACAATTTATTTGCTTATGCGCTTGCTATATACGCATTTGTGAGGCCTTATTGAAATAGTTTATACTTTAATGCTGGTAGTGCAGCTTGTAAAATAAAAAAGAAATTAAAAAAGAATCATAATACCTAATGTAATGCTGCATGGAATAACTAATTAAAAATAATAATAATAATTGTTTGGTTGATATGCACTCGTAAACTTCATTGATTTGGTGAGCAGATACACTACGGGCAAGTAATTTTAATTAATAAAAGATAATGAATGAATACGTTATATAAACTACAGGCGCAAGGGTTGCAGTTGTGTGCGGCGGGAGCAGGAAGTCTAGAAAGTTGTCATCAGCGAAAGGCAGAACAGATGGTTCTGGAAAGTTCGAGATAGATCTTCCTTCGCATCTCCACGCGATCCCGAAGTTGGAAAAGGTATGCCATGTGAGAGTTGTTAATCTGCCGGTGACTTCTCCCTGTCGTCAAGCTTGCGCAGCAAAGCATAACAAACCCATAAGACTCAGCTCGACGGAGCAAGGAACCCGCACTTACACCACCCAAAACATACATTTGACTCCGGCTTAGACCAGCATGTCTGTAGATGGCGCTGCAGTCACAACCAGATATATATGGCTTAATGTACATGTTGGAGAGCGAGAGAGATGTAAATATATTATTAATTTATTACGGTAATGTATATACATCCTGGATTGGAAATGGGCCTTAGAGCAGATGGTGTGTTCATCTTTTTAACGGCCTTGCGAAATGGGCCTTGGCCTATCTTGGGTGGATTTGCTCCAACCTTCTTATACGTATAACAAAACAATATTTGCCTTTAGCCAAATGTTACATGTTCAATTAATTCCACTAACATCACTAGACGGGAGCCTACAACATAGGGTTAACTTGGTTTAATTTTCCATTTCTTTATGATTTGTAAGCTTGTATGGATATTGAGTTTATCTAGTCGGCATGTAGGTTTTTCTCGTCACTTTTTTAAAAAATCACATATAACAATTTTATGTTCATGATTTATAACTAGTTGGAGTAAAATCTATAATTTCAGATAAAAAGAATTAGGTTTTTTAAAGATAAATATATAAATTTGGGGTAATGGTGGTACCATACGCCCCTAACCGTCTATGCTCAAAGTTATTACCAACATATGTTTTTCTTTCCTAAGATTCAAACCATAACTTGAGTTTAAATATTAAACTACGTACAGGATGAAAATAAAAATCCACAATTGAGGTAGATTAGAAAACACAAGATCTGTTGTAAATAATATTTACCGTATATAGATTGACCATATGTAAACTCTAGCAACCCATTAGCCCATCTTATGTTAGCCCAAAAGTTCATCTTGTACTCTATAAATAGAGGTCTTCACCCTCATAATAATACACATCAATTTTCTCATTGTCTCATTCTATTTAGTTTATAACACGTTATCAGCACGAAGAAGCTCTCAAGAAAAAAAAAAAAAGGAGAGAGAAAACACGAACGGTTGTGGGAGGTATAATTTTTTCTCCAACACCTTTTATTTTTTTAAAGTTTTCGTCAAGATGGTCTCGTTTGTTTATTTTTCTTTTCAAGATGGTAACCACTCTTCTCCTCTCGTTTGTTTAATTAAAAAAAAAACATTTTTGATTAACGTCTTGAAGCAAAACTCTTCTACACTCGTATAGTTTAATTAAAAAAAATTGATGTTTTTGTTTTTCTCAAATCCTTATATTGATAATAATTATGATAGTTATATTATCGTGCATGGTTTAGATAAGTAAATCAATCACTTATTTTGAATCATGCACTTCCTTCGAGAAAACAATTATATTTATTGTCGCTCCAGAAGTAGCACAATATACTAATATTCCTGAAGAATATGACATGCTCCTGAAGAACAATTGAAAAACATATTTTCAACTTGATTTGGTACTCCAGAAGTAGCACAATCAATATTCCTAAAGAATATTACATGCTCTTGAAGAGCATTTACTCTACGCATTTATTTATTTATTCGTTTGTTTGTTTATTTATTTAATGTTAAATTACAATTGTTGCTCCTGAAGTAGCACGATCCATATTCCTGAAGAATATCATATGCTCTTAAAGAGCAAATCAAACTTATTCATTGAAATGAATTTAATTGTTGCTCCAGAAGTAGCATAAATTTAATATTCTTGAAGAATATTTCACACTCTTGAAGAGTTATTATTTATGTATTTACAATTTATTTATTTATTTTTCTCTGCATATTATTATATTTATATATATATATATATATATATATATTATATAGACATATAATCTTAAATTATTGCTCACGAAGTAGCAAATAATTAATATTCCTGAAGAATATTAATGCTCATGTAGAACACTTTATGATATAGGTGATATATGTCTATCCCTGAAGGAAAAACATAAGTCTTTATAGACATTACTAAAATTATTTTACTTGTGCAGAGTTGCACGAATGGCAAATATCACCAAACTTGAGTTCGTTGCACTTGACATATCCGGCAAAAATTATATGTCATGGATTATTGATGGCGAGATTCATTTGATCTCAAGGGGTCTAGGAGAGACTATACAAGAAGGAAACACCGCATCCCCGCAGGATCGCGCAAAGGCACTGATTTTCCTTCGTCACCATCTTCATGGTAACCTAAAAAATGAGTATCTCACTGTCAAAGATCCATATGAATTGTGGAACAACCTTAAAGAGAGGTTTGATCACCAAAGGACTGTTATCCTTCCTAAAGCTCGATACGATTGGTTGCATCTTAGACTGCAAGACTTCTAATCTGTGAGTACTTATAATTCTGAATTGTTCAGAATTAGCTCCACAATGAAATTATATGGAGAAACAATCACTGATGAAATGATGCTCGAGAAAACATTCTCCACATTTCATGCTTCTAATGTTCTCCTAAAACAACAATATAGGGAGCGAGGTTTCAAAAAGTACTCCGAACTAATATCTTGCTTATTAGTTGCCGAGCAAAATAATGAATTGCTAATGAAAAACCACGAGTTAAAACCCACTGGTTCCTTTGTATTGCCTGAAGCCAATGCGACGTATGGATATGGTCGTAGAAACCAACATGGACATGGGCGCGGTCGTGGTCGTGGGCGTGGTCGTGGGTATGGACGCCGACATAGTAATCCCGACCATGCAACCTCGAGCAACAAAAGGTCTAAGACATCCAAAGATCACAATTCATCCAACAAGGAGGAAATATGTCATCGATGTGGCATGAATGGGCATTGGTTGCGTACCTGTCGTATGGCGAAACACATTGTGGATCTATATCAGAGTTCAATCAAGGGAAAAGTAAAGAAGGGGACCAATGTCCTAGATTATGACGGTTCGAGTAATCCAACAACTCACTTAGATGTCTCTGATTTCTTTAATGACCCAAATGGCAATATTGATGGCTTGATTGGTGGTGGTGTTTTAGAAAACAATTGATGCAGCTTTTGGCATATTTAGCTTTTATCATTTACATTTGTTAAATAATTCATTTCATTTGCTTACACAACTCTATCTTAGTATATTGTTATTGTTTTTGAAACTTATTATTCTTCTTCGGATTATTGTCGATTGCCTTTTACTGATTAGGAAATTATTTTCTTGAAAAACAATGTCTCAGAAAATGTAAATGAATCATTGTGATATATGTTTAGCTGATAGTGCCACCACACACACCGTTCTCCAAGATAAAAAGTATTTTCAAAAATTAACATTAGCTGAAGATAATGTTAATACTATATCTGGTGCATCGAACATCATCAAAGGCTCCGGAAGAGCTAGTATCATTCTACCAAATGATACTAAATTAATTATAGAGCATGTCTTATATTCTAGTAAGTCCAGAAGAAACTTACTAAGCTTTAAGGATATTCGCTGCAATGGTTACCACATTGAAACAATGTCAGAAGGTAGTAACGAATATCTATGTATAAATTCTTTTGTATCTGGCCAGAAGTAGATCAAAGAAAAATTATCAACACTACCATCTAGAATGTATTACACATTTATCAAAGCAATTGAGACGAACCATGTCATGAACCCAAAGTTCAATGACTCAAAAAGCTTTTTGCTTTGGCATGATAGATTTGGACATCCGGGAGCAACTATGATGCACCGCATCATTGAAAACTCATGTGGACACAAATACAGAACCAGAAGATTCTAATAACAAATGAATTCTCATGTGGTGCTTCTACGCAAGGCAAGTTAGCCATTAGACTATCCTACACGAAGGTCAATATAGAATCTCCATCTTTCTTGGAAAGAATTCAAGGAGATATTTGTGGACCTATACATCCAACATGTGGACCATTTCGATACTTTATGGTATTGATTTATGCTTCTTCTAGATGGTCCCATGTATGCTAGCTTTCTAGTAAAAATGCAGCTTTTGCTAGACTACTTGCTCAAATAATAAAATTAAGAGCTCAAGTCCCAGACAATCCGATTAAGAGGATTCGCCTCGATAATGCTAGTGAGTTTCAGTCTCAAGCATTTAATAGTTACTGTATGGCTATTGGGATTGAGATTGAACACTCGGTTGCTCATGTTCATACGCAAAATGGTTTAGCAGAAGCGTTCATTAAACGTCTTCACCTTATTGCTAGACCATTACTTATGAAATCAAAACTCCCAATTTCGGCTTGGGGTCATGCCATTTTACATGCTGCATTATTAATTAGGATTCGGCCAATAGCCAACCAACAACATTCCCCAATGCAAATTGTTTTTGGTAGAGAGCCTGATGTTTCTCACTTACGAATTTTTTGTTGTGTTGTTCAAGTCCCAATTGCACCCCCACAACGTACAAAAATGGGTCCCCAATGAAGACTTGAGATATATATTGGATTTGATTCGCCCTCGATCATAAGATATCTTGAACCTTTAACGGGCGATTTATTTACTGCACGTTTTCCAAATTGTCACTTTGATGAAATGACATTTCCAACATTAGGTGGAACCAACCTACATCCAGAAAAGCAAAAGGAAATCTCTTGGAATGAAAAAACCTTATCACATTTTGATTCCAGAAGTAATCAATCTGAACAAGAAGTTGAAAAAATAATTCATTTGCAAAAGATTGCAAATCAAATTCCTGATGCTTTCATAGATACAAGAAAAGTGACACTATCTCACATACCAGCTGCCAATACACCTGCTAGAATTAGTGTCCCTAAAGGACAAACAACAATAGTAGCAAATGAATCTAACGTCCGTAAAAAATGTGGTCGACCAATTGGTTCCAAAGATTATGTGCCTAGAAAGAGAAAGGCACAAAACACGAATCAAACAATGACGGAAATTATTGATCAAAATAATGTAGTTCCTGAAGAACCACAAGCGTCTCAAAATCATGAGATCTCAATAAATTAATTATCTTCTAATAAGATATTGGAGAGAGAAAATATCGTCGTGGACGATAAATTCGCCTTTAATATAGCTCTTGAAGTTCTAAATGAGGATCCTGAACCGCTGTCTGTTAAAGACTGTCAAACTAGACATACAAGGTGAACTAAATTCCCTTGAAAGCCGGAAAACATTTGGACCTGTAGTACAAACCTCGAAAAATGTTATCCCTGTAGGATATAAATGGGTCTTTGTTCGAAAGAGAAACGAAAACCATGAAATTACGAGATACAAAGCCAGACTCGTAGCACAAGGTTTTTCTCAAAGACCGGGAATTGATTATGAAGAAACATACTCTCCGGTAATGGACGCGATTACATTTAGATTTTTGATGAGTATAGTTGTGTCAGAAAGACTTGATATGCGCCTAATGGATGTAGTAACTGCATATCTATATGGTTCACTAGATAGTGACATATACATGAAAATCCCAAAAGGATTTAAATTGCCTGAAGCATATAAGTCAAAACTCAAAAGCATGTTTTCAATTAAACTGCAAAGGTCGTTGTATGGGTTGAAGCGGTCTGGCCGTATGTGGTATAATAGACTTAGCGAGTATCTCTTGAAAGAAGGGTACAAAAACGATGATGTTTGCCCTTGTGTTTTCATTAAGAAAACAAACAATGGATTTACAATCATAGCAGTTTATGTAGATGATTTGAATTTAATTGAGACTCTTGAAGAGCTCAATAAAACTGCTGAATACTTGAAAAATGAATTTGAGATGAAGGATTTAGGAAAGACAAAATTATGTCTTGGTTTGCAAATTGAACATGTCCCTGAAGGACTATTTGTTCATCAATCCTCATATACAGAAAAAGTCTTAAAACGGTTTTATATGGATAAAGCGCATCCATTATCATCACCAATGGTCGTTTGAACAACTCTGTGCATAAAGATCCATTTCGACCTATTGAAGATGGCGAAATGATACTTGGTCCTGAAGTACCATATCTTAGTGCAATCGGAGCATTGACTTATTTAGCTAATTGCACAAGACCGGATATAGCTTTTTCTGTAAATCTTCTCGCAAGATATAGCTCTGCAACCACTTTAAGGCATTGGAATGGTATTAAGCACATTCTACGTTATCTAAAGGGTACCATTGACCTTGGATTATATTACTCAAAAGGTTCTGGTTATTCTCTAGTAGGGTATGCAGATGCTGGTTATTTATCCGATCCACATAAAGCCAAGTCACAAACTGGCTATGTTCTTACACGTGGAGGAACTGTTATATTTTGGAAGTCCGTTAAACAAACCTTGACTGCAACATCCTCAAATCATTCTGAAATAATTGCAATCCATGAAGCAAGTCGAGAATGCGTGTGGTTACGGAATATGACAAGTCATATCCAAAAGTCGTGTGGATTAGCTTCTTCAAAGGACAATCCAACGACGTTATATGTAGACAATGTCGCTTGTATCACGCAATTGAAGGGAGGTTACATCAAAGGCGATCGGACAAAGAATATTTCTCCCAAGTTTTTCTTCACACATGAACTTCAAAAGAATGGCGATATCGACGTTCAACAGATACGTTCGAGTGATAATCTAGCAGACTTATTTACGAAGGCACTACCGACGTCAACATTCAAGAAGTTGGTACACAAGATCGGCATGCGCCGATTCAAGGATTTACAATAATTATTTTGAGGGGGAGCAGCTGTACTCTTTTTCCTTCGACCAGTTTTTATCCCATTGGGTTTTTCTGGCAAGGTTTTAACGAGACAACAATTTCTGTTTAAGGATGGTCAATTAAGGGGAAGTGTTGTAAATAATATTTACTGTATATAGATTGACCATATGTAAATCCTAGCAACGCATTAGCCCATCTTATGTTGGCCTAAAAGTCCATCTTGTACTCTATAAATAGAGGTCTTCACCCTCATAATAATACACATCAATTTTCTCATTGTCTCATTCAATTTAGTTTATAACAAGATCTAGTTTTTAGTGCATTAATTAATTAGATTAAAGTACGTATAATAAATCGGTTGCTATACTATCGACTTAATTATGAAAAAACTTAATCATGCCTAAATATATATCCAAAGACATACAGTAAATGTTTCATTAAACTATAATAATTTTAAATTTCAACAAAAATCCAAATGTCCAGTAAAACAACAAACATAACCTAAACCTCTGGGCAGCTCCTCTATTCAGTACTCACCTAACTAATACTCCCTCCATCCCATTATTAATGTCCCACTTGCCTTTTTTATTGTCCATTATTTATGTCCCATACCAAATAAAGAAATAAATGAGTGGACCACAATCAATCTAAGCAAGTGGATCTCACCTCTTTATACTTTTACACCACAACTTTTCACCTTTACCTCCACTATCTTAATTACCGTGTCCAGTCACAATGGGACATAAATAATGGAACGGAGAGAGTATTATGAAAATATCGTGAGTAAATGATAGATATGTTGTAAGGCCCCATTTAGTTGGAGTGGAGGAATGGAATCAAGAATCATTTTAAAGGAATGATTCCATTCCTCGTGTTTGGTATCGAAAAAATTGATCGGGTATCATTCCTCATTCCCCCTTCCATCCCCCTCAAACAGCACTTTCCCAACCCCTCACAATTGGGCACTTTGGATTTTGATTCCTCCCATTATTTTCTCCTCCTGCTCTCCCTAAAACATTTCTTCTCTGCCAAAATATTTTCTCTTCTCTGCCAAAACATTTCTTCTCTACCGCTCCATTTCCGTCGCCGCCGCCACTCCTCCCATTCTGCCGCCGCTCCGCCATTGCTCCATTTCCGCCGCCATGCCGCCTTCTCGCCGCGTTCAATTGGTAAGATTTCTCTGTTTCTCTGTGGGGGTTTCTTTCTGGGTATATGGGTGGGGGACGGATGCTTCATTTTTTGTCTTTCTTGTGGGCTGGTTTCTATTTCTCTGTTTCTCTGTGGCGGACAGATGCTTCTGGATCCGTTTCTCTGTGGGTATATGGATGGGGGACGGATGCTTCTTTCTCTGTTTCTCTGTGGCTGGTTTTTGTCTTTCTGGGTATATGGGTGGGGGACGGATGTTGAAGATGTTGGGTTAAGGTTGGAGTTTGGAGTTTGGAGGTGGGTTAAGCTTGCAATTGAAGTTTGATTTGAAGATGTTGGATCTGGATCTTTGAGTAGATGTTGTTCTGCATTAACTATTAATGTATTAATTATTCATTAACTATTAACTGTGTATTAATTATTCATTTTCATGGATTGTGTTCTGCATTCATGAAGTTTGAAGTAGATGTTGTTAATGCTTCCCCCAGTTTTCTGCATTCTGTATTAATTATTCATTTTCATGGATTGTGTTCGATTCCCCCAGTTTTCTGCATTATGTTAATGCTTCATTCTGTTTCCAGTTTGAACTCACATCCATTTTCATTATTTAGATGGATTCACAAAGTGGGAGAGGAAAAAACAAACATTTTTGGAGAAAGGATGAGGAAGAAACTTTACTTAATTGTCTAATGGAACTAAGTGTAGACCTATGTTGGAAGGGAGAAGGAGGTTTTAAGAATGGTTTCACAAAAAAGGTCGAACATATGATGAATGTGGTCCATCCTGGTTGTGGGTTGCTAGCAGACCCTCATATTGAATCTAAAGTGAAATGGTTTAGAGAAAATTATGTTGTAGTTAATGAGATGTTGAGCAAAACATCTGGTTTTCAATGGAATGATGAGAAAAAGATAGTGCAGTGTGAAAGACAGGCATATGACGACTTCTGCAAGGTAATTCTTCCATTAATTATTTGTAACACTTTGCTGTAATTGCTAATATTAATTCTGATTTTGTAGACACACCCCAAAGCACGCGGATTGTGGAATGTGCCTTTTCATTTTCTCGACAAGTTAGAGGTTATTTTTGGTGTTGATAGAGCTAATGGGAAGAGGTGCGAGCTCTCAACCGATTCCGTGAATAATATGGAAAAAGAAAGTATCAACCTTGGTGAGGATGATGATGATGATGATGAATTTAGTGTTGAGAGTGCTTCAACGAATAATGAAGTTGAACAAGATCGGCGTCCTAGCAAGAAACAAAAGATACAATTCAATTCAACTGGGAAAGGGAAATCAAGGATAGGATCAAGCACACACTCGGAGGAGCTCGATCATCTTAACCGCATGATTTCTGATTTTGCAGGTTTTATGAACCGCATTAGTGGTCATCTTGGAAGCATGGCAGCAACCATGAATAACAACTACGAACTTGAGCTTAAGGCAGCTGACGAAGTGCGAGCTTCTCGACGGGGTTTGGCGAAGGAGATGAATGCTATTCCCGGATTGACTAAAGCTCAAGGATTTAGAGCAGCAAATTTGATCGGAGAAAGGCCAAGTATGATGAATATTTTCTATTCCCTTGATTCGGTCGAGTCAAAGAAGGAATATGTCCTTGAGATTCTCAAGTTTGATTAGATTATGTCGGATTTAATTATGTATGACTGATTTATGTTTGTTTATGTTTATGTATGACTGATTACTATGGTTTTTATTTAAATTTATGTAAGACATTATCATTTTATGTTCAATTAGATTTTTTTTATGTTTAAATTTTATTTTATTTTGTTTCAAAATGTTATAATATATAATAGAATATGATATTTTGTGTACAAATTTATTTAATAAATTTATTAAGTTGATTCTATTCCTTCAGTCAAACCAAACAGATTTTGGAATCAAGTTCATTCCTGCTGCAACCAAACAACTGTTTTCAAGAACCATTCCTTCATTCCATACCTCCAGGAATGATTCCTGATTTCGATTCAATTCCTTTATGTCAACCAAACGGGGCCTAAATGCTTTTAGATACTCCAATTATGAAATATAAAATATTATGGAATATATGTTTCCTTGTTGACTTGTTTGCAGTTCATGGATTAGTTTGATACCTAAATAATGAAATAAAGTTCTTACCTAATGATAATTGCAAATTTGATGTTTTAATTGAATGTCCCAAGACCGGCACTTAGATTCAAATCCATAATTGGACACGTCACATCAAAGAATCTTTAATTTTTTTTAATATATAATCTATTATCGTATTGAATATATTAACAAACCAAGAACATAAGAGTTTATAAATCATTATTAATTATGTGAATGAAAAGGAAAAGGAGTCATATAAATTTGGCGAATACTTTACTATTCAAAACATGATGGTGGGTGAATTATTTGAAAAATATTGGTAGATAGTAAATAGTATAGGGGCCTCCTTGTTATGTTATCAACACCAGATGTACCAATATACTCCCAAACTGGGAGGAGGATTGCATTTTGCCTAATCTCATAACCATTATCAATTCAAACCCACGTAGTTTTCCTCTTAATCTTCAATAAACAAACTAAACACTTTCACTATCAACAAATCAACTCTCAAATCCCAATCAATCCAATTTAACACCCTCTTTAAATCGGACAACCCCTCCACTTCCGCTATTTCCTTTTTCCTGTTTCGACCATGCTACAAACACTACATTGAAACTAGAATCTGCTACTCTAGATTCCTAGAGTTGGAGGGCTTTTATTATTCTGTGCTGTTTGGTCCGGGACCGGGGGCAATCGGAATGGGGAATGCGAATGGGAGGGAGGAGGGTGCCGGGGACGCCCCATCGGCGGTGGAGGAATCCGCCGCGGCGCAGGTTAGCATGGCTGATCAGGATGGTCCCGAGTATATGGGGGGCCAATCGCCACCTTCTAGTCCTAGGGCTTCTCACTCGCCTCTCATGTTCAGACCTCAGGTCACTTCTCTCCATTTTTTTTTTATTTTTTTTTCCTTCTTCCTAAATTGTTTTTCTTTCTCTCACATGGAATCTGAAAAAAATAAAAATAAAGATGTTTTCTTTTACAATTCATGTAATTTGTATCCATTTGAAGATTTCTTCTTTATTTGATTGAATTGCGTGTTAATTACTTGGGGTTTCAACTTTCAATAGAGGTGAAATATATGGTCTTGAGTGGTAGGATAAGACTGTTCTATAGTTTGAGGTATTGTGTGGTGTGTGTCAAGGATGACTGGCATTACAGCGATAATTCACTAGATCCAAAGACTTAGATGGTTGGTTCATACAAAGGTAATTAGATATCCTGCTTATATGATTCACTGTGATGTATAGATGCTTCTTATTTATCTTTAGATTCAGTCGGGTACTGTGTATCTAAATGAGTTTTATGGGAAGATCTGAGTTGGTGATTTATGTGAATTTATTGCTAGAAATGTCTTATTCACAAAAGGTAAGTCTTATAGGTAAATATTTAGAGAATATGCACTTCGATTATTCTTCTCTGGTTGGCATTTACAAAAATAGCTAAGTTGAAGAAAAAACTCGAATATTTTTCAATCAATGTGTTTCTGGTTGTTGTACAAAACGTATAAATTTAGCTTTTATAGCTTTTGCAGCTTTCACCTGAACATGTGTTTCATCTTGGTGCTTCTTTTGCTGACAAAATATTTGCTTTAATTTTTCCTACTCATTGCCTGGAGTGATGTCATTAGTTTGCATTAACATAACTATAGTGTGCAATCCAGCATACTGTTTGGTATTTTATAGATGACCTGTGCTATGGACCGAATGAGATCTCATACTTTGTTTTATATTCAGATGCCGGTAGTTCCTCTACAAAGACCTGATGAATTGAACATCCCTAGCCCTTCATGGATGCAGACTAGCTCAGATTATGAAGATGTGTATAACGAGCAAGGTATTCCGACTATGATCACATGGAGTCATGGAGGCAAGGAAGTCTTCATGGAGGGGTCATGGGATAGCTGGAAGTCAAGGTTATTCCTTAAGAGTTATGGTTCTTAAACCCCTTTATTTTTTTTATTATTACAGAGTATGAGCAGTTTAGGTCATCTTCCACAGGAAGCCCTTGCAGAGATCAGGGAAAGACTTCACAATCATGAAAGTACTTCCTTCTGGAGTTTACCAGTACAGGTTTCTTGTAGATGGACAATGGAGGCATTCCCCTGATCAGCCTTGGGATAAGGATGATTCTGGAAATGCTTATAACATTTTGGATTTGCAGGTAATATTTGTTTTATCATTCAAAAGCTGTCGTCTTGATTGCTCACATGAAGGCTCTCACTTCTGTTATTTGTTTTTGGAATAAGGAAGAGATGTTCTAAATAGTAACAACAACTAATATCTTTGAATCCTATGTTAGTCTAGCTGAAATTGTTGTTTTATATTCTAATATTGTGCACGCGCTAAATGTTTTACTATCTAGTATGTCTTTGTCTTTCTATGCTAAGCTAGTTAATTTCTGAAGCTCGATACCTTCTTTATCCTCTTATTTTCAGAAAAAAAGTAATTTGAAGTATTGGAAACCTATATATTGTGTTTAAGGGCTGGCCACTGACATCCCGGGCTTCTGAGAGGCTTAAGCATTAATACCATTAAAAAATATTGTATCTGGATTAAGGCCAAAGGGATTTATAACTCAATAATTTGAAATGGATGGATAGTCACTATGTGGTGCAAACAAGATTTTCGCTTTTGTTTACGGATTGTGGATGTGATATTGTTGGAATCAAACTCACGAATTCAATCAAAAACTCAAGCAATTAAAAGAGGAATTCAACTGCAAATTAAATTCAAATCCTACGAAATCCTAGATCGACTGAACTCGTTTCCCACGAAACCCTAATAGGTTTCGCCCAAGTTCAAGGAACGAGTCCTTGCCAGTTTCTTCTTCCAAATCCAAGATACCCTAAAACCGAAACCCTCATCCTATATTTATAGGATAAAAGTTCCCAAGAGTTCAAATAAAATAAGATCAAAAAGATACCAAAAATAACTAAATTACTAAAGATAAATATAAACCATAAAATAGATCTTCTTTCCTTGCCATGCATGCGCGTGCCCATCTTCCTTCCTTGCCATGCATGTACGTCGCCCATGTCTACGTTGATTTTGCCTCCTCTCGTCCTCTTCGCACGTAGACTCTCCTAAATCGATTATCCACATTAATTGCCGAACTCTCGTTGTTCTCTTCCGCCTCATCCGAGCGCTCCCTATCAACTTCCTCCCTCTCAAAATCGGCCTTGTCCTCAAGGCGAAAACTCGGAAATTGACGAACAAATTCCGCCATTTCAACCCACGTAGCATCTTCTTTCCCTCGATTTTTCCAGCGCACTAGTAACTCCCGCACCTTACCGTTCGGTGTCATTATTACTCGCGTTCGTATCACCTCTTCCGGATCAAATATATCGCCGATCTCACACTCCAACAAAGCCGGTAGTGTAGACTCCACCGGATGATCACCAATTACCCTTTTTAATTGACTTACATGGAACACGGGATGGATTCGACTTCCGGCCGGCAACTGTAACTCATATGCGACCGCCCCCACTCTCCGTACCACCGAGAAATGTCCGTAAAATTTTATGGCTAGCTTTGAATGCGGTTGTTTGGCCATCGACCGTTGCGTATGCGGTCGGATCTTCAAAAACATCCGATTGCCTTCGCTAAAATCCACCTCCCGTTTGTGCTTATTAGCTTGTGTACGCATTCGCTCTTGTGCCTGCGCCAAATTCTCCCGCAATTGTCCTAATAACTCATCCCGAGATTGTAGCATGTCTGACACTGCCGCCACTCTACATTCCTCCGGCAAATGACGTAACAAGGTAGGCGGTTTTCGGCCGTATACCATTTCGAACGGTGTCATGCGTGCCGTCGTCTGGAATGACGTATTATACCAATATTCGGCCCATGACAACCACCCCGCCCACTTACGCGGATATTATGAGGAAAAACAACGTAGATAAGTCTCTAAAACCCGATTTAAAACCTCCATTTGTCCATCTGTTTCCGGATGATAAGCTGTGCTAAATTTGAGTTTAGTACCTTGTGCTTTAAACAACTCTCCCCAAAACGAACTCACAAATAACGGATCTCTATCACTTACGATCGATCCGGGAATCCCATGCAACTTCACAACCGAATCCACGAAGTGAACGGCTACCCGCCGCGCCGTGATTGGGGTTTTTAACGGAATAAAATGTTCGTACTTTGATAACCTATCAACCACCACCAAAATACAAGAATACCCCATTGAATGTGGCAATCCCGTAATGAAATCCATCGAAATGTCCTCCCAAATACGGTCCGGAATTGGTAACGGTTGTAATAAACCGGCCGGAGATTGCGCTTCATATTTTGCACGTTGACATGTCATGCAGCTAAGAACATGATTCCGAACCGTTGCAAACATCCCTTTCCAATATACGCTAGAGGCGATCCGGCGATAAGTACGCAACACTCGAGCATGACCGCCGGTTGGTGTGTTATGGAACTCATGTAATAAGATCGGAATCCATCGTGACTTTGCTGGTAAAACCAATCGACCCTTGTGCAATAAGCGATCTCCCACCACAGTATAGTGAGGCCGAGAAGATGAGTCAGACTGGACGGCTAACATAATTTCCTTCAAGATGGGATCATCATGCTGTTCTTGAATAATGTCAGGTAAATTTTCCCACATCGGCCGACTCAAAGCAAAGAACGACCCTTCCTCGGTCTCGGTTAACGACTCTTCCTCGGTCTCGGTCTCCGTCTCCTCATGACACCTAGATAAAGCATCGGCCGCTCGATTAGAAACCCCCGTCTTAAACTTAATTGCAAAATTGTATCCTAACAACTTGGCCACCCAAACTTGTTGAGCCGGAGTGGCAACCCTTTGAGTCAACAAGTGTTTGAGACTATGGTGATCAGTTCTAACCAAAAACCGTCGACCAATCAAATAAGGTCTCCAATGTTGGATGGCTAGAACGAGGCTCGTTAACTCTTTTTCATATGCCGAAGTGATTGTGTTCTCTGCTCTAAATCCCTTGCTATAATATGCAATAGGATGTTACTCTTGCATCAAGACCGCTCCAATTCCGGCATTCGACGCATCGCACTCAATGACGAAAGTCTTGGAAAAATCCGGTAGCCATAAAACCGGAGCCGAGGTGATAGCTTCTTTCAACTCCCGAAACGCCGTCTCGGCTTCCCCTGTCCACCGAAATTTTTCGGTCGTCATGTCCTTTTGCAGAAAAACAGTCAAGGGTTTAGCCAAAATCCCATAACCCTTGATGAACCTCCGATAATAGCCGGTTAATCCTAAAAATCCACGGACGGCCTTTAACGATTTCGGCGTTGGCCAATCCAAAACCGATCGGACCTTAGCAGGATCCATCGCCACTCCGTCTGCCGATATCAGATGCCCTAAATAATCAACCTGAGTAGCTCCAAACGTGCATTTTTTTCTGTTGGCATAAAACTCATGTTGCCGTAACTTTTCCAATATGAGGCCTAAATGCTCCATATGTTCGCTCCACGATGAACTGTAGATCAAAATATCATAAAAAAAAACCAAGACACTCTTACGTAAATATGGTCGAAATAAATCATTCATAGCAGATTGGAACGTAGCCGGTGCATTAGTTAAGCCAAAAGGCATGACCAAGAATTCATAATGCCCATTGTGGGTTCTAAACGTCGTTTTTGAAATATCCGACTCCTGCATCCGAATTTGATGGTACCCTGCACGTAAATCAATCTTGGAGAAAACCCTTGCGCCCGCCAATTCATCCAATAATTCTTGTATTACTGGGATAGGGTATTTGTCGGGAATAGTTGCTTTATTCAACTCACGGTAGTCTACACAAAACCTCCAACTACCATCCTTCTTCTTCACTAGGAGCACTGGACTAGAAAACGGACTATAACTTGGTTGTACGATTCCGACCGCTAACATATCGGCCACTAACCTTTCCATTTCGTCTTTTTGTAGATGATTATATTGATACGGTCGGACCATGCTCCCACCCCCGGCTTCAACGGAATCGCATGCTTGACGCCCCGATCGGGTGGCAGACCGCGTGGCTCGGAGAACACTTCTGGCAATCTGCTCAAAATTTCTTCAAGGGACGTGAGATCTTGTCCGGATTCAACTTGCCCTTCCAACAACCAGCTATCCGCCATGTCACACACAAAAGCCGCCAACTCGACATCCTCCTATCTTTGCAACTCCTTAATAGTTGCCGGCGCTCGTAATTGGATTAAACGCCCATTGAGCTCAAACATAAGGTATAAACGCTCGTAATTCACGCGTAACTCCCCCAGCGTTTTCAACCATGCAATGCCTAGTATCATATCGACGCCACTAAGAGGAAATAAGTGACAATCAACCGTGATACTTCCAGGTTCAAATTGAATCGTAACCCCCTTACAGAAACCCTCCGAAAATACCCGATGACCATCGCCGAGCTTAACCGGAAAAACCTTACTAGCGTCGTCGACTAGTCCTAACTCGGCTGCAAGTGTGTGAGACAGAAAATTATGTGATGCCCCGCTATCGACTAAGATCGTAACTTCCCGGTCCTTTAACACGCTAATGAGCCGAAGGGTTTCCGACCCCGACAACCCGAAAGCCGGTAGCGCCGTGAGAACCACACCTTGTTTTGTCTCGGATCTTTCCCCCTCCACTGGAAGCAAAACCTCATAGGAACCGGTTTCTGTCAACACAACCTCCTCTAATTCCAGGTGATCGGTATCGTCTTCATCCACAAGCAAAACTCTCAAATTTTTTTCAGCACAAACATGGTTAGTTGGATGATACGGTAGCTTGCATTTATAACACAGACCCTTCCTACGCAATTCTTCTCTTTCGGCGTCAGTCATTGTTCGAAACGGGACACGGTTAGCCCCAGTCCGCGGAGGAATCGCCGCAGCCGTAGATGGCGGTGGTAAGGCCAACGGGGCCGTGGATGCCGAGGGTCGACTGTACTGCAGTGGCACCTTCCGAGGTGCCCATGAATCGCGCTGCCCGCCCGTCGGTCGAGAGCTATTTCGGACGGTTATCTCCGCCTTCCGGGCTAATTTCATTGCGGCTTCCGTAGATTCAATGAACCACACTTGGTCGCGTATTTTTTCTTGTAAGCCCTTGATAAACAAACTAAGGATATTCTCCTTGGGTACAGTTTTGACTTGATTTGCAAGATGTGTAAATTGATCGATGTATTCGGACACCGTTCCCGATTGTTTCAAATCGGCCAATTTTGCGAAAGCACTGCCCTCACAACCTTCATCAAATCGCTCCGCTAAAGCGCGCGAGAACCCTAGCCACGTATATTCGACATTCTCCGATGTAAACCATCCAAACCAGTTAAGCGCCGGCCCCTCCATGGCCACGCCGAGCAATTGTCTTTTTTGTTCTGCCGAACTACCGTATAGCTCGAAATGGTGATTCACCCGTGAAATCCACCCAAGTGGGTCATCGCGGTTAAAAACGGGTAAAGGCGGCGGTAAAGACGGTTCGTGATCGTGGCCGACGGGCCATTGAATGTCTTTCGTCAACAAGGTTTCCAATTGCGTTTGTATTTGATTTAGGGTTGCCTCGGTTTTAGCCGCAGTAGTTGTGAGAATCTCAAGCTTGTCTTCCAGGGCGGCGACGCGATTCTCCATCGTGGGTGTCGTCGTTTTGCTGGTTCTCGTCTCTACCATACACGTGCGATCCGGCAGGTCGGACCAAATTGGTGCAAACAAGATTTTCGCTTTTGTTTATGGATTGTGGATGTGATATTGTTGGAATCAAACTCACGAATTCAATCAAAAACTCAAGCAATTAAAAGAGGAATTCAATTGCAAATTAAATTCAAATCCTACGAAATCCTAGATCGACTGGAACTCGTTTCCCACGAAACCCTAATAGGTTTCGCCCAAGTTCAAGGAACGAGTCCTTGCCATTTTCTTCTTCCAAATCCAAGATACCCTAAAACCGAAACCCTCATCCTATATTTATAGGATAAAAGTTCCCAAGAGTTCAAATAAAATAAGATCAAAAAGATACCAAAAATAACTAAATTACTAAAGATAAATATAAACCCTAAAATAGATCTTCTTTCCTTGCCATGCATGCGCGTTGACCATCTTCCTTCCTTGCCATGCATGTACGTCGCCCATGTCTACGTTGATCTTGCCTCCTCTCGTCCTCTTCGCACGTAGACTCTCCTAAACCGATTATCCACATTAATTGCCGAACTCTCCTTGTTCTCTTCCACCTCATCCGAGCGCTCCCTATCACTATGCCTATCATTACTACTCCTCTTGTGGACATTGACCAGCCGGGCCAGCCCTACTAATGGCTATTGTCAAGAAGTCTGCTTAATGTTGTGAAGAACCTCAAGATCTAACCCTATCTATAAGGTTTCTATTAATACAGCTGAGAGTTTCAGTTGAGCTTGAATGAGGTATAGATGAGCAAAAGTAAGTATTTTAGGCAGCTTTTCCATGGATATTAAGACGACAGCCAAAGATGTTAACCGCTGAAGTATGTGAAAAGCGATATAGCACTTGTTGCTCACTTGTTTAACATTCATTAAGGCTGAACACTGATGCTTGCCAATGGCCCCTGGGGGACCAACTGGATTTAATGTGTCTATGAGACTATGATATCATTGAAAAAAGTCAAGTTTAAGAACTTAGCTTACTCTGGTGCTCTATTTATTGAACCACAGACACCCAGGACCTCTTAAAATTAAAAGAAATAATATCTACGTACTTTTGGTATGCCCACCTAGTCACCTCAATTATTTATCATCTATCATCAGTTCAGCATTTCTTGTTTGCTAATCCCAGTTGAATCTTGTTTTATTGAAGAATTAATTGCCAAAAGATTAACAAATTTTGGCTCATTTTGCTACTGAAAAGAAACACTCAGTTCTTGCATGTGCACCTGTGTCCTCTTTAGTTTTTGCAAATCTATACATAACTTTATATCTAATCAATCAGCTTAACCTGTGACCTTCAACCAGTTTATATACTTGAGCTCAATTTGCAAGGATATTTGATTTGTGTTTCGACTTGCAATAAATACCATTAATGCTTCTTAAGTAACACAATTCTGGGGTCAGATGTGATGGTTATAAGTTGATTAGAAAAATGATAATGACGCCGTGTTGGGTCTTTGGTTTGGTAATGATGTGGAACGTTTGCGTCATTGTTGTGAGCCCAAAGTGAATGGTACACTTTGCTTCATCCTCACTTGATCTGACTTCTGTACGAGTTGTATAGACAATTATTGCTTTCTTGACTGGCAAAGTAAATGATTTTTCCTCAAGTTATTTTTTCAAGCAGCTGCTTATGGGATACTGGTTGGATTGAGAAATCATTTTGTCAAGAAGATTCAAATTTGATATTTGAATATTTTACTAAATCTGCTTGATATTTTTATACTATTGGTAAATCATGCCTGATAAGGTCTGGCTTGAATGTATGATATGGTGCATAACTGCTTTTCAAGAATGATGTTGTTAATCAGAGTATGACTATGAATCCATGATTGTGTTTATAGTTTGTTGCTCCTGTTATTTGAAGATAGAAACTCGAAACAATATTGAAGAATAGTGGTGTCCTCATCCTCATCCTTGACATCTGTGAATATGTTCAATCTTGAGAAATTTGCTTGGCTTCAATACTAGTTGACACAAATGTGCTTCTAACTTGTGCTGCAGGATTATGTTCCAGAAGACATCGATAGCATATCTGGTTTTGAACCGCCTCAATCCCCTGACTCTAGCTACGACAATATCCAACTGGGTCAAGAGGATTTTGGGAAGGAGCCACCAATGGTTCCTCCACATCTAAATTTGACCCTACTTAACTCACCATCACCTCAGATGGAGATTCCGCCTCCTTACTCAAGACCGCAGCATGTAGTGCTCAACCATCTCTACATGCACAGAGATAGGAGCCGCCCCTCTGTTGTTGCCCTTGGCTCCACCAATCGCTTCCTCTCCAAATACGTGACGGTGGTGCTCTACAAGTCCATACAGAGGTAAAGATTGCTTAATGTACTTGTTTACACCATCGGAGATACATGTCAGGTAAATTGCTTATATTGGATTGAGAAATGGCCATACGAGGAATATATTCAAAATTCTGTTTTCGTGTGCAACTACTTGGGCTATTCTTTCTTACTTACTGTCCATTTATCCTTTCTTCTTTGCTTGATAATATCTCCTACAAGGATGCATCTCCTATCAATTTTGTTCCTCTCTCTCTCTCTCTCTCTCTCTCTCTCTCTCTCTCTCGAGTGGTAGATAAGAATCCATCCACATGATATTGAGAGTTGACTATGTTACTGGTGGTCAACTGCAAGCGATGCTAACTAGTAAGAGCTACAATTCATTCCCAGTCTTAATATTCTGACATCAATTTTGGATGGATTGCAAGAATATATTCAACCAACATCAGTTATTCCAACAATCTAATTCCTCTACCACTTGATTTACAATACAGCAATATATCACAGCTATTGGTTACTCAAAATTGCACCAATTTAGTATACCACCAGCTCTAGCATCTGCATTGCATTCTTCAGCTAAAAACGGGACAACCTGCCACCACGATCCCCGGTGCAGTTGGGCACGAAGCCAACGGACAATGGTCTGGCTCCGACCCCCACCACTTCACATTCTTGCCCTCGTTTTGCAGCGCAAAGAACAAGAGAACGCCCATGAAAGCTGTTCCGGCATCCAGTGCAGCCGATAGGACGTAGTTATACCTCTGCCACCACGTCCTTCTGTATTTGAACACAAAGTAGTTGAATATGGTTCCGGTGAGGATCCAGCTAGCTATGTTGGTTGGTGTGGCCGGTGGCATTCCGGCAAAGCCATAGGTTATGACTGGTATGTTGATGAGGGCTATCCACTTCTTGTCTGGGTACATTTTGCTCAGTATCCAGACCGGAAGTGGCAAGACTGCCCCTACCAAGAATAACCACACTAGGTTTCTATACAACCCTCCTGCTCCGAACAGCCTCTCCGGTCCGATTAGACCCCAGATGACCGAAGCATCGAAGGTGACACGAAACTTAGGGCACGTCCAAGGGCTCTCGGGGTGTAATGCCTCGATGTCACAGATGTTTTCGATGTTCTCTAACATCCACCATGCAACTCCGAGGTTGACTGTGCCGGAGACTAGTGTTCCGACCAGCTGCATAGGTTGGAAATTTTGGAAATGAGCGGCTAACAAATGACAATTCATGAGAAGAAGTTTGAACATAAAAAGACCTGAGCCATGAACATGCTTCTAGGAGGGATTTTCATGTAGTGGCCGAGCTTAAGATCGGCGAGGAATGAAAGAGCGTGTATCGTGCTTATTCGTCCGTAGATCTTGAAGAGAAGATTTGCAATAGGTTTTCCCGGTAGGATGTAGCCTATAATGAACTGTGCTATTATGTCATATCCTGGTTGCTGCACCAAAGAAAAACCATAGAAATTCAGCATCATTAAATCAAAGAGAGTTGATAAGGCTAGGCTGAAGATTACTTGATTGGTAGTTGCTTGAATGACTCCAATAGGGAGTGTGACAATCCAAGCTAAAGCAAATGCAAAGAGCATCCCCCACCACGGTAGCTGCACGTCTTCTTTCCACACGAACGACAACACTAGGGATAAGACGATGCTGCCAACTAATAGAACTAGAAACCACCATTGAGGCACTTGCTTGTAACTCTTCATCAACTTTGTATGTATGTCTACTTTCGCATTCTTCACAGCAGCTCTACTTTGTTTCCAAATATCACTGCCAAACAGAAACCATGCTATAAAATCACAAATATCAATGCATAAGCTTCCAATGAAGTACTAACCTGCCATGGAACAGAGCTACATGGGTGAGGGTTGCCGTGAATCTTGCGAATCCGGACCCAATGGAGAGGGCAAACAGAGGGCTAAGGTAGAGCTTGCTGTACTTTTCATAAGCAGAAATGTTAAGATCATATTGTGGGGTCAAGATCTTAGTAGTGTCATATTTATGCCCACTGGAAGTGAAGAGCTGATTGGAGAATATGGGGAATTTACGCGAATCAAAGGTATTGAACTTCCAGTAACATAGAGGGACAATGATGTATATGAACATGATAAATCCAATCATGACATTGAGAATGGAGGAAAATGGTGCGACCAAGGGGCTGCCATGATAGGCTGAGATCCCAGCCCAGTCGAGGGTGAAGGCACCCACACCGAGTCCATGGTAACCCGAACCAATCTGTTGAGCGGTGATGCTGTTAGGCCACACCCAACACACCCAAGAGAAGAATGTCAAAATCTGAAAGAGGTATCCCGGGAACAAGTAGTAGATGAAACTTGCTGTCATGCAGATGAGGAAAAACCGCATCCTTGTCATCCCCATCGACTTAGGCTCTCTTTCGTGAAGGGCCCTATAGAAACGCCACAAGAATTTTACCTTTAACAGAACACAAAGAACGTGGAAAAGGATTATACACAAAAATTGCCCAATTATTCAGATCAAACTCTTCCAAAGTGGACAAGTGGAGAGGCCGTCTTTATTCTAGATGTTATTATCAGAATCTTGCATCATTGGAATCTCAATTTACAGCCAACAACCAAAGAACAAAGTTTCTTTTCTTTCCATTGATTTATTCTCCTCTTATATTTCAGCATCCTAATATAGCATTGGAAGTAATACAATCATATCCGAATTCAGTGAACTCGAATAGAAGTTCAACTTTGGATGACTTCTTTTCCAAATGGAGAACTAGATGCTAGAATGTAGTTCTTAAGATGAACTAGTTACATAGAAGCTATTCTTTGTAAAAATCATGGGTTCTCTAGTAACATTTGATACTCAAAACACTATTGAAAATAGAAATTAATGAGTGAATTATATCTATATGAAGAAGAAATGCCAATTCAAGAAAGAGACAGACCTGAATAGAGAAACTTGGGCGACGTTGGAAGGCCACCACATCTCAACTGGATCAACCAAATATTTTCTCAACATCCCAGCCCATCCATATCCCACCAACTGAAATTAAGAACAACTCAAGATGATCACTATCAATGTAACATGTCTAGCAATTTGCATTTCTTTGTTTAACAACTTCTTTGAAATCAAAGAAATTAGTATAATTTTAGGATCAATATATATTCTAAATAACACTGCAGATACTATGTACAAGAAAACTGTATCACTTCACACTCACTCTATCTTGAAGTGAGAATGGAAATTGAGGGCAAAAGTGAAAGAAACTTAAGATTTTTAATTGATAATAATAATAATATTAAATACCTGAGTGGTCAAGACAATTAAAAGGGCGCAGAGGAAATTCAAGCTCTGCTTGTAGTAACCTTTCATCACAGTAATGGCGCCAATGGAGTAGGCATCGCCGCCGCCGGTAGACACTCCACAATTAGCCATGACCGTGATAATCACGTGCTCCTTAATATTAAAGGGGCCGGGGTTAAGGTTGAACGGCCACCGCCCAAACGCCGTAAACTCCTTATTCGGCAGCGCGGCCGCCATGAACCTGCCCACCGGCAGCACCGCAATCTGCATGAGAATCGCGGAAATGGTGAGCGGCTGCGTCCGGTAGATGAAGAAGGTGTTGAGGAACATCAAGAGGACGCAGGCGGCGATGCCCAGCACCCATGCACGGAATGTCATGACAGGGAGGGTGGGGTCGTCGGTCTCCGGCACCACCAAAGCCACCTCCTCGACGGAGCATCTCTCCTCCGCCTCGCCGTTGGAGGCGGGGGGTTTGGCTGCAGTAGTGACCATTAATGCTGCAGTTGGTTCAGAGATGAACAAATGGTTAAGGATTGTTTGTTTTCAGATAATTATTTATCTGGTCTGTACTTGAGATGAGTGTCACGACTTATATAATGGAAGGTGGAATATCGGGGGTGGATGGGAAGGTGGGGGAGATTGTTGGCCTTCGGATTTCTTTCTTAATTTTGGTTTTTAGTATCTCAATTCCTGCTCCATTATTGAATTTTCTTTGCAATTGATTGGATGTGGAAAACCAATATGGTTCTAATAATATTATTATTACAAGCAAGATAAGTGACCAGGCTGTCCAAATCGTTAAAGAATAAGGAATCCAGCGAATCGGATTACAACAAGAACGTTCAATTTACGGTTGAAAATGTATTCTCTACCACTCCTCCCTTCGTCCCGCTATTAGTGGTTCACTACTTCGATACGTTTACTAAAAGTGGCTCAGACCTAATTTGACAAAAAAATTACTATTATCTATCTCTCTCCTACTTTATCATCTACTATCATTATAAAACTCATTTTCTCACTCATATTTTATCATCTATTCTCTCACCTATCTTCTCTCTCCTACTTTTTCATCTACTCGTCTCTCATACTTTATCATTTACTTTCTTAATTATCGTGCTGAAAAGTTTTGAGCTGCTTATAGTGGGACAGATGTAGTATTATATTAAGACATTCTTTTTGAATTGATTCTTACCATTATTGGGTATTTAGAAAGAAAAATCGAAAAAAAAGTACTATGTGTTCATTTGAAAAGACCAGAAAATCGAGAAGAGAAAAGTTATATTGAGTTTTAGTTAATTATCACTTGATTATGAGGCATGTACTTGACAAAATTGTGAAAATTTCAATTTATGATGTTGAGGAAGAGAAAAATGGGAGCGTAGAAATGCATGGACGTCCGAGTAGGAAATGAAAATTATATAAATGAAATGACAATAAGTTATCTTATTGACAAAGTAAGAGAACACATGGTAATAAGATGAACAGAGATATTGGTGGAATATTATAATAACACAAGATTTTATTTACAACAAAACTTATAGTTTGACATAATTTAATTTGGACATGATATTTTTTAATTTTCTAATTTTTACACAAATAATTGTTGAAGCGAAGAATTTAGAGTGTTCTATTGGACCGTGTTATAAGTTCAAATCTATAGAAATTCGCGTCAGAATCTCAAACAAATTCATACATACCTAAAATTAAAAACAAAATAAATCTAAATTATATATGCTATTGTCTGACAAATTTCTATTTGGTATGACAGATTTAGACGTAAGTCTGAATTAAATTCGGAAAATGACCGGACTAATGTAATGTTTTTTTTTTTGGAATTATTGATCACTATAAGTAAGACTATAATATTTGATGTGGCTTGACTTTGCTGAGAAAAATGCGCCATCCTTATGAAAAATATACTCTAATAAAATTCAGGAATGTCCGTACATCTATTCCATGGTTGCTAGTTAGGATTATATATATTCTTAATTATATGCAGGGAATCTAATCATTTTACTTACTAATCACTTTTAAATTTAAATTAAATTATAAGCAAATAATTATAATCGGTTGTTACTTGAATTGGATGAGTCTCAAATTAAATCTTCACCATTTATGGTTAAAACAACCCGTCGAAGCATACTTTATTTAGACTAATGTTGTTCTCTTAACACATAACCTATCATTTCATTATGCCAAAACGATACCAGAAATTGAAAAATCAGAACGTTTGAAATAACCAGACACAACATACTAGGAAAATTGATCTAATTTTCTCAAAACCGGTCTGATTAGTTTGGCCGAACTAAATATCCCGTAGTCCGATGGTTTATTTCTGTGTCAAACCGAGGTGCAATACCTTTTTGTTTCTTTTTGGCGGGTGGGGAGTGGAAGTGCGTGTCAATTCTGAGAGTGATCTTCAAAAGGGAGGAAATTAGGTACTAATTATGCGATTAAGTTAGCAAATACATGCCATTAGAAGGGGATTAATGGTAGTTAGTGGCTGAAGGGGTGCTGCTTTCTGAAGCGTGAGTGTCACGTGTTGTCTTAATTCCGACACACTTTTGGACGCTAGCCACAGAAGCACCACATTTAACATCACCCGTGGAATCTCCGCGGGACCCAATGCGGCATCGCCACCTCACCCTTTGACGCCGTTAGCGAAATGGAACACTGCAGTCTTCGATGATCTGACAGACGGAGTCGTCACTGGCGCCTGCCAGTCGTACGCCCAGCACGTGGCCCGCGTGTGACATCTCCAGCCACGTCACACATTTATATATATATATATATATAGTAATACCCACTTTTAGTCAAAATAAAAAAAATATATAAATATAGTCGAAAACATAAACAAAACATAAAAGTAGTCATTTTGTCTTTATACGGCGGGGCCGATGGTTCATATTATTTTTTTTTTCAAATGGCCATCGGCCCCTCTTTTTTTTTTTCCACTTGGCCCCTCTTTTTTTTTTCCACTTGGCCCCTCTTTTTTAACTTGTTAACAATTTTTTATGGCCATCGGCCCCTCTTTTTTTTTTTATGGCCATCGGCCGCTCTTTTTTAACTTGTTAAATATTTTTTTTTTCAAATGGTGACAATGCCCTTTTTTTTTTTTTTTTTTTTTGAAATGGGGCCGATGCCCTATGAAACTACCCTTTCTTTTTTCTTTTTTCACATAAGGGCCGAAGCCTCCATTTTATTTTATTTATTTTTTTTAATTTTTTTTTTCACTTGGCCCCTCTTTTTTAACTTGTTAACAATTTTTTATGGTCATCGGCCCCTCTTTTTTAACTTGTTAAACAATTTTTTTTTTTCTTAAACATTTTTTTTTTCAGGGATTATGGAGGGCCTATGGTCTCCATCGGCCCTCCATCGGCCCCCATCGGCCCCCATCGGCCCTGCGTCGTATAAAGACAAAATGGCTATATTTTTGTTTTTTTTAGTGATAGGCTATATATGTATATATACTTCTACTATTTGGCTACAGTTAAAAATTTCTCTTTTTATATTGATTGAATGCAAGGTGAGGTGATCATACATAGGAGTATTAATTTTCTCTTTCCTAAAAGTGCGAGCTCTTTGACTTATGAAATGGTTATTGGTGAATCATGAATGTGACAACATTCAATTCCCCTTTCTCCTATCAGCTATTATTATTATTATTATTATTATTATTATTATTATTATTATTATTATTATTATTATTATTATTATTATTATTATTATTATTATCTAAGTGTACTAGATTTTGTTCCCAAATACTATGTCTAATAATCAATTACCTACAAATTAATTGTGGGATCATTATTCCTTCCAACCAATTTTATTGTTTAATTGAACTACGCTGATGAGGTATTGACGTATTGGTGTATGGTAGTATAATTTATTATATCCTATTTTAAGAGATGAGGCACACTTGTGCAATGGATGTAGGTACATTCGAGCAAAAAAAGATCTAATTTTGATTCAATTAGACCCGAGTTGACTTACATTAAAAAAAAAAAAAAAAAACCCTTCTCTCTCTCTTTCATCTCTCCACCTCTCTCTCTCGTCTCTCCGCTTCACCTCTTCGAATTTTTCCAGTATTCAACAGCAAGACGTCGCTGTCGGGGTAGTGCTTTGTCAAATCGGTGTGTTTCTCTCTCTCTCTCTCTCTCTCTCTCTCTCTCTCTCTCTCTCTCTCTCTCGACACCACACGCACAGATCTTCACAAAGTGTGTGTATTGAATTGGAGTTAATTAGGTCAATTGAATCAAAATTGTTGCTGAAATTTGGTAAATATTGTTTGTGCATGACGGTGGTGGTAGAATTAGCAGATTCGTTATTAATTTATAAGATTTCTTGGTAGAATTGTGTTTGTCCGTTATGAAGTGGTCCACCAAGTAGATTCCTTGTTAGTTTACAAGATTCTTTCACATACTTTCAACGAATTTCGTACAGGTACATAATAGCTTCTCTTAATCGACCTGTTTACGTATCCATACGTCCGTGAAATGACATTTTTATTCATAATAATTGACACTCTGAAATAAAATGACACATTTGTTCGTTGCAATTGACAAATTTATTCATTGTAAATGACATTCTATGAGAATGTGACACTCTTCGATGAGACAATTGACACTTTTGTTCATTACGATTGACACTTTTAGATAAATAACATGTTTGTTCATTGCAATTGATACACTTATTGATTACAAATGACATAAGAATCTGATAACACTTTTGTTTAAAGCAAATGATACTCTACAAATGACATTATTTCTTAAAAAACAAATGACACTTTTGTACGAAAACAAATAGTACTTTATAAATGACACTTTTATTCAACACAAATGACACTTTGTTCGAAATAAATCATACTCTAAAATGACTTTATTCTTCAAAAACAAATTACACTTTAGTACGAAAATAAATGATACTTTACAAATTCAACACAAATGACATTTTTGTTCAAAGCAAATGATACTTACGTAAGTGACGGTAGAAAGCGTTCAAAATGAAAATAACACTTATTCACAACAATGACATATCCATCTTTACAATAATTGAAAAGAAGAATTAAAATAAAAAACAAAAAAAAAAAAAAATTGAACAATGATGTCAACATGACGTTATGCTGATGTGAGCAAGAGGGATCCAGGTAGAGCAAGTAAATAGGCTGCAAATTTAATCTCAAATTGAGTCCGACTCACTGAAGTTTTTGAGTTAAGAGATTCTATTTCGTCTCAATTTGCAATGTATGAAAGACTTTCATGGTTTCGGTTTAATAACCTTAAAAACAACTAGCGGTACTATTCAAAACAGCCACTATAACATAAATTGCAAAAGTAGTTATTTTATAATTATTTGACAAATTGACACAAATTGTCCCCAATATTTACTAGTTTGGATGAATTGGTCACTAATTCTTTTTTTTTAGTTTATTGGTCCTCAATGTTTGCTAGTTTAAATGAATTGGTCCTTCTGTTAAATTTTAAGTTAGTCAATTATTAATATTAGGGGCATTTACGGAATAAAAATTTCAGTGACCAATTCATCAAATTTTTAAATTAAATTCTAACTATATTTTTTCAAATATAATTTAGATTATAATATTTTTCAAATAAAATTTTTTAATAATTTTTTTTTTCAAATAAAACTCTTGGTAATTAAAAAACTTAAATAAAGAGCTAATTAAAAATAAAAAATCAACTAAATCTAGATTAATTAATAATAGTTTTAGGATCAATTCATCCAATTTAAAAGTAATTTTAAACTATTTTTTAAATAAATTTTTTAATTAACTTTTTTCAAATAATTTTTTTTGTACGTTTTTAAATTAAAATAAAAATTTAACTAAATCTATATTAACTAATAATTTTGTGTATCACGACGGAGGAGGGAAGCGGTTAACACAACGATTGGAGAAGGTGTTGTATTCTACGAGGTTGGATATAATGTGAGAGAGGAGCGACTGGACGACTTGGAGGTAAGAGGTAGCCGGAGGATATGGAGGATTGACGTAGACAGAGGACTAGGAGAGGGTGGTATAGGCAAGGGTGGCGAAGTGCGGAGTTTGTTGTTGTTGCGACGGGCGCGGTCTTGGTATGGTGGCAGAGAGGGAATTTAATTATTTTTTATTTTTTAATAAATTTTGTTGTTACCAAAAACTTTATTTAAAAAAATTGATTTAAAAATTGGATGAATTGGTCTCTAAAACTATTACTAGTATTAGTTAATTTAGATTTAGTTAATTTAGTTAATTTTAATTTACTCTTAATTTAAAATTTTTAATTAAGATTTTTTTCGTACAAAAATTTTATTTGAAAAAAATTAATTAAATAATTTTATTTGAAAAAATTATAATTAAAACAAAATTTTGAAAAAAATAGTTTAAACTTAATTTAAAAATTGGATGAATTGATCTCTGAAATTTTTATTCCGTAAATGCCCATATAACTACAGTTGACTAACTTAAAATTTAAGAAAATGAACAATTTATTCATACTAGCAAACACTGGGGATAATAAACTATAAAAAAAAGATTAGGGACCAATTCATCCAAGTTGACAAACATTGGGGACCATTTGTGCCAATTTGTCTAATTACTTTCAAAATAAAATCTAGATTACTACAAAATTCAGATATTTTTCGCTTATAAACTTAACAAGTCAGAAACTAAACCATTATCAACTGTTTTTTTTTTCTTTCATCATAAATAATTCATTAGCTATGATAATACTCACTCCGTCCTATTAGTAGTATCACAGTTATTATGAAAATGGTGTTTTGTGACTTTTTGAGTGGTTGATTCTTGTTCACATATTTTTTATCTTTTCTAAGAATGAGACACTTCTAATGGGACAATCAAAAAATGAAAACGAGACACTACTAATAGGACAGAGGGAGTAATAATTTTTTTGAAAAGACACATGCACTAGTCACTTTTTGGATTGATATCTTTCATACTAACATATTTTTTTCTTTTCCAAGAATACAAAAGTTAAGTGTTGGTATTACTTAGGATTGTCAATTAGACCGGTTAATCGATCAAACTGAATCGAACCAATATTTTTTCAATCGAACCAAAGTAAACCAAAATTTTCAGTTTGGTTTTTGGTTTTCATTTTTAAGGTTTTGTTGGTTTTCGATTATTTTCGGTTTAACCAATCGGTTTACCAAACCAAACCGTGAAAATGTTTGAATATTTTTAAATTAAAGTACTAACTTTTTTCTATACTATTTATATTCATAAGAAAATTATAATTAATTTTACAATTTGTTTCCTTATTATTCTTGGAAATTTGGTTCTTACCTAATCAAGCTGAACATAACTAAAAAAAAAAACCGGTTTCTGTATTTGGTTATCACTAAATAGAGAACTGAAATTTCGAATTAACACCCCTAGTATCTGTTATTCTTTCATACAGATACGTCAAAGATTTTTTTTTAAAAAAAAAGATTTAATAATTTTAAGGGATATTCTTTCTTAAATACACCAAGCTTTTTTGAAATTCTCTTTTTGCACACGAAAATTCAATTTAACCCATAAATAGATCAACTATTAATTTGTTTAGAATTTTACACCAGTCTAAACACTGAAGAAATCAAAACTGACATGACAGTTTTCGGCATAACGTGACTCCTGACATGTTAGATGAGTATGCGTCGACCGTATTCGATTATCCAGTAAATATAAGAACTCTTTACAGTTTTCCTTTAGTGCACATGACCTTTGAAATTATTTATTTTTCACACAATTCAAAATTACTATTTTTAATTATTAATTATTTCTAATAAGATTTTTTATAATGAATGACCGAATTAAGTTGGCCCTATTTTTTTTGTTTTTAATATGGGAATAAAATGTAGAATGAAACGAAAGACACTCACATCCATCTATCAAGGTTTTGATAAGAAGATATTCGAGAAGGTAGTTGCAGCAACGAATAAGAATGAGAATTCTTTAAGCCTCTTCTAAATAATAATAAATTAAAAAAATCATGTGTATTAATTTTTTTTTTGAGAAATCTTATTAGAAATAAATAATAATTAAGAAAATTAGTAAATCTCAACTGTGTGTAAAAAAAATTAAAGTTCATGTGCAAAAAGAGAAATTGTAAAGAGTTTGTGTATTTACTGAAAATTGGACAAGGTCGATGCTGTCTCACTCAACACGTTAGTAGCCATGTCACGCAAAAAAATGTTATGTCAACTTTGATCTCGTCGGATTTTTGACCAGTGTGCAATTTGAAATAAATAAAAAATTGGTGTATTTATGGGCTAAATTGAAAGTTCATGTAAAAAAAAAAATGAAAAAAAATTGGTGTATTTGTAGGAGAATATCCCTAATTTTAAATATAATATGAATGTTATTTTGTACTCCCTTCATTCCATTATTCATGTACAACATACTATTTTCGTTCGTCCCATTATTTATGTCTCATATCTAAAAATGAATAAATGAATGGGTCATAATCAATTTAAATAAGTGGATCTCATCACTTTATATTTTTCCACCACCAATTTATTACTTTATACACACTGTATTAATCTCCGTGTCAAATCTCAATAAGATAGAGGAGTATTTTGTTTATGAGAAAACTATGTTAGAATCTATTAATATGTCATTTATGGCTGAATACAAAATAAAGTAAATTAACTTTACTAGCGAAATTCTAGTTGAGAGGTAGAAATCACCATGGACGGATTTATGATTTAGAGTAAGGAAAACGCCAAATGTCTATCTATCCAAGTTGATCGTTGAAGCACCTTTTTGGTACGTGGTCCCACATATTTGACTTTTAGGCAAGATTTAGGGCCCACTCATTCATGCCAACCGAACATTTTCACTTTGCTACCGGACCCACAATTTTTTTGCCACTGGCCCGCTGCTTCATTTCTTCCTCCTCTCATTAACTTCATTGACAAACGTTCGTTTTAGGATAATATTTTAAAGGTTTTAATGTGTTTCCTTTTTCGTTATTCTTAATATTTCCAAAAGATTAAAAAATTTAATATGTTAATCGATAGTTCATGGTTTTTCCTAAAATCGTGTTTTCATGATATTCCATTTCCACAGCAAAACTACTTATAAAATTGTAATACATTGTAAATCTTACGATAAGCTTATAGTTTACAATTGATGGAACGGATGATACCATCCTTGTTTTATAGATGAAAGATTTTTGTAGTTGAAAGAAACCAAATTCGGGTGTGTTTGTTTGGTTGGTTGTTATTAAGCGACTTAGTGATGCACAGTGCGTGAGTTGACCCAAAAAGAGCAAAAGTGTTAAAACAAAGGCAACGTGGACGAGATGAGCTTTTTTGATGTTACCCAAACCAATAGAATAGGAAGTCGTTATTGTATTCTAAATTTTACGATTGGAATGATTGAAATTTGACAAAGCATTGGTTGGGCTCATAGAGTGGATGAAAATCATCGTCCTCGTTCTTACATGGTCCGTCCGGTACGACAAGCGTATGAATTCTCCAATGTGGGATTGTGGGGGCAATCCAAACCTTTTCCAACACTTTGGTAAGATTATATATAGAATTTAAGGATGAAACGCCAGTGCCTTTCACAGTCACAACACAACTCCTCACTATTATATTCTTATTGGGCTTATACCGGCCTGTGACACCTGCAGAAGGTTGTGTTGTGTAATGGAATTCAACAGTTGAGAATCAAGTAATTAAGGTAAACATCATGGCTACAGCATCTCATTTAGATGAAGAAATAAATGCGGCGAATATAAGAGCATTACCACCATAATTGGTGGAAGAAATAATTCACTTCCAAAGCTAAAACTCCAAATCTTATAAATCATGTAATAGTAATAGCTATTCATTCATACAAGCCAGGCTTTGGGCTAAAAAATTAGTCCAAAGCACATAGTGACAACACTACTTCCTCTGGCAGGATACTTGAAAATTTGTTGTTGAGACATAATCTATGTCACATAAACCACACACACTACAAGTATATCACTAGTTGACTACATAACAGAGCAAGCATTCGGATTTTCGTCGCTGAACAGTTGAGGGGCATAAGCAAGCTCCATGTAGTGCTTGGGAGGCCAGTGTTCCATTTTCTTCATCTCCGTTTTCTTATCATTTTCTTCCTTGCTTTCTTCTGCTTCTTTCTTCTCTTCCTTCTTCTCCTCCTCTTTCTTTTCCTCTTCCTTCTTTTCTTCTTCCTTCACTATGGATGCTTGTTTGCCGGTTCTCTTGTTCACATCATTCACTAGCTTATCTGGATCGAAGACACCTTTCACTATAACCCGATCGTTTGCAATATCTGTTGTCACCAATTCTACACCTGCATGCAAGACATCATAATATCATTAGTGTACATTTTAATCTAGGTTATAAGTCAATGATATCATCAGTTCTTCTTTTAAAGACAAATGAACACTTAAAAACAAACATAAACAACTAATATAAGTATTCTTTAAAATCCCTTAAGTTTGAAGAATTTGGGATGATCTTTATTTGTCATCCTAAATGGACAACCAAGTCAGTGAGAACTATATATTCTAGATCAGTTACATAAAACAGAGCATGCATCATTGCTAGAACGAATAAATCAAGTTACATCTCCAATCATACAATCAACAACACTGAAACAAGACAAATAAAAAGGATGAAAGCTTTTTATAGCTAAACAAGATTATATTCATGGTCTCGACTCTCACCTTCTCATTTCACTTTGTTCTTTCTTTTAGGACAATCCGAAAACATGGTTAATTAATGATCAAGGGCAAGCAAAGTTTGCTGTAATTTCATTACTCAAAGTTACCTTTAACTTTTCCGATTTTCTTCTGCAGTACGTGCGCACATGCTTCACAATGCATTCGAACTTTTAAGGCCACTGTTATGACGGCTGGAGGCTGCCACGTCAGGAAAGAAACGGCAAACATTACATTACTTACTGATAATAAAAAATTAATTAGAAAGCAAGAACAAGAATGACTATGCAACTTTTTAATCCCAAAAATTATGCAGCAGCCGAGTAAAGTAATCTTTCCAAGAAAAGTAGTAATATCGTTTTCCAAGCAAGTCCAATTGTGTTGTTTCTATGATTTTATTTAGAATTTCTGTAGCAGCCCGTGCATGAATTAGCTGTGGGGGTGGGGCATGAAATGAGTCACCCACCCACCCTTTTCCTCGTTAACCGCGCCACTGCATTGACCCCATTCGCCCAACCTCTGCCGTTGAGTGGTTTTCATGTCAGCAGCGCAAGTTGCACACTGCGCGCTCCCGCTCAGACAATAGCTTAATTCCTACGTATAATTCAGCTTCATTTTGACCATCATGTAATCACTTCCATCCACCTACTATTATTAATATTAGACACAATATATTGTACCTCTTGTTTCTTTTCTTGTTTAGGTTTTGGATCTTTGCTATCTTCTTCTTCTTGCTGCTGCTGTTGTTTATCGTCGTCTTGTGTTTTTACGGGCAGCGGTGAAATGATTTCAACTTTTCGGCCACTCTTCTTTTGAATCCTTTGGCACACCTTTAAAGGGTCGGCAGCCTTGCCTTTCACCACCACTTTGCTCGCCTTGCAGTCCGCCGTTACGCCCTCCACTCCTATTCAATTAAACATCCTTCTTTTTTCTTTATATAAAAATCATACCCATCATTCAAATTAAGATTAATAATAAAAAAAACAAATTAAATCAGATTAAGTTGATTGGCAAACGTGCTGAGAGAGAGTAGTGTAATAATTTAATAATGTCTATATAACCTTGGAAACGTGCTGAGATTAGTGCAATTATTAAATTAATAATGCCCATGTGGTTCTATAATCTATTTTCGTACCACGCACGCACGTCTCCTTACTAATTTGATGGCATTACAACTATAAGGAAATCGATTGGCATTGAATACGTTAAAATGTTTTCAAGAAATGATAGATTCCAAAAATTAGATGAGCCCCTTGCCTTCCTTTTTTTTTTTTTTTTTTTTCACCATATTCTTGGACCAGACCACTACATGAAAACAACGCACTTTGCCACTTAGTACGAGGTTTTAAATAATGATGCTGTAATTAATTGCATAATCATAAATGGTCACGAGTAACAAGAAGTTGTGATGTGAAGAAAATGTGAAGTAAAAATGAAGGGTTGATTGGAGAGACCTTGGAATCCTTTAAGGGCTCTGGCAACTTTCCTGGCGCAAGCCTCACAATGCATGTCAACTTTGAGCACGATTTCTGTACCCGCCTCTTCATCTTTCTTCTCTTCTTCTTTCTTCTCTGCCTCCTTCTGTAATATCACAAACACTATCACTATCAATATTCGTCGCGCGTATATAAATTAATGTCGTGCAGCTTCTCGAACCATGCATTCTAATTCATTAATCATTTTAGCTTCAAATTAACTGTAAAGACGCCCAACCATAATACATTTAACATCACTGAGTCAACAAAGAGAAGAAAAAGAAAGAAAAAGAAAATGTGGAAAATGGCATTTACTTCTTCGCCCATATCTTCTTCTCTTTGTTGGTGAATTTGTTTGTGAGAGATGGAGGGGAAATATAGAGGTGGGCAGAGTGAAATCTGATGTGTCCGTATTGAATGCGATACGGGAAAATGTTGCCGTTGCTGACTCATCGTCTCATTATTTAGGGTCCACCCACATGAAATGTCATATCCTGCTTCTTCTAATAAAATACAAGTAATTTAACTAGCTAATTCTCAATTTAATTACCTACTACGGAGTTAAATTATTTTTAAGATTTCAAATAAATTAAATACGTCCCCTAGGTTGCACGGACACGGACACGGGACACGGTACGATACGGACACGGGACATGGGATACGACATTTTTTGAAAAATTTAGGACACGACACGGACGCTGATATAAAAAATATTAAATTATTAATATATATATATATATATATATATATAAATTTAAAAATGATCAAGTTTTTCAATATCAAACTCATATTTCAAATGATCAACTCAAACGACATAGTCATAATTCATAAGTAGATAACCATAACATAAAAATGTAAAATACTAAAATAAGTAGATAATCTAAATACATTATTAAGGTAAGTAATATTTAATTATATATTTATTTACTTATTACTAATGTAAGGTAATTAATATTTAATTATATATTTATTTACTTATTATTAATTATATATACGTATCCCATTGTCCCTTTACTTATTTAATTTTATATTTATTTACTTTTTACTAATTTCTAACTACATGACCCATTCAACCGTGTCCACTACAAGACTAAATCAAAAAACGTGTCCGTTGTCCCCTTGGGATGACAAAGTTGGTGAAGGTGGGTAGGCCCGGGATCGATAGATCCTGAGTTCAAATCCTACTGGAAGCAACTTTGTGGAGCCTGTCACCTATAGTTAGCGTAAGATGGTTGAACTCTCATGTGTGGTTTGCAGGCTACTACACAAGGAGCGGGGTTTACCCAGTGCGCACCGAAGGTAGCAGCTACGGGTTCCACGTATAAAAAAAACGTGTCCGTTCCGTGTCGGACACATAAATCGCCGGGTCCGAAAACGTGCCCGTTTTTTTTTTTAATTTATGGACACATTTTTGCCGTGTCGGACACGTGTCGGGCCCGTGTCCGGGCGTGTCCGTGTCCGACACGTGTCCGACACAGTACGGCGGATTTTTTCGGAGTGTCCGTGCAACATAGTACGTCCCATTATTTATGTTCCATTGAAATTGAACAAAAAATAGGTGTGAATATATAAAGTGTGGTGTGTGGCAGAATTTATTTATTTAAATTGATTGTAAAACACTAGTTTATTATTTTAGTTAAATTGATACATAAATTGTGGAACAGTTAGAAAAGACAAATGAAATAATATTTTTTTCTATTAAATTACCAAGTAGCTACAAAAAGAGAACTGTGAGAATTTGTGGAGAACCATACCCACCAAAGCCCCTAGTGGTGCACTGCTTCAATCGGGACTAGAATAGCACAGAAGGAGCAAATTTGTCAATTGTACGTACATAGTAGTATATGCTATGCTGCACTGATCACAACGAATATAAATTATGATTCAAGTTTGAATTTGAATTTGAATTTTTCTGTTGTTGGCCGTAAGAAAAAAGTTAGGTAATCCAAAATAGGAAGCGGTTCCCGTGTGAACAACCTTTATCGTGTGAACGTGTGAACACTGCAATTTAAAACAAACGTATTGCACTTTCAAGGTAAATATACTGTACTTTCATACTGCAATTTACGTGCTACACTCAGGGGCGGATTCAGCCCAATAAAATACCTTGGGCTGGATATGAATCAAAAGAAATACGTTGGGCTGGACTATTAATTTTAACCTATATTTAAAAAAAAAAAATCTAAAATTACTATTAGTAAAAAAAAAAATTTCTTACTAGGGCTAGAGCCCACTCAGCCCTAGGGTGGATCCGCCCCTAGCTACACTTAAAGACATATGTAGTGCACTTTAAGTATTGTACTTTAAAATATAATATTTTTGTCTTTAAAGTGCAGTACATTTATCTTTAAAGTACAGTGTTCACACGTTCACATAAAAACAGACTGTTCACATTTGAACCTCCTCCATCTAAAATATATTTTTTTATTTGAGTTAAAGGGGGAAGAATCGAACATTCATCTCTCACGGTCGTCTCACCCGTGTTATTTATTATTTGTGAATGTAAATAGAATCTATGTAATTCGTGGGGAGCAATTAATTTTGTTAGCAGTTTCTAGAAAAGAAAAGAATAATCATCAAGATTCCATCCAATTATAAGAGACGAAAAAATTGGATAAGACGCGCTGTACCTTTGTTCGAAGGATTTGGATTTTGGAAGCTTGTAATTATGTCCTACCCTAGGATAAGGTAATCCATAAAAAAGCTGAATCTTTTCTAAAATTATACGGCTCCATATATAAACAATAAATCTTGAATAGAATCGCTGAAATAAAAAAAAAATCATTATAGAAGATGTGGAGTATGTTGTTTGTTTGTTTTTGACGTGCGATTTTCTTAACTCTTGCGGGCCTATTGAGCATGATATTATTAACCTCGATATCGACTCCAATGGCCAAAATTTTAGTAACTCGAGTTAATTTGTCTTTTTAAATTACTCTCTTGTAATTTTACTCCCATATAATAGTCTTCCAATTTGTTTAATAAGGAGCGTTACATTATGATTCACTACTTCGATTCAATCATCATCTTCCTCCTACTTCGTGTTTGGCCTCTAATCCAATGGTACCATTGTTGAGACTGGAAATTATTCACAATAAATTAAATTAGTAAAATATGAGAGCCGCAAAGCTTTGGAATACATGTACAGTGGATGTTGAAGTTTCAACGTTTTATGTGACCTTTGCCATTCTTCAAAGGGTTTGACTTTCTAGAAGATAGTGATTAGTACGTCTAAGAGTCGACCTCAAAGGTGCACTGCCCCTCAAATTATGCCAATCTGAAATTGGACAAAAACATATAAATAATATATACACGTTAATATTATTGAACTATTAGTTACAGATTTAAAGAATACTCAACAAATCATTTGCAATTTTAATTTGATTATTTGCTTCGCCACTAACCAGCTCCATTAATTAAGGTGGGACGCACGTTTTCTTAACTCTCGGAGACTATATATGCATGCTCTTACTTATTCAATGGCTACGTATTCAAATGGGGAATTGCATTGGCTCAGCACCAGCACGTGCATTTGATGAATACGATCAAGAACTAAAGGATTCGACAGTTGTTGCCGGAAAGATCTGTCATGCCCCAATTCCCGAAGGAAGGCAAATGGGCCGGAGCGCGACTAGGGAGGGGTGAAAGAAGCGGGAAAGAAAGGGGAAGAAATTGAAACATCTGAAATTCAGTAGCACTTGTATTTATATAATTAAGATCAAACTACCTCGGTAAAAACAAGAGAGGTAGAGCATAATATACATATCGATACAGCGGAAGCATCTCAAAATAGACGAGAATTTGTACAATAACACAAACAGACCAACTCAGCACCGTCACCTCCACACTGCCGTCTTCAGCCTGCAAAATCATTTTTGGAAACATTTGGCTGAGCACTAATGTACTCAGTGGGTAATGCAGCTGATAATAAACATCCAAAAAATCCTTTTCAAAATCATGAAATGTTCACGCATTACTGGTATCACATAGACAGTTTTAAAATCGAAAGCAGTCTATGTATACCAAAACTTTCACTTGGCCAAACCTTTCTTCCTCAGCTATTGGTGCATTCTATACTTCTCGTTAAACTCAGGGAAACACATTCAGCTGAGAGTAACCTCGTTCCCTTCATTAGGCTTGGGAAAAACAGATTCTCCCAAGGCTAACTTCGTGACGTTTGGTGTACACTCAACCCACGGCTACGTCTAGCTCGGGATCCGATCGTATTCAATACTTATGGGCGAGCCCATTTTCATTCAAGTAGATGCACAATTCCAATAGTGAGCGAAGCAAATTTTCATGAACATTCATAAACTTTAACTTGCGTAAATATCGAGCTTAATAGCTCAAACATAAATTTCTTAATCAAAAATAAAACCCATCTTGTTTTTACTCTTGAATTGCTTCGGTCCTCTTTTCGGTTTTTCAAACCGAACCTTCTCCTTAATTCTTCCAAAGTCTACTTTATTTCGTAGTCTCTTGAATTCTCGTATGAAATGGTGGTGGAAAATCAGCAGGTTCATCTACTATTTATAGGGACAATTAAAGTTTGTTGAGTCACAAAAGCTAGTTATAGGTATAGCTTTGCATGGTATTAAGCTATACCTTCCTTATGAATCCATGTGGCAGAGCAAACACTCTTTGACTTCTTCCTTCTAGAAGATTATTAACTATGCCCTTTTCACTATATAATAGGTATACGTATCAAATTTTGATTCTATGACTTATTTTACTAATATAACTTACGGTTTAAAACCATACACGAATACAAATTAAGCATGTACAATTTCATAATGTCTCAACATCCTTATTTAATCGGCTATGAATCTTCACTTAGGGAATAATCAAAAGTCCTTAAATCATTTCGAAACTAGGGATATCACGTCCCTTCCTCCTTAAAAAATTTCGTCCTCGAAATTTGTAAGTGTCAACACCACCGGGAATGTTATGCTTTCATATCTTCTCGTTCTTACAATCTATGTTTACTTCTCAAAACATGAAGCTCATGATCACATCTTTGTATAATACCAATCCCGCTTCACAACTTAATTCGAACGTATTACCACTTCATAATACTTAACTTTGTGTTGAAGCTCGACAACTTAACCGAACATGAGAGACACCACATTCGTCCATTGAACTAGGTAGCAATTCCATGAAGAACTTTATCTATCTAGCTCGTACTTTGAGAATTTCTTGCGGACTCAATCTATTTTTCTCAATCATATAACTCTTTAAAGAAGGAGAATATTTCGAGAATAATTGCGTTACAATCAATTAATCATAAAATTCTTCCACGCTCATCACTATAATTTCTTCGTATCTTTATCCAGTATCTTTATCTCCCGAGTATATACATTTCGCAAGCTCCCACAGTGACCAATTATCTTATTGCTCTCGAAACAAACGTATTCCACTTAAAGAAAAATAACTTTCAAATCTACCATGAATTTAAATAGTTCTTTCTAACTCTCCAAATAGTTCGCGAATCGAGAACTGAATCATTACTCATTTACTCATTGGATGTTTCTTATAACTGTTCTATCATTTTGAAATGAATCTGGAATCACAATCTGAGGTGATCGACATCCTACACGCCTCGTACATTGAGATATTTCTTGAGGTAACATTATGTAATCCCGCCTAATCAAAACGTGGTTCGAATTGGAATGAAATTCGTTGACTTTATCTATTAGTTAACTTGGCCCACGTAACATCGTTCCATTCTGCTGATAAAGCTTATAACAATACGCTTAACCTTTCTTAGGAATTTCGTAGGGCTACAACAATCTAGTCTTTTGTATAGCGCCTAACACGATGAAAGATTAAGCAACATTACGAGCAAAGTTACTACTTTCATCATTTCTTCTCAAATCTGGGTACATCTTAGTCTCCCCTGTTTTGATAGTATCTCGAGTGGCAATTATAACAACAAAGGATTCTGACTATGTCGTCAAATGAAAGAATTGGAGGGGTCAATGAAAAGGAACAACCGCGCCAACCATGTAATTAAAAGATGATATTATACCTCTTTCATGATATAGATAGTCGAGTAGCTATTTCGCCAAGATCTCATCGGGAATCTTCTCTTCAATGTTTGAGATCGAATATCTAAAAGTATCGTGTTTTTATACGTAACTCGATATCGTAAAATGGGGTTCTTTCACTTGTGCCTCTATCCTTTCCTCGCGTCATGCATGTCTTCATCATGACCATAACCAACCATCTTATGTATACTAAATACTTGGAGCTTCTCTCCATTAGTTGATTCCGACAGTGGATGTAGTCTTTAAAGATTGAAGATAAATTATCGTTTAAATTATCCTTAAATCGGGTGCTCTAGGGTTGTTTCTTCAAGTTGTATCTATCTTGATGGAAAAGTACCATTCGAGGTCTCCCTTGGCATCTCGTGCTCAGGTAAAGATATCTTCCGTATGATGTGTGTGGTAAGTTGTAGTAGAAGTGTTGTGAATCTGATGTGCATCTGAACTGCTGAAGGGAGAGACATTCAGTAACGCTAAACTGCTGAACCCTCAGTAGAGCTGAGCTGTCGAAGACTCAGTAGAGCCGAATCCGTTGAATACTCGGCAGAACCGCACCGCCTGATTCTTCGAACTGTTGAGTGCCATACTCAGTTTCTTCATTTTTAATAAAGAGCGGTGATTTGTTAATCTCCATCAGTTGTTGAACGGTTTCGATGGCTCCTTATAGAGTCGTAGTCAACACGCTTCTTACTTAGTCGGTTATATTCTGTTAAATTATCTCACCTCGAGATGTCCGCCCTCTATACAAAAGAGCTGAACTTGTTTGTATTTTTCGATTTGAATAATCTACTAAAATTTCTCCCCAAATTTCTCAATACTAATTGTTTTCAACGTTAACAAGATCCTTGCTATAAACTTCCTATTAATGAGATTCTCGATCAGAGATATTATGTGATATGTGGTGGTCCGTGAGGTCACCTTTTCCTTCGTTTCAGAATACGACTATCCTACTAGAAAACATTTTAAGAGAAACATTACAATCTCTCCAAAAATCTTGAAAACAACAAACTCTTCGTATGTGACCATTCTTGAAAAGCACTATGTAAACGTGTTAGCTGCTCTCGGTGTTTGAGACATAGATCTTATCTTCCATAGATCTAACACGAGGTTAAATCTGAATAAATTTGCTTTCTAGGTTTTATCATCATAGTCATTCTAATATTGCTTAGAAAGTCTACATTATAAGGGTTGAAATCTCATCATATCTCATCTAGCGTGTTTCTCTAACTACAAGATGATCATACTTTTTTTTTTCACCATAATTCTGCTATGTTATAAAGGTCAACGAAACCCAATATAACAGTTCATTTCTCACTATCATGTGAGCACTAGGTACCGTTGTCTTATAAAAGAATTACGAAACTCAAATAGGTTTCTTTTCTCACTGAAACTAAGTTAAAGGTTTGAAAATCAAGCTGGCAATGATTCTGAAGCAAGGGTTATATGAGCTCATGGTCTCAATCATGACAAGACAAGATTTGTTACAAAGGTTGGAAACACAATTAATATTGCGGTATATGAACTACCGAGAAATAGTTGAACAACTCTTTTAAAAGTCTAGAGAATCTAGTCTAAACTTAAAACAAAAATACTTGAATTTCATAGCAGAACAAAATGCTATAGTATTATTCTAGGATAAAATATAATCGCCTTCTCAAGGAAAATATATACTTACTTAAGACAAGAATATCAAGATGTGTTGCTGTAAGAAAATTCAGACAACACATAACCAAGTACTAAGATGAACATGCTCATGGACGACAGTTATGTATAACAAGTCGCCTTTGAGAAGGACTTCACAAGGTATATAAAATGATATGGTTATCAATTCGAGTCTGGGCTATGGAAAAACAAGGCCCAAGTTCGTTGTCAAGATATTTGTAAGATTTATGTTGAAAGAAAACTTGACATCTTACTGAACAAGTCAAAAGAAATGAACCAAGATAAATTACCATAACCATATGTCGATCCCTAAAAATCCTTATTTCTATTCTCATCTCTCTTACGTGTTGAAAATCTTTTATATCTACTCTCAGAAAAGAATACCCGTGGATACCTAATTAGAATACAATAATATATCACCCATACTTCTTACATTTCGTCAAGCATATCGGTCGTCGTTATCTGCATGTGTACCGTTAATAGCGTCTCAATCATTATCAACTGTCTGTGACTATTCGGGTATAACAAACTCCAGCTCTGAATATGTTAGCATTTTTCTACAACAGGAATCGAGAATAACATTTATCTTGTCATTGTTTTCTGCTCTCCAATGCGAAAATACTCTTTCTATAAGATACTGAAGTGCGTCAAGATACGTAACGATTATTCTAGCCTTACACCAGACAACAAAATAAAGCCCTGTCAATCCGATTGTTGGCATTCAGGCATCTACTTCAAAAGAAACTTGTTTAAAACTACCTATAGGTGGTAGGGGCCGAGTACTCTCCGGTTCATCCGTTAGACCGATCCATACTTCTACTTCTCCATTACCCATCATTAGAACTATATTTTTATGATTCAAAACCATCTCATAATGTGAAATCAACCTTCATATTGTTGTCGAGTACGAGGTGGCCTACCCGTTTCAGTAGCGCACCAAATGAAACCGTCTACTATGAAAGTGGTAAATAAGAAACTAATTCTTCCTGTAAGAAGCATCTAAGTAAATTGAAGGCACAACTTCTATGTTTAAGCATGGACACTTAAGCCATTATCATTGTAAAGTATTCCATTACGAAGCCGTAAAAGTTATCACTTCATTAAGCAACTTGAACTTCCTCAAGCCTTGCAAGAGAACAACACTGTCAACATGTATCTGTTATTTCTTTTCCCATTTCGTCATTTTTCTAGTTGCATTGATTTAAAAACCCAACACAACAAAATGTCTCATTCATCATCATAAAATAATATCACTATACTTTCTTTTACTTCTACTTTACTTAGTTCTAGTCATACTGGCGTAAAAGTTCTCAAAACATCTGTATTGTATCAAATATTTTTTTTTTCGCTGTAACTTTTCCCGCTGCATTCCGCAAGATAATCCTTAACTTCTCCAAATGGTTTCGATGCTAAATATCCTAACATTTGATATATATAGCAAAAGTTTAAGGAATATAGCATTATCTCTATTTCTAAGTTGAAGAAATGAATGAGGAAAATAATAAAGCTATTGGTTCAGTAGCTGGTCAACTGCCGTTGGCGCAACAACAAGTTCAATATTAGTTCAGTAGATGGTCAGTAGCCATTGGCTTAGTCGTATGTTCAGTATCAGTCAGTGGTCGGGCAGGTAATCGTTGATTCAGTAATATGTTCAATATCGAGTCAGGAGTCGTTTAGTAGCAATTCAGTAGCATTCTCGACTAAAAGCAGTACATAGCATTTTCGATTCAAGGGGTTCAGTAGAGCACTTCAGTAGAGTAGTTCATTAGAGAAGTTCAGTAAAGAAAGTTCAGTAGGGGGATTCAGTAGAGAAAGTTCAGTAGGAAGGTTAATAGAAAAGTTTAGTAGGAAAAATTCAGGTTCAGTAGCATTTTCGGGTTCAGTAGCGAGTTCAAGTTCCGTAGTGATGCAGTCGGAAAAACCGTCGGACAGCTAGCGCTAATTCCGAATCGAAATTCAAGCTTGCAAGCGCAAAACTTGTGTAACAAGATAGTCTGGAATCCACCAGAGAATTGAGAAAATTCTCGAAATTGATATTAGGGTAAAAATTTGCGGCTGAAGTCTTACAAATACGTATAAATACTGCTAGCAAAGACCCAAATGGCAAAACGTAAATAAACTGAAAATTCGAAAAAATATTGAAATGCTGATTTCGGGCCTTAGATGATCTCAAACGCTGTTTCGAGCCCATACATCACAGCAGAGTTGTGAGTTGCGTCCGGAACGCGATTCCCTTCCCGAAAGGGTATTATGGAGCCGAAACGAACACCGTACGCCCATTCTGTGTTTGCGTCTGCGCTACTCCCGCATCAAGTAGCGAGTTCAGATTCAGTAGTAGGTTCAGGTTCAGCAGTAGGTTCAGGTTCAGTAGTAGGTTCAGGTTCAACAGTAGGTTCAGGTTCAGTAAGGTTCAGTAGAGAAATTCAGGAGAGAAGTTCAGTAGAAAACTCAGTAGGAGGATTTAGTAGAAAAGTTCAGTAGGAAAGTTCAGTAGAAAAGTTCAGTAGGAAAGTTCAGTAGAAAAGTTCAGTAGGAAAGTTCAGTAGAAAAGTTCAGTAGCAAAGTTCAGTAGGAAAGTTCAGTAGGAAAGTTCAGTAGAAAAGTTCAGTAGAAAAGTTCAGTAGGAAAGTTCAGTAGGAAAGTTCAGTAGAGTGGTTCCATATGGTTCAGTAGATAGGCAATTCAGTAGGGTTCAGTTCAATAGTGTCCGAAGAATGGTTCAAGAACATCCGAGTAGCGTCCAGTATTAGTAGGCAGCTTAGTAACATTCAGTAATCAGTTCAGTATCGATTCAGTAGCAGTTCAGTTATGGTTCAGTAGTACCCAAATCCACATTCAGGTGTACTCTACACCTAAAAGCTCGCCTCATCAGAGGTCCAACAGTCCTTTACTACATCTAAAGGACTTAAAAATTGAAATAATTCACCTTTCAAACTTTAATCATGCGGACTCACAAGTCCTGTAAAAATCACACCCTCAACAAGGTATTTCCCATATCATTCTTTATTACGTCGTAAGGGCTTTATTACGTCGTAAGGGCTCACATGTCCCTAACACGACCAATAATTTCACATTTCAGATTTACATTCTTTTCATTTCCTCATTTATTCTCTATTTTCAACTTGAAAATCCCTTTTTGAATTTCAATGGCAGCGGAGAGGGTGCTGAGAGTCACTGAATAACATCGGAATCTAGATTTTCTTTGAATAATAATTTGCATTTGAAACATTGAAGTCTAGCGAATCAAATCTAGACTTCCTTGAATGATAATGCATATCTTGGAAACAATCTCCGGATTCGTCTACTGAACTCAGTAGACAAGTTCAGTAGCTTGCTGAACTCAGTAGAATAAAAAGTTCAGTAGCATGTTCAGCTGAACTCAGTAGAATAGAAAGTTCAATAGCATGTTCAGCTGAACTCAGTAGCAAAAACAGAAGGCAAAATATAACAAAGACCTTAAGTTAAAAGACCAAGAACTTCAGCTCTGATAGAGACCTTAAAGAATTAAGAAATTCAGCTCTGATACCACTCTGTCATGCCCCAATTCCCGAAGGAAGGCAAATGGGCCGGAGCGCGACTGGGGAGGGGTGAAAGAAGCGGGAAAGAAAGGGGAAGAAATTGAAACATCTGAAATTCAATAGCACTTGTATTTATATAATTAAGATCAAACTACATCGGTAGAAACAAGAAAGGTAGAGCATAATATACATATCGATACAGCGGAAACGTCTCAAAATAGACGGGAATTTGTACAATAACACAAACAGACCAACTCAGCACCGTCGCCTCCACACTGCCGTCTTTAGCCTGCAAAATTATTTTTGGAAACATTTGGGCTGAGCACTAATGTACTCAGTGGGTAATGCAGCTGATAATAAACCTCCAAAAAATCCTTTTCAAAATCATGAAATGTTCATGCATTACTGGTATCACATAGACAGTTTTAAAATCGAAAGCAGTCTATGTATACCAAAACTTTCACTTGGCCAAACCTTTCTTCCTCAGCTATTGGTGCATTATATACTTCTCGTTAAACTCAGGGAAACACATTCAGCTGAGAGTAACCTCGTTCCCTTCATTAGGCTCGGGAAAAACAGATTCTCCCAAGGCTAACTTCGTGACGTTTGGTGTACACTAACCCTGGCTACGTCTAGCTCAGGATCCAATCGTATTCAATACTTATGGGCCGAGCCCATTTTCATTCAAGTAGATGCACAATTCCAATAGTGAGCGAAACAAATTTTCATGAGCATTCACAAACTTTAACTTGCGTAAATTCCAATAGTGAGCCCATTTTGCTTCTATGATTTATTTTACTAAATAACTTACGGTTTAAAACCATACACGGATACAAATTAAGCATGTACAATTTCATAATGTCTCAACATCCTTATTTAATCTGGCTATGAATCTTCACTTAGGGAATAATCAAAAGTCCTTAAATCATTTCTGAAACTAGGGATATCACAAGATCAGTCCCCTGTAGAGATCAGGAGACAACGCTCTACAAGGGGTCCTTGCCATTGTCTGCACTGCCGTATTCAGTAGAGGTGCAGCATATCTTTACAGCGGACAATTGCAAGAGAATGAAGATAGTGGTGAACAGGAAACAGCTGCAGCGGCTGCAGAGAAGTTTGGAGGAGTTGAAATTGAGACATTTTGTGATTCAGTCGATAGGAAAAAGGGGGAAGCAATGGAGGTCATCTTTAGCTACAATCCCAGAAGTGTAGAGTGAAATATGGAGTAGTTGTTTTTGCTTCTTCCAAGTTTTTCTTGTAGGTAGCATAATTTAGCAACCCAAGTCTTCCTGTAAGGGCATATGTAAACTTGTAAATGTTGAAAACAAGGAAGATTGAGAGGTGGTGCACCGGCTTTTGTATGTTATACTTCTCTCTGAACAAGGAGGTAACTATCAAGGATGTTCAAGATAATAATAGTAGGACAAAATTGTAATTCACCAGATTCCACATTTATCTAGAAGATTCATTGTACTCGTATATATTCTTGTATTCAATTGTTATTAAATGAGAGAGTGAAATCATTCCAAACGTCTTTATGGTATTGAGTTAAAATCTCATCTCCCATCCGCCACCTTTACAGCAAAACAACATAAAGCCTAATCTTCCGTTCTGCCGCCGCCACCCCTCCTTCCTCTCCCCTCTAAAATATGCATCCTACTTCGGTCACCATGTTTGTTGATGACAACTCTTCTTCCCTCACCTCTACTCAATCCAACTCTACCACCGTAATTCCCATTACTGTTCACCACTACCTTCCTATCAAACTCACCTCTACCAATTTTTTTTTATCTTGGAGAGCAAATCTTCTTGCCCTTCTCGATGGATTTAATCTCACCAGGTATATCGACGGCTCCTTTCCATGTCCTCAAAAGGGCGATCAAACTTAACCATCAATAGCCTTCTCTACGTGGTTTCAACAAGATAGACTTCTCCTCGCCGTCCTTTTCAGATCTGTCTCGCCCGAGATTTTACCTCTTATCACTGCCTGCAACTCCTCCGCCGAGGCATGGAAATCTCTAAATCATATGTACGCAAACACCTCCCGTGCTCGTGTCTGCGTGCTCAATGACGAGCTTATGAGCGCTACCATTGGAAACCAATTTGTTAGCACTTTTCTACAGACCATGAAAGCGAAAGCTGATGAGCTTGCTCTCATTGACAAGCCTATTCCTATTGATGATCTCCTCATCTACATCCTCAACAGCCTCGGCCCTTCAAATCGGGAAATAGCCTCGCCGCTTCACATTCGTAAAGAGCCCTTCACCTTTGAGGAATTGCATGACCTTCTGGTCTCTCACGAATCTTATGTTAAGGAAATGGAGGCACAGTCTCAGTCTCTTGTTGCAACAACGAACAACGTTCAAGTTCCTTCAAGTCCTAACATTGGTTGTGGACAACCTCCCTCCCGCATCGGTCGCCGTGGCGGTGGTCGCGGTCGCTCCTTTCGTGGCCGTTCATTTTCCAACTCTACTTCACGACCTCCATGGTCCACAAGTCCCTATTGGCCAACTCCTCCAGTTTCTAACGGTGGATGGCAGCAACCTCGTCCAATTTGTCAAAATTGTGGAATTCCTGGGCATACAGCGCCGTTTTGTCGTCACCATCCTTTGCAAATTCGAGCCCAGTTCGTTTAATCTCCTACTGCTACTCAACCGTCTCCCAAATGGCTCCTTGACACTGGTGCATCTCACAGCATTACTGGTGACTTTAATAATCTGACCATCCACTCCGAATTGATGGCACTGAAGAGGTCCGTCTGGCCGACGACAGCAGCCTTCCAATCTCTCACACTGGTATATCCTTTCTATCCTTTCTCAAGTCTTATGCGTTCCTACGGCTAAACAAAACCTTGTTTCAGTTCATCAGTTTAATCGTGATAGCAATACATTCATTGAGTTTCATCCGTATTACTTTATTGTTAAGGATCGGTGTATGGGGGCGTCTCTAGCCAACGGTAAATGCACCAATGGTGTTTACCACATTCGTCCGCCTCAATTTCATCTTCGGTCTCCTTCAAATTTTTCTTTATTCGGTGTTCGTGCTTCGTCTCAATCTTGGCATGCGGGGTTAGGTCATCCCTCTGATCGTATTAGTATTCTTATGATTAATCGTTTTAAATTACCTGTATCAACAACTTGTGCTTTTGGATCTTGGTTTTGTGACTCTTGCATGGTTAGTAAGGCTCTTCAGCTGTCCTTTTGTGAATCTTCATTTACTGCACAACATCCATTGCATTATGTTTTTGTCGACACCCGTTATGTCTGTTGATGGTGCACGATATTATCTACTGTTGGTTGATCTTTATTGGACACAAGGGGGTGCGTGGAGGTACCACCGCACCCCCAAATTTGTTGTGTTATCCCATATATTAGTTTTTTAGTTCTGACTCGCTATTTTTGTATTTTTTATAGTTTTTGTATATTATTTTAGACTCATTATTTTGTCATTTGTATATGTTATAAGTACTTTTGACTTCCTTATACTCATTGTTATATTAACTTTTTTCTCAAAATTTTTTTTCGAGGGCTCCGCCTCCAAACCCTTAATCCTAGTTCCGCCCTGATTCTAAATATTGTTAGCTTTATCCTTTATCCGCTAAATCTCAAGTTTCCAATGTGGTCCAGTCCTTTAAAGCCTTGATGGAAAAACAGTTCGGGTATGCTCTCAAATTTTTTTACAGTGATAATGGAGGGGTTTCTTGCTCTTCGCCGTTATTTTGCTGCAAATGGGATTTCTTGGCTTATTACTGCACCCTACACTCCTCAGCAAAATGGGGTCTCGGAGCGTCGGCATCGACATATTATTGAAACAAGTCGTGCTCTTCTTCGTCATGCCTCGCTACCGCTTGCCTTTTGGTCCTTCGCTGCTCAAGCAGCTGTGTATCTCATAAACCGGATGCCTTCCTCCCCTCACAATTCCAAAACCCCCTTCGAAACCCTTTTTCATCGATCTCCAAATTACCTCAAACTCCGAATCATCGGTTGTCTCTGCTATCCATGACTCCATCCCTATGCCAAAAACAAGTTCGATTACTCCTCCTCACCATGTGTCTTCCTCGGTTATGCCTACAAGTGTCTTGATCCATCTACAAACCGTATTTTTATCTCTCGCCATGTCCGTTTTGTAGAACATCAATTCATGTTTGCCACTTCTCTTCGTCTCGACACTACTTCCCCTACCACTTCAAATTACCACTGCCTCAATCTTCATCAACTCCATCCACCATCTCGATTCTCCTCCAAAATTTTCAACTTTTACTCCTTCCCAACCATCACCACCTACTGACTCCACCCCACTTTCTTCTCCAAATTCCTCCACATCTACTCCCACCTAAACATCACCTATTGCCTCCAACTCACCATCACCACCATCTCGACCAAACCCCCCTCATCGCCATCCTATGATTACTCGTGCGTGCAATGGCATTTCTCGACCCCGCGTAGTACATGCTTCTACCACATCACCTCTTACTCCTGAGGTCGAACCAACCACTGTTACACAAGCTCTCTCTGATCCTCGTTGGCGTGCGGCTATGGCCCAGGAATTTACGGCTCTCACTCGTCATGGAACTCCTCATTATAACATTGTGGGTTGTAAATGGGTTTTTCACATCAAACGAAAATCCGATGGTACTATTGACGCTTCAAAGCTCGTCTTGTCTCCAAAGACTTTCATCAACGTCCCGATGTCGATAATCATGAAACATTTAGTCCAATTGTAAAACCCGTCACCATCCATACCGTTTTATCTCTTGCCCTCATGAAAAATTGGCCTCTCCAACAACTTGATATCTCTAATGCTTTCCTCCATGGCTCCCTCCAAGAACCCGTATATATGTCTCAACCGTCTGGCTTCATCGATCCTCAATTTCCCAACCATATTTGTTGCTTATGGAAGTCTTTGTATGGTCTTCGGCAAGCTCTCTGGGCTTGGTACCAGGCCCGCCTTCATCTTATCCTTCCATCATGGCCTTCAGTCACTTGTGTATCTACAAACGATCTGTTTGATCGCATTCAGATATTCATCTTCTCTCTCTTTCTTCATAAGATCTATTTTATCATCGAGAAAATCCAATAGCCTTTTCCTCATCAATCTCTTTGTATCCTTCTTCTAAACCGTGAACTTCAAACCCTTTATTAATCCGGGTTGTGACATGTCAAAATAAAAGAAGCGATACATTTTAATCAAACTGACTATTTTGTCATTTTGTGAATATAAGTAAAATGGAGGACTACTTTTATTTTGAAATAAGACTTTAGGCTAAATTCATATGCCTTATGGCATAAGACTTTATTAACACAAAATATTCAGTGTAGCCTCTGCCTGTCTCGCGAGTCTTGGAAAAGGGACTCGTATTACTCCGATGAAATAAGAATAAACTATCGAAGCTGGATTTTATGCCTTACGGTATGCCAATTTCATAGTTTTTCTTTCTTTTTTCTGTTGGGTTCCGAAGACTTTATCGCTTTCTGATTACCGACCCAGTCCAATTGAAGTACATTGAATTTATTTTTTCCTTTTTATTACAGTTGTATTGATGAGGAATTACTGAATTTGGAGGACGTTTCTTCCTTTTCAGCAGTTTCCTTTAAGGATTAATTGAGATGTTTTACTCGACATGTTGCTAAACTTTATGTTTTAGAAGCTTCTTTGATGATTTATGGAATAGTTTATGGTTTCAGGTTTGTGATAGCACAACCATCAGTTCTTGTGGAGGTTTCAAGAATTAATTGAATTTGACAGTCGTGTTCATATGAGAATTCGTGTATTTTGAGTTTCACTAATGGTATCTGTACAGTCGAAGACTGTTTGGTTGAAAAGGCAACAATGCCCATGCGGTGATTGGAAATGTTTTGTATCATACGAGGGAGACGCAGATGAGGGTAATATTGGATCTCTATCAATCAAGAATGCTTCAGGATCAACCAGAACTATGGTTGCTCCATACGTTGGGATGGTGTTCAAGAGTGATGATGAAGCGTTTAAGTATTATGGGAATTTTGCTAGAAAAACTGGATTTTCCATTAGGAAAGAGCGGTCTAGATTGAGTCCTCAATTGGGTGTTTACAAGAGAGATTTTGTCTGCTACAGGTCAGGCTTTGCGCCACCAAGGAAGAAACAAGCAGGAGAGCATCAAAGGGAAAGGAAATCTGTTAGGTGTGGCTGTGATGCAAAGATGTACTTGTCGAAAGAGTTGGTAGATGGGGATTCTCAGTGGTGCGTTGTGCAATTCAGCAATGTGCATAATCACGAGCTTTTAGAGGATGACCAAGTCCGTCTCCTCCCAGCATACCGCAAAATTCATGAGGCAGATCAGGAGCGGATTCTTCTTCTCTCAAAAGCTGGTTTTCCAATCCACCGAATTGTTAAGGTGCTGGAAAAGGGGATTCATGGCGGGCAGCTATCATTTTTGGAAAGAGATGTGAGGAATTCCATCCAGAACCGCAAGAAAGTGGTGCAAGAGAATGATGCTTTATTAACTGAGAAAAGAGGAAATGATACTGCGGATCTTCTTGAGGCTTGCAGGGCGAATAAAGAGGCTGATCCATTCTTTGTCTATGATGTTTCTTTTGATGCAAATGATAAAGTTGAGAATGTTGCTTGGTCTTTCGGCAATTCTATTAAGGCCTACAACATGTTTGGTGATGTTGTTCACTTTGACTCTACATATAGTTCAATGGTGTATGGCATGATATTCGGAGTATGGTTTGGCATTGACAACCATGGAAATATTCTCTTCTTTGGTTGTGCCTTGATGCAGGATGAGACTGTTATGATCCCGGGATCTTAATCGTGTGACCGGTCCACCTTGCAGGGAACTGGAACTCACTTGAGGAAGAGTGACACCGGACGTCTTCTTCGTTCTCCCTATGGTGGCGAGAGGCGGAAGCTATCGACGCTTGATGCAAGGAAATATATATTTATGTATCGAGTTGTAATAGCTATAGTAGTGCTATAAGATAGATAATAATGAAATAATTCTTCGGATGATCTTTATTTCATAAACAATGAGACTATAAATAGAAGAGAGCTACTAACAACTTCCTAACAACTTCCTAATATTAATCAACTGACTAACTAACATATTCTCGATAAAATAAGGAAAGCAGACTCACTAAGCTAGACTAATAGATAAACTAATTTAATTGAACAATCCCATGATTCATCCGGCGCACGACCCCAACAACTTTCCTCATTAATCTCCTTGACTGTAACCGAATCCCCGCTTTCTTGCCATATCATCCATTATGATCTCAACCTCTTCCTCTGAATCTTCGTCCAAGATAATGCCCAACATCCTCAAGTCTTTACGAATGCTTTCCGAACTCTCCTCCTGCAGCCCAAAGTTGTCACCCACCATTTCCTCAATCTCTTTCCGCTCTTTCCGCTTGGGCCTCCTAGCATAAGTGTGTTGAAATGGTCGACTTGGTCCAGCGGCAGCCCCGGAACCTAATGGGCCTGTAACAGAGACCCCCCAGTCATTTTCATGGTCTTTACAGGTTTCCACTGAAATTCTCTGCCTTTTCATTCTTATTATATACACAAATGATTAGTTTTCTTATCTTGTCAATTGCTGATATAGGCTTTTCTCCGGTTCATGAAAGGAAGATATCCACAAACAATTATAACTGATATTGATGCTGGTCTCAGAGAAGCCATTAGAAGTGAAATTCCAAACACTAAGCATGTCATCTCCTTACACAACATCCTGCCTAGGATGTCCAGCTGGTTCTCTCTTCCACTTGGCCCAAGGTTCTCTGTGTTTAAGCATGAGTTTGAAGAGCTTTGCCATCTAGAAAATACTCATGAATTTGAATTTCGGTGGAACCAGATGGTTTCACACTTTGGGATTAATTCAGATAAGCACATTACTTTACTATTTTCTCTCCGCATGTGTTGGGCATTACCTTATATTAGGGGTTTCTTTCTTGCTCAAATGGATAATCCATTATACTTGAAATCCCTCGATGTAACTTTGAAAGGGGTAATTAAGACACAGATCTGTTTACGGGGATTCTTGGAACAGGTATGTTATCAGTCTTGGTCAAAATAACTTCTCAGTATTCATTTTAGACAGTGTAAAAAACCACATTTCAGTTGAGTCTTCTGTAGTATTCTGACTAGATTTCCGGCTTTGACTTTGTAGACAGGATCATTGTCAAATTATAAAATGAAGCCACACGACCAGATGCAGTATAGGCATCTGAAAACATGCTTACCTATTGAAGAACATGCACGTAGTGTTCTAACCCCATTTGTATTTGACCCTGCACAACAAGAAATGGAGTTAGCGATGCAATATGCTGCATCTGAGACGGCTAATGGCTCATATTTAATACACCATTTCAAGAAGGTTGAAAGAGAGCGTCTTGTGATATGGATTCCAGAAGAGGAACAAATCCACTGCTCTTGCAAGGAATTTGAATCCGCTGGAATTCTATGCAGGCATGCACTTCGTGTGCTGTTATTTAAGAACTATTTTCAACTTCCAAGCAGATATCTTTTGAACCGATGGCGCCAAGAAAGCTCACTATTTTGTTACAGGGGAGAAAATAACATAAAATTGAAGGATGAATGGTATCAGGAAATCCATTCTCTCACTGGGACTTTATTCTCTGAAGCAATGATGACAAAAGAAAGTTGTGATTTTGTTCATAAGGAACTTAGAAAAGAGCTTACAGTACTTATTAGTAAGGTGAGAGATATGCCAGCTGGGGACAAAGTAGTTACAGATGTTACTCTTTCACCCACCAATGCCTTGTCATAACTCTTATCTGAAAAGCTGTAGCTGTTGTAAGCAGCCGCAAACATTTTGCAAATGGAAGAGTTTTTCTACCATGATAACAGTGACTGTCCAACAAATGCAAGGACTTCTGGAAATATATTATCAAAGAGACAAGTGTTTGGGAACTAAAAAATTCGCCCTGATCTGCAATGTCACTGTTGCACCTATAATTGAATGCTGAAGGCAGTGAAAGCAGAAAAAACTCTCATTGCGAATCTGCCATGACGCCATATTTGTAGATAATGTAAGGTTAGTTTTCTGAGACTAAGGAGAATCAAAACTTTGCACCCTGTTCTTTACTGATCAAACTGCTTTGTCGTTTTAACTCTAATTCTTTTCCACGGTATATGCTTCTTATTTGACATAAAGAACCAGCATACTTCTTGATGTCATAGTACTTGCCTCATATTCCCTTGTTTGTTCAACGTTTACTGTTCCATTTTCTCTCTTCCCATTTCACCTCATCTGGTTCTTCTAATACTTGTTTGTCTAATTTGTAGGACTTTTCCCTCTACTTTTGCTGGAAATTTGATGTAGGTGGCACCAAAATATGTTTTCCTGGATTTTTGAAGTGTTTATATGATTTTTCTGTTGCCTTTCTATGGAATTTGCTCCCTTATGTGCATTCTACACTCTGATATGTATCTGAAAGGATGAATCTGCTTATGAGCTTCTACTGAGTTTTTAATCTACTTTCATTATCCTAAGTATTTATAGTGACTGTATTATTGTTGATTTAATTTATACAAACATATGTTGTAGCAAGGAGGCTACTTACTTATATTCAGAAAGAAATATGTATCTTCTGGGTCTGAGGTCTAAATAAACCAAGTGAGACTGAGTTTCTGTTGTAAAACTATACATTTTTTACCAAATCATGTATTAGAAGGAGAAAACTTTGACTGAAACCATGGAATTAAAAAGCGCTCGAGGTGTACGCCTTGAGGCCCGCCTCGGAGCGAGGCGCCGGAAAAAAATCTGAGGCGTACGCCTCGTTGAATTCGCTTCGCCAGGCTGCCTCAGTCCGTCGAGGCGCGCCTCGAGGCGTACGCCTCGAGTCGACGGCTCGAACCATAAATTGGGGCCTATTTTCTTTGACCCATTCTTTAATTTCAACCAAATAATTCAAATTGGCCCAAATTTCATACAATCCATAAGTTTATTTTTCAAAATTTATCAAAATCGATTCAACCCTAATTGACTAAAACCCAATTTTCTTCCAAATCAAAACAATTTATCGTGAAACCTCCGCTGCTGCCCAGAAACCACCGCCGCCGCAGCGACTTCACGTCAGGTGAGTTGATTTTCTAGTTATGGTGAGTTGATTACACGCCGCTGCGACTTCACAGGAGATTGTAATCGAGTTTCTCTCAGCTGGATACAATACTTGCATTCTCTGTTTTTTTTACTCTTATAACATGTGGTTGTGATATTGTAATCGAGTTTCTCTCAATTAATTATGAGTATTGTGAAATTGAGTATTGTGGAATTAATTATGAGCATTCTCCTGCTATTCTGGAATTAATTATGAGCATTAAGTAATTATTTGCAATTTCGTTCAAGTGTTGGAAGTGCAAATAGAGGTAAATAGAGGTACTTTAAATCTAATTAATAATTTAAACTAACTCATAATTTAAATTTTTTTGTATTATAGTATATTGCTAATTTAATGTTTTAATGATGATGAAGATTGATGATGTTTAATTTGTGATGTTGAGATTTAAGAACTTATAACTCTGTATAATTTAAACTAACTCATAATTTAAATTTTTTTGTATTATAGTATATTGCTAATTTAATGTTTTAATGATGATGAAGATTGATGATGTTTAATTTGTGATGTTGAGATTTAAGAACTTATAACTCTGTGTTGGTGTGAATTGTTTTTTTTTTGTTTGAACTTGAAAGAAACTTGATTTTATGTGTTTATGTGTTTTTGTGGTGTTATATGTTTATTAGGGGAAAAAATAGAATTTACGTCTCGATTTTACGCCTCGGTCCGCCTCGAGGCTTACGCCTCGTGACTCGTAAGGAAAACGCCTCGGAACCCATTTACGCTTTTTTGAACTTTGACTGAAACAATTGATCAGACTCATAGTTTGTATATTTTTATTATATTATTGTTTTAAAACTGTTTTGGATAAAAAGAATAATTATAATGATGTATTTGTCAATCAGTAGATATTTATAATTTCTCTTCAGTTTTGAAAACAAAATAAATAAATAAAATTGCAAATTAGAATACCAGGGAAAATTCGGTAATAATCAAGTCAAATCAATGACCATACACTTCTTCTATTAAGTTTTATGGATGATATAATTCTAAAAGTAGATTGGTGAAAATGTAGTGTCATATGTAAATATTGGTTTATTTTTGATTGGTTGATAATAAATTTGGGAAGGAGGTAATGTGTAGTCCAGTGCTAAGAATGGAGATTCCCATTGGAATGAGTATTCCTAGAGTAAAACCTATCCATCAAACCCTAGCATATCAAAGACATCAGTGCATTTAAAGGAAAGCATAAAAAAGATTAAGTTTTCTGCATCTTACTGTTGATGCTTCGATACATCAAGATCTATCTGAAAAGGCTACCAGATTTTTCATTCTGAAGGTAATATTCCCTATGATTTACATGAGATTGCTAAGAAGGAAGGATAACCAAAGAGTTTTGGTAGGACATCAGATCATGTGTGCTACTCTTGCCATTGTTCACAATAACATACTTGTATAGCTGTACAATCCCAAAATGAATGTTAAATTTCTGATGCTGCCTTTTCAACTCTATAGGTGCATTTAATTTATGTGGATGCTGTTGCCTGTTGTTAGTTCTGGTAAGAATGTCACCGACAACTGTAGATTCATGGACCATATTGGCTTCTGGTTGGCAACAAAACTTGGGGCAATTTCTGGTTCTCTGCCCATTCATTGAAGAGATTTAATTAAATTGCATGGTGCATTTGCTGCATCGACGGTCACAGAACCTCAAAGTAAGTTATGCACCATAATGGTGAATAATTGGTAGTTCTTTTTCATCTATCAGTTACTTCCAGTTTATCATTATATACCTCTGCATAGTTAAGGCCTTCTGGTTGCATAATCTATATGGCTGTAAATAAACCGAGCTACTTGTGACTTATTTGGATCTCAGCTCGAAAAAGCTCGTCCAAAACTCGACTGTTTACTAGTGAGCTTGAGCCTGGAGTCAAGCTCAATAATGCGAACGAGCCGATTTTGATATTGGAGCTTTTGAGTCGTAAAGCTTGCTAACAAGTTTGAGCTCAAGCCTATCGAGTCAAATCTAACATGCTTGCGAGCAGGCTTGTGGGAGTTAGTACTGAGCTGAGTCTCGAACAGGCTCACGAGTCTGCATGTGATGTATAAGCTTGATTAAGCTTGACTATTTGTTTTTAAAAATAAGTGTTTCCTTATTTTACTAAATTTTACGAGTATCGGTGTATTGTTTCTGGTTATTGCTGAACTGTCAGAATACTTGGTTTTGTGGGTCTTGATCTAGCGAATGCTGAACCTTGCAATCATCTCCATATTGTTGTTTGTTGATCTTTCCGTTGCAACGGTTGTGTGGCTTCTAGATCTCTCTCCTTGTGTTCGATTTTCAGGCCTGCACTTGCGGAGTTCTTGTGGTGCTACTGAACGAACAATAACTGTAGAAGAGCCCAGTTTGGACCACAAAATCTGTAAACTGCTGGTAAGATCATTATCCACAGTGTATAGTATATAACGAGAACAAACAGAATAAGCCACTGATAGGTCAAAAAGGTGACCCTCAAGCTGTGTGATCTGCATTATGTTTCAGTTTCTCGCATTATTGCACCGTACTGTTTCTGCATAATGTCTCACCCTTTGATGCATTGTTTGCTTTAGTGCTGTCTCTACCATCTCTATTATTGGTATTCTTGAATTAAGTTTTCGATGACAGAAATAGGTCTCTGTGTCAATTTTGTCATAATACAGCTAGCTTATTAGAGTGAGATTTATTGAATTACTTTATGAGAGACATGATATGCTTTGCCAATTTGAAGATCAATATGTAGTTAGTTGCCTACATAGGAGATCATTACAATTTCCTAATGTTTGATTGCATGGAAAACAGAGATTTCTACACTGTTATGATTTGTTGCTGGGCTTCAATCCTAATTTCTTCCTTCATCTTCCTGATAAACTCTTCAAACTTTTGGTTCAACTCTTCTGTGCTAACTCTTGCATCGTTTACTTCTTCTACTGTGGAAGAATTGTCTTCATCTTCCTCTTCCTCTACTTCCTTGATTACTTCACCACCTTCGTCTACGACATAACCGCATTCCTCTTGCTGCTCCATTTCGTCGTTTCCTGCAACTGGATGAAAAATATTGGGAAGTGATGGGGTGGTGGGGCAGTTGCAATGAATTATTTTATTTATAAGAAAAAGAAAAAAAAAAATCAGATGGATTCTGAAGCTTCCAGTATTTGCTGGTCTTATTCTTCCGACATACCAATTATTTATAGTAATTATTGGATTGGACTTGCGTATTACTAAAGTTGTCTTCTTTGGATATTGGAGTTTTTGAGGCGAGAATCTTAGAATTTTGCCGAACGAGAATTTGGAAGTAACTCGTGTTTTCAAGATTTAGATGCCGCAATCGTGAGAAATGCGATTGCTTTTTCACCGGAATATTTAAGTGATAAATTATTCCCAGTTTGTAAATGACTACTCAACTTAAAAAGATGAATTTTATATATGCTTCTATGAGGTTAAATTTACCATGTAACAAATTAAAAGAGTGTATAATTAATTGATTGTTGTTTTCTTGTAAATTGGAGAGAGATTCATTGGTTGTCTAAATTATGATCGACTTTGAGCCGAGTTGTGTGTTGAATTGAATTGATGCTACAACTTTTAGAATGCTACTTTTGATCATTACCCTGTCCCGATGAGATTTGGCAACTTTATTGGTTGCATAAAATTGGCCATTTGCTATGTCTTCTTTTCTAATTGGAACTTTCTTTTTCTTGTACTGCGCAACTTGAAAATTTATGTTATTATTCAATAATATCTTATTTCATAATACTCCTTCCGTCCCACTGAATTTATCTAGTATTCCTTTTCGAACTGTCCCATCGAACTTGTCCAGTTTCTAAAAGAAGAAGTATGTCTCACACTTGTAACAACTCAAATCAACTCAAAAATATTAATTAATTAGATAAGACTCACACATATACCTCACAAACCAATTCTAAAAATTAATTAATGTATGAGTCTTGCACATTTATCAACATACACTAACTTTTTTAAATTACCGCGCCGAACAGAAAGTGGACAAACTCGGTGGGACGGAGGGAGTAATATTCATAACAAAAATGCTAACTTTTTTTCGATATACTGTAAACAACTTTATTTAATAAAAAACAGTACATAACATTATATTAATTGTAGTACATTTTATTATAAGTCAAAAATTAATAACATTTAATTGAAAAAATGCATCAGCTCCTACTCAATTACTTCTTCGATTTTAAGAATGTATTAACAAACATCATATAAATCTAATTTCACATATGCACATGTTTTATGTATGGTAAAGATAAAAATTAATAAACATGGTATTAAATGTGGACATAATCTTGTATTGCTACGTGGAGTGAAGTGAAAAGCTATGTGACCAAGATTTTGCCAACAAAGTATAATATTATATGTTAATCTAATATTATAATAACCTTTGCATCGCTGCTATGAGATTCAAGCATTAAAGAAAATCTTTTTTTTTCTTGTTTGGACAATATTAAGGTTGTCCAATTTTATATAGATTGTATTCTTCTAACTTATAGATAGATGAAATTTAAGATGGAATGTCAAATCTACATATTATAAATTATTGAAACTGTATTTCGAACTTCTACATTACAGATTGTTCCAAACCTTGTTCTAAACAACCGTTTAAACCACCACAACCGTCTTCTCAACCGCCACAACTCCATATTCAGTTATCACTGCATTCAGTTATCACTGCCAACGTGGCACTTCTATCCAAACAAACCACTGAAGCTTCTAGATGACTGATCATACACGTCCATGGATGCGTGCATGCGGTTAGGTTGTTAGATCATGAATTGTAAATAATATAAATTACTTAGCTAGGTTCTTAGTTTTAGCAATGTATTCATTTTCTCTGCAGTTTTATGAAGAAAGTTCTTCCCAATGTTTCTATCTTTGATTCATATTTTCTTGTGTGATTTCTTCATGAATTCGATCTTGTTTCTCATCATGGTATCAGAGCACCGCTAGATTCAGCGGTGGCTTCGATCCTGCATTTGCACATTTCCCTCAAATCTCTTCTCTGTTCTAAATCTAAACTCTGAATCTGAAAATCCTTCGAGATCATGGCTGGACGACGACAAGCTGGTGATGAGGATGTTAATAATCCTCTCAATCTAAGTTCAAATGATAATCCATCTTTAGTTCTAGTTAGTCCACCACTGAATGGGGACAACTATTACTCATGGTGCAGATCTATGAGAATTGCGTTGGGAGCAAAGAACAAACTCGCGCTCGTAGTAAATTCAGATCTGATGCCTCCTGCTGGTGATGCTAGATATGCAGCCTGGGAGAGATGTAATCTCATGGTTCAATCATGGATTCTGAATTCCTGCACCAAAGAAATTGCACAATGCATTCTCTATGCCTCCATTGCTGCTGAGATGTGGCAAATTCTCCTTGACACATACTCACAAGGTGATTTTCCTAGAATCTTCGAGGTGCAAAAGGAATTTTACTCCACCTCTCAAGGGTCTCTATCCGTGACAAATTACTTTAACAAATTGGATTGTTTGTGGAAGGAATTGAACCAATATACCGCTACAGCTTCATGTACTTGTGGTGCTGTGTGAAACTGCACTTGCAATTGCCTTTAGTCTGTTATTGAGCAGGAAGAACAAAACGTCTCTCTGAAATTCCTCATGAGTCTCAATGACAACTTCTCTTCAATTCGAAGTCAGATCTTGTTGATGAGTCCATTCCCCAAACTAAATCACATTTTCAGTCTTGTTCTTCAAGAAGAGAAACAAAAAAGTCTTAATTCTGTTTCAGCCAACCCTATGGAATCCATTGCTATGATGACTCAAAACTCTGCTGGTAATGAATCTTTCATTGAGGATGCAAGTGTTGCTTGTTATGGATCTAAGGTTGCTTCATACAGAGGACCAAATAACTTCAATTATGGACAGAGAAGAGATGTTCCAGTATGTTCATACTGTGGGAGAACTGGACACATTAAGGATAAGTGCTACAAGCTGCATGGCTTTCCTCCTGGATTAAAGTTCAAACCTCGAATTAACACTGGTTCCAGTTCTAATTCTTCTAGTTATACACCTGCTGCTAATATGGTTTCTATTTCTCAGGAACACAATGATACTTCCAAAACTCCAATTACCTCTGATCAATACCAACACCTACTTAGCCTTATTCAGAATCTGAGTCACACTACTCCTCTAACTCCTGTCCCTTCTGCTGATTGCCAAAACTCTGGTAAAACTTCTTAATACTCTTATGTTGCACATACCAGAGGCATGCCTAAACATATACATGTTGGCTCATGGATCCTAGATACAGGAGCCACAGATCATATGGTGTGTAACACTTCCTATCTCATCAAACCTCAACCAGTTAATGACATGTTTGTTGTGTTGCATACTGGTGACAAACTACAAGTCACTCATATTGGCTCTGCCTCTCCTCTCCCCAAATTAACTGTTCCTCATGTACTTTGTGTCCCAACTTTCAATGTGAATTTACTATCTGCCAGCAAGCTACTCACAGTATCTAAACTTTCCCTTGCTCTTGATGATGATGCTTGTGTTATACAGGACCGTATGCTGAAGAAGAGGATTGGCATAGCTAAACTGTGCAATAGCCTGTTCTTGCTGCAATCTTCAGACTCAAAGATCAAGCTTCCTTTTAATCAGTCCTCTATTAATCATAATAGTCATTGCAATTCTGTTTTAAATCCTAAACTCTGGCACTATAGACATGGCCATGTATCCGACTCTAGATTAGCTCTTCTACAACATCTTATTCCTACTGTAAAAGGGGCATGTAATGAATCTTGTAACATCTGTCCTTTGACTAAACATTGCAGACAACCTTTTCCCACAAGTTCAATAAAATATGTTGTTCCTTTTTCCTTGATTCACTGTGATGTCTGCGGTCCATTCTTTGTTCCTACTCTTCAAGGCCATCGATATTTCTTATCCATTATGGATGATCATTCTAGAGTCACCTGGTGTTTTCTTATGCAGCAGAAATCTGATACTTACACTCATCTAAAGGCCTTTTGTCAACTTGTGAAAACACAGTTTTCCGCTTCTGTTAAAATTGTTAGGACAAATAATGGAAATGAATTCCGTCTTCCCTCTTTCTATTCCTCTCTAGGTATCATTCATCAAACCACATGTGCTTACACTCCACAGCAAAATGGGGTGGTGGAGCGTAAGCATCAATCCCTTCTCAATATAGCAAGAGCTTTAATGTTTCAAGCTTCTTTGCCTTTATCTTTTTGGGGGGATTGTCTCTTAGCTGCTGCCTACCTTCTTAACCGCATTTCTACTCCTCTTCTTCAAAATAAAAGTCCCTTTGAAACTTTACATGGTGAACCACCTTCCTATTCCAACCTCAAAGTTTTTGGTTGTCTGTGTTATGCAGCAAATCTAGTACAGCACAAACACAAATTTGATCATCGAGCTAGAAAATGTGTCTTTATAAGATATCCTACTTCTTGCAAGGGCTATAAAATCTATGATCTGCAAACACACACTTTCCTTGTTTCTCGAGATGTTACATTTCATGAAGAAATATTTCCTTTTGCTGAGTTTACCTCCTGTACTACTTCTGATCTAGTTATCCCTTTTTCTTTAGATGATCATGCTCTTGATTCCTATTATAATACTCCATCATCATCTTCCATTCCTACATCTTCTCCTTCCTCTGAGCTTCCTCTCCAGGAGTCTGTTCCCCACAAATCTACTGGGACTAGACAAGCCCCTGCTCATCTTCAAGATTATACATGTTCTTATGTGCAGAGATGTGCCAAATCCTACTTCAGCATGCCATCAACGGTCCAAGACAGGTAATGCTTCTTACCCCCTCTGTAATTACATTTCATATTCCCATTTTTCTCCTTCCCATGCAGCCTACTTGGCTTCTTTAATTTCCATCCCTGAACCTAAAACCTATAATCAAGCTGCTTCCAATCCAAACTGGCAAGCAATTATGCAAGCTGAAATCAAAGCTCTTGAAACCAATATGACTTGGATTATCACTGAGTTGCCTGCAGGGAAAGTTCCCATAGGCCGCAAGTGGGTGTATAAAGTGAAGTACACGTAAATGGAACTATAGAAAGGTACAAGGCACGGCTAGTGGCTAAAGGCTTCACACAGCAGGAAGGAATTGATTATGCAGAAACCTTTTTGTTGGGTTATGAGTCAGTAGATGATACTCAGCAGATCATTGGGTTAAAATAATATCGGGGGAAATCGTAGTAAGTATACTATGGAATTGAAGATCTCAAAGCCCAGCTGATATCAGTAGTGTAGTGTCGATAGGATTAGATGATGTAATAGGCTAGACTGTTTTGATTTTTTATCTTTCGTGTCTATGTCCTGTACGGGGTAAAATGTTGGACTGATCTTCAGTAGGAAGTTACTTTCCAGAACCCCACATCATCATTGTAAGAGCTTGTGTTCTTGAGTCATCAGTCGATCTTCACCTCAGTAGAAGACACTGTATCAGCTGACAGACATCAGTAGAAGAACCTTACAAAGCTCAGTATCTTCGGAGTCAACAGCTGATTACACTCAGTAAAATATCTTATCAGCTGACTCAGACGAAGAAGACAGAGACTGCATCAAGTCTACTGTATCCAACAGGAAACGACCTAGCTATTAATGTCACTCGAAAGTCAGCAGAATATTATACGAGGATAAGTGAGAGTCAACTCTGATGTCTGACACATCTCACCTACCACAAATCTCGACCAATGAGAAGCCGTCAACGCATTATCTGCTCTGACCAACTAAAGCTGCTCTCATGAACAGTGATCAACAACTCTGCTGCAACAATTCGAATATATGGCCGTTTTTCTTGGAAGTTTGTGACACGGGGCATCGTCGTCTCCAACGGACATATGCCTGGGTCACAACTATAAATAGAGAAGAAAATCCGAGCTCCACGCACGGGAAATCAAAAGGAAAAACGCTCAAGCACTCAAACACTCTAGCGCATTCAAGATAATCCAGCAAAGAACTTGCTCAATAGAATACTATTAGTTTTTCTCTCTAGAGTTCTTTAGATCCCTCTTCTCTAGCTAAGCTCAACGTCATATCTATAGCTTAGAAATTTGAAGGACTTCACTTTTAGTGATCGTTCTTATTGTAAGAACTCCTTCTAGTTGTAGAAATTCCCCTCCCCTTCAAACCTCGGTTTGATTTGTAAAAGTCGCTAAGGACTATAACTTAGAAGGGTCTGTCCAGTGCACAGATTCCTTGCTGAGGCTTGCTCAGATTAATCAACAAGACCTCCTGTTCAGCAGGACCGTGGACGTAGGATCTTGCGTATCCGAACCACTTTAAAAATTGCTTGTGTTGTTTACTGTTTCATTGCATTGCATATAAACTGATTACAAAATCATATCTTGCATAAAACGTATTCATAAAGCGTACTAGCCAAAACTATTTGACTTGTGAAAATCACGTTTTCAAACTGAGACGAATCTCCGGGCCCCACACTATTCCGCACTAAAGCTTTCGACTAAGTTTCAAGTACTGACAAAAGTTAGTAGGAGAGCTCAGTAGTTGGCTCACTCTCTGACCCGCGATCGAAGGTTAATATCTGGCACTGTTCATCAGTTGCAACCAAACAGGTCAGCTGTCCTTCGGTTTGAGAAAAGAAACAGTACTCAGGTGTATTCACCCCCCCCCTCTACACCTGACTCTCGTCTCCGGACCAACAGTTTTCCCCTGTTGCTAAGCTCACTACAGTACGAAGCCTATTAGCCCTTGCTGCTACTCAAGGATGGTACCTTGAGCAAATGGATGTCAACAATGCATTCTTGCATGGTGACTTACATGAAGAGGTCTATATGACCATACCTCCCGGGTTCTCTAAGGCAGGAGACAATAAGGTATGTCGATTGCTTAAAAGCCTGTATGGTCTCAAGCAACCAAGTCGGCAGTGGTTCTCAAAATTATTTGCTGCTTTAACATCTTATGGATTCACTCAATCACATGCTGATCAATCCCTCTTTACAGTCCATACATCAACTTATTGTCTCCTATTATTAGTCTATGTGGATGATATCCTCGTGGCTAGTAATGATCTTGCTCAGGCCGGTTCAAAGGATCAAACAGTTCCTGGACTCCTCTTTCAAAATTAAGGATCTTGGTCCAGCTAAGTACTTCCTTGGTCTAGAGGTTGCTAGGTCTTCCTCTGGAATTTCAGTTTGCCAGCGCAAATATGTCCTTGAGCTTCTACAAGAGGAAGGATATGGTCACTGTAAACCAGCGGCTTCTCCTATGGATAGTAAGCTTCGCCTTAGTTCCCATGATGATCACTACTTGAGTGATCCTTCTTCCTACCGAAGATTGATTGGCAAGCTTATGTATCTTACTGTTACTCGCCCAGACATCAGTTTTTCAGTACATTCGTTAGCTCAGTACATGCACAAACCTGGGCTTAATCATCTTCATTCTCTGCATTGAATCCTACGCTATCTCAAAGGTTCTATTGGACAGGGCTTATACTATCCTAAGGATTCTGATCGACGCCTAAAAGGTTTCAGTGATTCAGACTGGGCTTCTTGTGTTGATACACGCCGTTCCATCACTGGATACTGTATGTTCTTCGGCAATTCTCTGATTTCATGGCACTCAAAGAAGCAAGTCACAGTTTCAAGAAGCTCTGCTGAAGCAGAGTACCGCGCTCTTGCTTTTGCCACTTCTGAAGTCTTGTGGCTTATGTCCCTATTCAAAGACATTGGTTTTCCATGTTCCTCTGCTTCTCTCTATTGTGACAGTAAGTCTGCATTAGCTCTTGCAGCTAATCCCGTTCATCACGAACGCACAAAACACGTGGAGATTGATTGCCATTTCATCCGTTCTCATATTCAAACAGGGCTTCTTCATACCTTGTTTGTACCCTCATCCCATCAGTTGGCTGATTTGTTCACCAAACCGCTTGGAAACAATCAATTTCAGTTCCTATTGTCCAAGTTGAGTGTGCAAAATCTGCACCCTCCACTTGAGAGGGGGTGTTCCAAACCTTGTTATAAGCAACCGTTTAAACCGCCACAACCGTCTTCTCAATTGCCACAACCGTCTTCTCAACCGCCACAACTACATTCAGTTATCACTGCCAATGTGGCACTTCTATCCAAACAAACCACCGAAGCTTCTAGATGACTGATCATACACGTGCATGCGGTTAGGTTGTTAGATCATGAATTGTAAATAATATAAATTACTTAGCTAGGTTCTTAGTTTTAGCAATGTATTCATTCTCTCTGCAGTTTTATGAAGAAAGTTCTTCCCAATGTTTCTATCTTCGATTCATATTTTCTTGTGCGATTTCTTCATGAATTCGATCTTGTTTCTCATCACAGATTTCCATGTCACTATGATATTTGGTCAGTTGTTTTACTATTGTCATCGAAAGTTACTTAAATTGTTACTACTCCCTCCGTCTCAACATGACACGTTTCTTTTCGGCGCAAAAATTAAGAAAGTGGGTAAATGATAAAGTAAGTGATAAAATATGAGAAAGGGGTAAATGATAAAGTAAGAGAGGAAAGATGAATAAATTTGTGAGAGAATAAATGATAAAGTAAATGATAGAAATGATAAAGTAGGAGAGAAAAATAAAAAAAGTAAGAGATAATATTTTTGAAAGTTAATTATTTTAAGGAAACTTATCATTTTAAGTGAACGTCTCGAAAAGGAAAATGTGTCATTTTAAATGGGAATGAGGGAGTATTATATAGATTGAACATTTCAAAGTTGACATTTAAATAAGTGGAAATGTATGTTTATAACCATTCACCTTAAAAAACCACAATACTAGTCATCCACTATAATTATAGTTACAAAATACTCAAGTTTACCAATTTGCCCTCACTTTTTCACTTGTTTTATGTGAGATTTGACTAACATGTTATGTCCCAATGATTGTGCCAATGAGTGCCGAGGGGAGTCTACGGGTGCCGACGAGTGCCGATGGTGAGCCTACGGGTGCCGATGGTGAGCTGAATTCGTCAGATGTGCACTGCCATGAGTGCCGATGGAGTGTCTATGGGTGCTGCGGAGAGCCTAAAATTTCTATCAGCACCATAGACACCCATAGACACTGGAACAAAATTTCAGAAAGCCCCACCATCGCAGGATTAAAGTAAGTACTTTTTTGGAGAAATTCAAGAAATTTATTAGTGTCGTTATTTATTGATAGGGTCTCACAATTACGGATCTTCTTAACCATTAGAGATATTATATTATATAGGAAATTAATGATAATATAAAATGTAAATAGAAATAAAATCCCAAAAATGTATTAATACGTTTTTGCAATTTAAACTGAAAAACATTTAATAGTTCTAGCAAGAGGGAGTTTGTCATCAAAATGTTACAAATTCGAGTTTTTAATATCTCGAATTTGTTGACGGACTTTTAAATATCATTTTATCTCTTCAATTTATGAGTTATTATACAAAATCAAATTTTATACAAACACTATACTCGTGTCAGTTTTCATTGTCGGCTAGAAAGATGTTAATTAATTACTCCCAACTATTTTCAGCAGATAATCAACCATATATAGTTGAAATTTGTTGGGGGCGAGGAACATATTGATGGTTTATTCATTGTTAACATGAATATAAACTCTTAGTACTTAACTGCATATGTGTATTTATTGAAACTGAATCTGTAGTCTACATAATAGTAATACTCCAAATTATTGTATTTGACAATTTTCTGATCTCCTAGCGCCACAAGACGTTTCAGGAACTAACGCTAATTAATGTTCTCTCCCACTAAGTTCCAAAATAAATATCAAATTTTGATTTTCTTGCATGCATGCCACCACCATGCTACATTGCTACACCTACAACAATATTGTCATCATTTTACCACTAAAATCGCAACCATTGATTCTCAAAACGAGCTTAACTAGTTAAGAAAATACATAGATAGTATATATTTATATTTTATTAGCGTTTGGATTCAACTTTGACGACTGTAAGAGAAATAGCATATCCAGGGACGAGTGCGGCAATCACCCCTAAAATTGTGTCAAATTTCAATTTTTTAGTATATATATATATATATATTGATATTAAGATTGTTGATTTTGCCCTTTTTATATCTAAAATTACATATTTTGACTTGGAATTCATATGTATACAACACGAGTATAGTAGTACCACTGTAGTACGGTTGGGAAAGTGCAATAAGTGATGCATGTAATTATTTAAGATAGCGTGGTTCCGTTGCTATAAATTTGGCAGAAAACCCTGATAAGATGACGGACGGCGACGACTTTCTCCTGCAGGTTTGGTCTTTCACTTTTCACTCTTCCCAACCATTCTTGTTCTTGGACTTAATAAACCTTCCTTTACCTGCAGTTTTGAAATTCAATACTGAAGATGAAGACGAATGTGTACATGGTTTGCTATTTCTCTTTTGCTTTCATCTCACTTCTCGCCGGTATGCATATTACCCCATCTCTCTTCCTGCCCATATATATATGGAATATTTAATTAATCGATATATATGTGTTGCATTGGAAGCAGTTAAAGGAAGTGGCAGTGAAGAAGTAGTCATTCCCAAGGAGATTTACATTTACCCCAGGAAGTGTTATGGAACGCTCCTGTAACGGAAGGTGACGGCGTTAATAAGAAAGGAGGTGTGATGCCCGACCGGATCGGTGAAGGGTTGGGGTGTTCGGAGGAGAGCATCTTCATAGATCAAGGTCCGTCTTCCCCGATGGATAACGGCATCCCCACCTACACCGTCTGCGACGGTTGCAGCATCTCCGACCTCCACGTTACCTGCGGCGCCTTCACCACCGCCCGCGAGGTCGATCCCGTCGTTTTCCGCCGCCTAGACATCGACGATTGCCTCGTTAACGACGGCAAACCCCTCAACCCTGGCGACGTCGTTTCCTTCCAGTATGCCGACTCCTTCCCATTTCCACTTGCAGTCAAATCGCTCTCCTGCTGATCGACAAAAATTACCGTCTTAGCCTTACTAGTTAATGTATCGTTTCTGTATGTTCCACTGCTGCTAGTAAGTATATTAATTAATTATAATACTAATAAATTTTTTTTTTTACTACGAGGTAACCTCGCTCCTCTTGTTGAATTTTGAACTTATAATTTTCGGATATAGACCAAGTACCCTAACTGTTATATCACTAATAAAAAAAAGTTTCTTAATATTATTTGCGAGAAAATGTTCTGTAGTAGTAAACGTTGTGACGAGGTCAAACAAGCAATTTCACTTTGTCACGGTATTATATATACGTACTAGTTTATAAAGGACATTCCGAGTGGAGAACTTGTACGAACCCTAATCAATTTCGGTCATGGCTGCGGGGAGAATCGAAGGCGGTGGGAAGGCAGGAGAAAGTTACAAGTATCTCCATTGTGAAATCGAGATACCAACTTTCGATGGTATGAGAAGATCACGGCTGCAGTGTCGAGCCTCACCGGCTACGCCCTATCTTAGTTTCTCTTGATCAATAGAGAACGAAGGATTGCTACCTGGGAAGAAATGAAGGAGGTGATCATGGAGGAATTCCGATCTGTGAATGGGCAGACATTGCTTAAGCAGTGGATAACGTTGGAGCAAACCGGGTCGCGGCGGAGTATGTCCGCCAACATATCGAGTACTCGGCGCCGCTTGATGGGATTACAGAAGAATTGGCATTAATTGCCTGAAGCCATTATACAGTACGATTTATGCATGTGTGATCCGCGGCTTAATCTGGTCCGTGAAATGGAGTTGGCTCAACCAATTGAGGACAAAATTGAAGTCCATGAAAATTGTGGGCTCGGCACCGGACCTTGACAGTGACTAATATAACTATTTTACTATGACTAGTAGATTTGCATGATATTATTAGTGCTAGTTTAATTTAAATCTATCTAGCTTGGCCTATGAGCCAACTTTTGGTTTTGTATCCCACACTAGTTGAAGATTGTCGGAGATATATTGCATTCCAATTTATCAGTTCTGTTGGTTGTTGGTTCTATCTGCTAGCTGCGTAATATGTTTGGCTATGTGTTGTTGTCATCAACCTTACCTTGTTTTGTACATACCTCTATAATTTATCACTGTAGGAAATATCCGGCTTCCTAAGTTCACCAAATGGAAACCAAGATCTCAATACCTTTACTGCACTAAAATTGCACTAAAATTGACCAAAAACTGCACAAGATGTGCCCAAGTTTGCACGAGAACGTATTCGCGTTTTGCATCACATTTCTTCTAGTTTCATATCCAACTTGTGAAATTAATTATAGAATGTGATGTTTATGTATGTTGCAAAACTGTGATATGGTGATTTTCTAAATTGTAGACAAGAAGCTGGTACCGATTATTAGCCTAATTACTTATATTCCCTTAAAACTTACACGTCTTAACATTGTATTATACATATTGCATGCAACTGCTTTAATCATAAGATACATGGGTCCTTGTTCCACACAATCGATGGAACTAGATCCAGAAATTATGTGGATGGGTGATGGTTGGATATGTGATAGGGTGATGGTTGGATATGTGATAGGCAACTGAAGTATTATCCTGCCTTCTACACGAACAAAATCATATAAGTCCCAAAGAATAGCAGGCTACTGGCCTTAATAATTCTCAGTCTCCTTGTAATTCTGTACTGAGTACAAGTCTTAATAAATCTCAGTCTCCTTGTAATTCTGTATTGAGTACAAACCTTATTAAATCTCAATCACCGTATATTTCTGTATTGAGTTTTAGGTACTTGGAAGAGAAAGGGCTTTCTTGGATAGATGGAGGATCTTTTTCTCTCATGAGCACATTGGGGTTCTGAGTTCCCAAGTTTTACCCCTTGTCTAGGGAAGTTGTTGTCACATCCATTGTGAAGCAACTTAGTGCAAAAGGTATAGATTACCTAACTTTTGTTCTGTCACCCTGTCATTTCTACAGCTGTATAGGAATCACTTCTTCTAAGTTAGTCATTTCAAACTTTCATGTGTTACAAAGAAAACTGCTTTAGCGCCAATATCGTTACTAATTACTTGGCTACTATATGCAACACCCCTACGAAGTGTGATACAACATGCTCAAATCTATCTGAAGAAGCAGAAGACCAGTCCTCAAGATTCGACCTCAAAGTTTCTGATGTTGAAAGTTTCCCTACTGGTCTGAAAGCTCTAGCATGAAATGGTAAATCATCTCCTAGGTTTAAAGACATAACTTCAAGCAAAGGGCCTAAGCGAGAGAGTGAAGTGTCGGGTAAGGCTGCTAGTTTAGGTGCAAGATTTTGCGTATATCAAGAAACTGTATGAAGGTTTAGTACTACGACATCACAGATGGTAATAGACAACTGATGTATGCAAATGGTCATTAGACTTGGGCCTATGTCTCTCGCAGAAGAAAGGAAGTTGAATGAGTTGATACTCCTCATCTTCATCCTCAGGAACCACATGTAATTTTCCATGTCCACTAGCTACATGTAAGATACAAAAGCCGGGTAGAGGTATCGTCAAAAAATGGAGTATGCTCAAGCACAGTGGCACACAATTCAAAAATTATATATGGTTGGGCGATGGTAGGATATGTGATAAGCAGCTGAAGCATTAGAGTCTACACTGTTACTGATTTACTTGGCTAATGTATGTAATCCCTGCTCTCATATCTGGGATACTACGTGCATGGGTTAAGCAACAATGATCGAAATCTATCTGGAGAAGCGGAAGACATCAGTCTTCAAAATCTGGACTCAAAGGTCCTAAAAGAGCCAAAACGCTGATTGTAGCCCCGCTGATCTGAAAGCCTTAGCACGAAATGCTCAAAATTTATGCTCGTCTATTGTCCCTCACTAACGGCCGCTAAACTAGCTCAAATCTATAATCTTTCTGCAATTCAGATCCAACTTGTACAGAACTTGCACTATTTTAGAACAATTGTTGCACCAAAATTGATAAAAAATGCACAAAAACTGACCGAAACTTGCACAAAAAATGACAATCTGCCTAGCAAAATAAAAACAAGATACTCCGAAAAAGAGGAAATAAAACACCGAATTTATGAAAGGGAATTTTACTTATGTTGTATGTAGTATGTACCGTAGTACTATTACTTCTCTTTTCCCACATGTTGTATTCGTCGTTTTTACTGTTTTGCAGACACTTTCTCAATAATTGTTTTGTGTGTAATTATGTAATTTGTGTGAGTTATTATACATAAATAATTGAGTCAGATTTCACAGTTTTAAATTTAGACAAATAATTACGGAACAATTAATCTCATATTTGGAATTAATTGAAATAAAAATTGCATACTCAGAGTTATTAATAACACAGTTAAATATATAATTACTTTTGATTGATAGAATTCTTATTCGAAATAATAATTTAGAACAATATTCATCTGACTTAAGATGAGAGAAAAAAAGAAAAATAAATAAAAATAAAAAAATTTTAAGTTCTATTATAAGACTTCAAATAATAATTAGGCATTCTCACTTGAGAGACTATAATACTCTTATTAACCCTAAATTCTCAAACTTTTAATTCTAAAACTAATATTTACTTAATATTTCTTGTGCACTCTTCAAACATTGATTTGTTTTCTTCACACATATAGGTTGAAAGTAGATATGCCCATTTTCAAAGCTCAAATTGAGTTTCAAATAGAACTGACATAAACAAGAACTGGTTCAAATCAGAATTAACTAGGGCCGTAAATCGTTTTGCAGTTCAGTTTGTTATTTTTGAAATCAATAAACTGCCGATTTCAAACAATCAATCCACACCAAAAGAAACCACCAGTTTCACCTATTGAAAAAGTCAAAAATCACATCTCCAACGAATTGGATGAATGAATTTTAAATTAATGAACGTTCTTAACATCTAGTTCTTCTCATTTCTAGTTATAAAACATATACTTTTCATTTAAATTAAAATCCTATGGATTTGTATCATGTCCTAACGAGGTGTGTGTGTACCGTATCTGTGGTAACGGATCAGTGGTGTTTCTTGCACTTTACGTAGATGACATCCTTCTCATTGGCAACAATGTTGAAGTGTTATCAGACGTAAAGACGTGGTTATCCGAACAGTTTCAAATGAAGGACTTAGGTGAAGCTGCTTACATACTTGGGATCAAGGTTATCCGAGATCGCCAGAAAATGATGTTAAGCTTGTCACAAGCATCCTACATTGATACTGTTATTGCTCGTTTTAGCATGCAAAATGCCAAGAGAGGTTCAGTATCTTTCAGACGTGGCATTTTTCTATCAAATAATCAGTGCCCTAAAACGCCCGAAGAGATAGAAAGTATGAGGCTAGTACCATATGCTTCCGCTGTCGGTAGCCTCATGTATGCAATGCATTGTACGAGACCAGATATCTCATATGTTGTAGGCATGGTCTCAAGATATCAGTCTAACCTTGGACAGGAGCACTGGACTGCGGTAAAGCACATTCTTAAGTACCTTAAAAGGACTAGAGAGTATAGGCTTGTTACCAGTCAGACAGTCTAGTGCCTATGGGTTATACAGACTCGGATTTCCAGGCTGACAGAGACGAGAAGAAGTCTACCTCGGGTTATATGTGTTACCTTGGGAGGTGGAGCCATCTCATGGAGGAGTACAAAGCAGAAATGCATTGCGGACTCAACCATGGAAGCATAGTATGTAGCTGCTTCAGAAGCCTCTAAGGAGGCAGTTTGGCTCAAGAATTTTCTCCTGGATCTTGATATTGTTCCGAATTTGCGGATGCAGTGGCAAATTCAAAGGAACCCACAAGGCGTCTAAACACATAGATAGAAAGTACCATATTATATGAGAATTCGTACATCGAGGAAACGTGGTGATTGACAAAATTGGAACTGAAGAAAACCCAGCTGATCCTTTCACGAAGAGCTTACCAGTTCCGGCTTACGAAAAGCATGTTTGTGGCCTAGGATTGGTAGGGATGCCCCCCACTTAGGACTAAAGAAACTTTTGTATAAGTGGGAGAAGATGCAATGATAGATAGGATAGATAGCTGAGTACTAGTTTGTATCTAGAACTGACACATTGTATACTAAAAGTTTACTTTAGAATAAGTGGGAGAATTGTTGGGATTTTGTATACTGGAAACAAATTTTATGCTTGTATACAATGCGTTTTATCCTTACCACTATTTTATTCTCCTATCTGATAAATATATATTTGAACGTGTAATCCTTTATCTTGTATAAAAGTTAGATTTGTGTAGTGTGTTGGGTATCACAGAAGACTACACAAATTGGTTGAACTGACAAAATATAAACAGTTATCATAGCTGAGACAACTTAAGGATAAGTTGTCGGTTTAAGCCGTAGTTTAGATCGAAGTGACTTGTCTTGGCTGCTTGTCTTTATTGGTACACTTAAGGTGGTGTATTGATGGATCACAGTGAGATGTATTCTCCTAACTGACCTTAGTGGAGAATCAAGATCTCGGTGACTTAGCTGGTCTTAAGTTTGGTAAGACTTCAGCTGAGCGCATTTGACTCTCTATCACTTTGACCTACTATGGTGAACATCATCGCGACCGGATCTACGTATCTTGGGTGTTAGTAGTTATTTGTGGCTCAGGCTTGCAACCGTATCCTAGTAAAATTGGTTGATAATATCCCCTGAGGAACTCGTAAGGATTAGCACACTAAACCTGGCCGGTTGATTAAGTTCAGGTGTGTTAATAAGGTCGAGTGGTACTACTCAGGAATATAATAAGAGGTTAATTAATTTAAGCTGTCAGCGAGCTTAATTAATTAACGGATATTTCTATCTTAAATACGGAGATCGATGAAGTCTAAAATACATGCTCTTGCTCAATTTGGGATAAAGGGGTAAATCAACACGGATTCTCTAGTGGAATGAATATGTGTTTATTAATTAATTTTGCTCTGGGCTGAACATAGATAAGTAATTAATTTGAGGCCCTACTTTATTTCTTGTATTAGATCCCTGATCTCGCCCAATTAGTTGCATAGTTATTTATTGTCTCTCAGAAATAATTATTAATAGATTAATGTATTTTTACATTATTTAATAATGTTATTTATCTGAAATTAATTGGCTGAGCCAATTAATTGATAAATATTAGTAATCCAATAGATTAATTAATTATATTATGAGCTAATTATGTAGAAGTCCATTAGGAATATAATTAAATTAATGGGCTACAAATATTAATATTATATTGACTTTTGAAGCCTATATATATTAGTATTCTGTTCATAAACAAACACACTTATTCTCACACTCACGCACGCCGTTCGAGAAAGAGAGACGATAATCTTATTTTCTTTAGTTCTCTGACCACCCAGAGGGAGAAAAAGGCCGGGACACAGATCAGAAGATCTGACACACGAGCAACAATCAGAGCTGCAACAATATACGTAAGAGGAAGGTAATCGATTCTCACCTCCTATTTCCTTCAAATGGGACGCCCGAAAAAGAAAGTGCGTCGTTTCAAACGAGATGGAGTGAGTAATTTTTTTCATATTATAGATTATACTCCCTCCGTCTCATTATTTCTCTCTTATTTTTCTAACCGAGTTGTCCCATTATTTTTTTCATGTTTTCAAAATAGGAAAAATATTAAACTCCTAATCGTTAAATAAAGTGTGTCCTTCCTTACTCACTTCCCACCCCATATTAATTTTACAATTCCCACCCCATATTATTTTTGTCATGATCTTAGCACTTTTTTTCGCGCAAAAGTGTGTTAAAGTGGTAGGGTCTACTATCTAGATTGATTGTGGTCCACAAGTTTTTTTTTTTTTTTTTGGATGAAGACAAGAATAACATGACAATCGAAAAATGAAACTAAGACGACATTAGCGGGACAGAGGGAGTACTATCTCTCTCCAACAGTCTTGCTCTCTCATGATTCCGTTCCGCTTCGAACATAGAAATTTTTAATTCTTAACTCTTTGGAAACTTTCTAATATTTATTCGATTACAAATTAACAAAAAAACATAAAATTCAGTTGACTCAACTATGCCATAGTAGAATTTAGATGCATTCTCATTCATTCAAAACAATCATTACTCGAAAATAAACACATAAAATAAACACAAAGATAAATTTTCTTACATTTTTCTTAATATAATTAAACTCATAAAATAAACACATAGATAAAATTTCTTAGCTTCATGTAGAGCCGAAAAAATGGGCCCGATCCAATGGGTCGGCCTGGGGTACCCGAAAAAAATGTTGGGCTCTAAAATTAAAAGTCCGAAGGTGTATTGAGCTTAAAAAGCCCTCCCAAAAAAAACCACAGGCGGCTAAATAAGTCCGTCTAAAAAAAAATACATAATTATAAGATAATATAATATATAAATATAAACAAAAAAAGATGGGAGAGAAAAACTTATCAAAGAAAAATTCAAAATGCGATTAATATAGGTTGAAACTTGGCGATTTTAAGTTGTTTATTGTTTTAGTTTGAATTTTTCTGATGTTTATTTCCATACGACTTTGAATTTTAATATTTATTTTTACATAATTTTATAATATGATCTATTTAAGGCGTAGCCAGCTTTCGATCTTAGGGGGTCCAACAAGTTATATTTGTTTGTGTAAATTACTAAATGAATTCCCTTAGCGCAGTGGTATAGCTCTTCCGTTTAATGTATGAGTGGTTTTAGATTCGGAACATACCTTTAGCATATATATAATCATTTTTCAACACAAGGAACTAAAAAAATAGAGAACAGAACACCAATAGGATTCTAAGCCGATTTAAATGGGAGACAAATAGAGTACTTTACAACTAAACCACATAAGTATATCAGTTAAAAACAAATGATCTATATCTGTTGGAAAATCGTGTATAATATATATATATATATATATATATATATATATATATATATATATTGTTATTATGGAAAGTTAATTAGCATTTAATGCTAATTTGACTTTGGGCAAAATTCAGCCCGTTTAATCGTTTTTTCGAGCCTCGATATTTATCCGATTTACAAATTAAGATATATGACGTCGATCTACGTTTCGAGTAGATAATTATAGTGTGTTTAATTTCTCGATTCCGATTTTTGGTGAGTGAGAAATAGTGGCTCGAAGTTTGGGGGACAAAACTAATATGTTACCTAAAGTGGCGAAACTTACCTAATTTGGGTTTTGGAGAGTTATTACATTAACCAATGTCCCACATTGATTAATGTGTAATGTTTTGTGTGGTACTTAAGTCTCTACCATTCAGTAGGAGATAACAAAGTCACATGTGGTGGGCTTGGGCCACACATTCTCATGGCGCGAGCCTTTTCGCCGACCGCCTCACACGCGGCGCGGCGCGCCGCACCGCGCCCACACCCGCGCCCGTACCCGGCCCGACCCCGGCTCCGGCTCCGTGTCCGTGGACTTGGACCTTGGCAATTGGTCCTTTGGGTGGTCCGTGGGCTTGTCCGTCGGGCTTGGCAGTTGGGCTTTGGCTAATGGGCTTGGTGGGCTACTTGTGGGCTGGCCCAGTCGTTGGTGTATTGAACCGGCTACACTCTGTGGTGCTGTGCACCTGCCACACCCAAACGTAACTTTTGGAAGTCTCTGGAATGAGGTTGTTCAGGAGTCCACCTCTCCACTTACCATCCCCACTACTTGACGAATTAATACTCCATCGCGCCCGTACCTGGCCCGGCCCCGGCTTCGGTTCCGGCTCCGGCTCCGTGGACTTGGACTTGGACTTGGACCTTGGCAATTGGTCCTTTGAGTGGTCCGTGGGCTTGTCCATCGGGCTCGGCAGTTGGGCTTTGGCTAATGGGCTTGGTGGGCTACTTGTGGGCTGGCCCAGTCATTGGTGTATTGAACCGGCTACACAGGATTACTCTCTGTGGTGCTGTGCACCTGCCACACCCAAACGTAACTTTTGGAATTCTCTGGAATGAGGCTGTTCAGGAGTCCACCTCTCCACTTACCATCCCCACTACTTGACGAATTAATACTCCAGCAATAAATCACCTGGGTGGAACAGCCTATAAATAGGCAGGTTTTCACTTCATTTGAACACACCAGAAATCTGCATCTGCATCTTAGCTCACTTCTGCATCCTAGCTCCAGTAGTTGTCCAACAGCTTCTATCCTCGCTGGAAAGTCCAATTCGCCGGAGCTCGAAGATCTTGCGGTACTGCAATCCTCGAGACGTCGTTGTTTCATCTTTGGGGACGAAACGCCACAACCAAGAGCACTACCGGGGCGTTTTTCGTCTTGCGGAGAGAGGCCTTCCTCGACTCGATGCAATTTTATTATTTTCAATTTTTGAGTTCCGTTCCGACTTACTCTACTGTTTTATAATAGCATCTTTTGTATCAAACAATCACAAGACGAAAAATATTCCTACTCAAGCTGTTTGAAAACATGTCTTCGTCATCTGCTGCCATCTCCGCCGCTTCTGCCGCCACCAACCTCGCCGTTTCTGACGTCATTGCCTCCTCCGGCAATGTAGTTCCACCGATGTCTGTTCCAACTCCAACTCCGGCATTTGCAAATCCTACACTTGCTGCTATGTCTGCCGCCATTGATGCAAGGATAGCACTTAATCGTGCTAATATCATTAACTCGGCATTCAACTTCTATGCTATGTCCTCTGCCTTGCAGAGTAATGTCCCATTTGGGAGTGTGAACCACCTTGGTGTGGTGGGGGGCTCGAACTCGACCCTGACGGCACCTATGCACTCGTCTAGAGTGCTGCCCGCTGCCGAGAAGCCGACGAAGTTTGGAGGAGCCGACTTCAAGAGGTGGCAGCAAAAGATGTTGTTCTACTTGACAACATTAGGGTTTATAACCGTGCTGATGGAGAATGCACCCGCCCCTCCAAGTGAAAATGAAGAGAACATGGAAGTCCGCATAGCCTACGAAAATTGGCTAACTTCTGACTACTTTTGTAAAAACTTCTTGCTTAGTGGACTAGATGATAGTCTGTACAATGTATATGCAAATGTAAAGACCTACAAGGCAATTTGGGAGGCACTTGAAAGAAAATACTGTACTGACGATGCAAGAACCAAGAAGTTTGTAGTCGCCAAGTTCTTAGACTACAAAATGGTGGACTCTCGACCGGTCATGGAGCAAGTGCAAGAGTTCCAACTCATTGTCCATGACGTCCACACCGAAGGTATGCTTTTGCCAGATGCATTTATCGTGACAACCGTAATCGAAAAGCTTCCCCCGAGCTGGAAGGACTTCAAGAGCTACTTGAAGCACAAGCGAAAGGAAATGACGCTTGAAGATCTTGTTGTCAAGCTCCGCATTGAGACCGCTATGAGGACTCGAGATGGGAAAGGCAAAGCACCCGTGGAACCAAGAGTCAACCTTGCTGAGAAAGGTGGAAACTCCAACAATTCAAAGAGAGGGCGTCCGAATAGCAACCCCAAAGGGAAGGGCAAGGTGCAAGCCCGCAAGTTTTAAGGGGACTGCTACAACTGTGGCAAATCCGGCCACATGTCCAAGGACTGCCGAAAGCCGAAGAAGAAGAGGGCTCATCAAGCCAATATGTTGGAGATTGACCTCACTGAAGCCGACCTTGCGGCCGTTGTCACCGAAGAAGCAAACGTCGTGGAGAATGAAGGGAAGTGGTATATTGATACCGCTGCCACAGCACATGTTTGTGGTGACCGAAGCCGCTTCACCAAGTACAAGAGTTGCCAAGGGAGGAAGCTCAATATGGGTAATCAAGCCTCATCCGAGGTAGTTGGCTATGGTACTGTGGTGCTAAGGTTGAGCTCCTGCAAGAACCTTACTCTTGGAGAGGTGCTGCATGTCCCCGATATCCGGAAGAATTTGGTGTCCGGCTCTGTACTAGTTAAGAGAGGTTTTAGACTAGTGTTTGAGTCTGACAAGTTTATTTTGTCAAAGTTTGGGATGTTTTTAGGCAAAGGTTACCTCTCTGAGGGCCTTTTCAAGCTAAGTGTAATAGCTTTACGCCAAGAGCCCAATGAGGGCAAAAATAATGATAATGAAGCTGCTTCCTCCTACTTGATTGAGTGTTCTGATTTATGGCATTTTAGATTAGGACATGTTAATCTAAATGCGATAAAAAGATTAGTTAATCTCGATCTACTTAAAGTAAATGAGTTTAACAAAACCAAGTGTGAAGTTTGTGTTGAAGCAAAATTGGCTAAGATGCCATTTCTTTCTGTAGAAAGGAACACAAAACCTCTATAACTCATTCACACTGACGTATGTGACTTAAAGTTTGTACAAACTAGAGGGGGAAAAAAGTATTTTATTACTTTTATTGACGACTACACTAAGTATTGTACTCTTTATCTTTTAAGGAATAAAGATGAGGCGATTGAAACTTTTACTAACTTCAAAGCAGAAGCCGAGAACCAACTTGATTGTAAAATCAAAATGGTACGAAGTGATAGAGGTGGAGAGTATGTAGCTCCTTTTGAAAAGTTGTGTAAGACAAGTGGTATTATTCATCAAACCACTGCCCCCTATTCGCCTCAATCAAATGGTGTAGCTGAAAGGAAGAACCAAACCTTAAAGGAGATGATGAACGTTTTGTTAATAAGTTCTGGACTGCCCCAGAACATGTGGGGGGAAGTCGTTTTGATGGCTAACTACTTATTAAACCAAAATACCTCTAAAAGGTAGAGATGTGACTCCTTACGAGTTGTAGAAAGGAAGGAAACCTTCCTATAAATACCTCAAAGTGTGGGCGTGTTTGGCTAAGGTAGAAGTGTTTTTGCCTAAGCAAGTTGCAATCGGACCTAAGACCGTCGATTGTATCTTTATAGGATATGCACTGAATAGCAGTGCATATCGGTTTGTCATTCATAAGTCGGCTGTGCCCGATATGAATGTTGGAACTACTATTGAGTCAAGGAATGCTGTTGGATATGAGTCAGTAGATGATACTTAGTTGTTCGTGGTTAAAAGAAAATTGGGGGAAATCATAGTAGTACTATGGAATTGAAGATCCCAAAACCGAGTTGATATCAATAGTTTAGTGTGTCGTTAGGATTAGCTGATGTATAGGTTAGACTTGTTGTAATCGTTTTTATATTTTGTCTAAGTCCTGTACGGGTGGTGATCGCTGTATTGCACCAAATAATCCTGCAAAATTCAGAGAATTACTTTAGTATAGTTCACAGGTATCGAACACAGGGAACGGACGACTAGACACTTTATTTTTCCTACTTATCTAGGGTTTTGGTTAGCGAGCACGCAAGATTTGGGATTCCTATTAAACTAAGAACTTGTAAAATTAAAATCAAGAATAAAAACAGAAAACGAGAAATAAACTGTATTAACTGGGCAACTGAAAGGCAGGTCCAGCAGAATATTCATGCACTCGTTTATTCCAATCCTCGGCACTAAATATGAATTAATCTCAAGAATCTACTAGTTATAGACCACCGTAACTTAAACTGCGTGATCCTCACTCCCACTTACTTATTCGGTAACCGCCATGTTGGGCATAGAAACGGCTACTTCTCTAACCTAGCTACAACCTACGTTGTTGGGCAATCAATAGATTTAATAGCTAGACAGTTTTATCGAACTAAGGGAGCCTAGTATAGGAGCCTACTCGTATGTTGGGCATCTCATAGTCTCCTATCGGTTTAATCCAATTACTCTTACGAATAATTTCGCTACTCACCTAGCCTTGTTCCACGAGAAACGATGGAAGTACTAAGTTAGCTACAGACTGCGTAACCTAGGGTGATCAAGCCTAATTCACTAGCCAGATTAATTAATTCAGAATTATCCCGAAACCCTATTGATTAATTATGAGCACCTAAGCCTCATATACTGTTCACGTGTGCATTCACATTCTGTCGGACCCTAAAAAGTTTAGCTACTCATGCTGATGATTCGGTTGTACAACTGGGACAGTTTCCAGAACAGAAACATAAAAACGAGTAACCCTAAATCTAGCATGCACGAATTCTAAATTTAAACTTATTAAGATGCGAAATAGCAGAAAATAACAACTTGCGAAATTTAACTAAAATCTTAAATTGAAATAACAAGAGGTTCGAATTTGAAATTACTAAGTTCCTAGAAAAAACGATTAAATGCAAAATGAAATAAAACTAGAATTTAAGCTACGGAGTTTAAAGAACATGAAAGACGGAAATTTAAAGCGCTGTTTTTCTTCTAAGCTATGCTGCGGAAATCTGGTTCAGATGGTTCAGAGATGGTTCGGAAATGGTCTTCGGCTTGGGCAGTTCGGCGGTTGGGATCGGAAGGGAGCAATGGCCGGAATGTGAGCTCGGGATGTTGGGACGTGTTCGAATGGCTGTTTCCTGTGTATAAGGCGTCCCCTTTTCATCCCTCAACATCTCTTAATATACTCCTCCTTTTCTTCCTCTCCAAGGTAGGTTAAATTAGGATAAGGAAAAGATTTGGGTGGATAAGGAAACAAGATCTTTCCTTAACCACCAAAAGATATTTTCTTGATCTTTCCCTATCCTAATAACCGTGCCTTAATTCGCGACTTTCCGCGCCTTTTCTTCACCAAAACGCGCCAATTAATATCCTCTTCATCATGCCACGTCAGCACCGAAACCCTGCATAATACACCACTGCAAGTGCACCGGTTGGCCAATTGACGCACTTTTCGGCCTGAAATCACTAAGTACGAAAACGACTCATCAAATATCCTTACACTTGATTTATGCTCGCCCACGAGTATAAGGAGAGAAAAAGATAAGTACTTAGTTATTTCGGCCAATCCCCAAGACTCAAAACAAAAATAAAAGACTCAAGGAAAACAAAGACACGACATGACAAGGATAAAATGACACGAACAAAACAAAGACACCAAAGAAACACACAGACTCAAATAAAAATATGAAAAACAACGACGTGAAGCAGCACCAATTAATTCAAAATTCTCAACACCGATTAACTAGCCAAGCAAATCAAATCATGCAAATATGATCTCATCAAGCAAGTAGACGATGCAAATTTCGAAACTAAGCACACATATATCAACTTGGTCAAAATCTAAACAATGTGGATCTCCTCAAGTTTCGCTCATCACTCAACTAATCTAGGTCCGGTTCAAGCCACTCAAGAAAATAAATCCACGCAATCACGATAAGAGATCGTCACAATAGCAATATCAAGGAGGTCTTTCTCATTAGGTTGTAATGGGGCTTAGGACTTAGACAAATTGATGTTGGTAAGGGTCCTAGGGGCACTAAGCTTCATCAAAATTATATTTCAATGTTATGCATGTCAAACTCACTTAGTTGTGCAATTAATGTAACACTTCAAAACTTCCTACCACTTAGCAATTTCGAATACATGCTACAATTATTTTTATGTACCCATTTTTTCTTTTTTTTTTTTTTTTTTTGCCACATCTCTTTTTTTTTCTGAATATTTCATATATATATTTTTTTTCATGGCATATTTTTTTCTTTTTCTGGGTACAGACTGTCTCAACTGGGCAATCAGGCCACTTACATTCTGCTTTTTCTTTCGCAGCTTATACATTCAAGTTTCGACCTATACACATCTTTTTGCAGCACCTCTTAATTGGGTAGGTAGAGGACATATGTAACACTCCTCTAAACAACAATATCATGCACAAGAAAGTTTATAAGACATGCAATAACATGGGTCAAGAGAAAGTTTAAAAGGCCTTGGCTAATATTTTACTAACTCATATCAAAGAATCGGTCAAGGCTCAACTTGGCTCACTAGGGGATAATTTAGGGTCGAAAATATTTTATCGCGGCCGTTTGGCTAAAAATCCCTAGTGCCTCCTATCATGTATCACAAATGACTCAAACTTATTGCAATTTTGCGGATAAACACTCTCAAAAGAAATAGTAGGAAGTGTCCTACTTTAGGCTCAAATCTAATTTAAGTGAGTGGTTTAATAAAATTCGATCCCACAAGGTTTATTTTTCGTCATCCCAAGTTACATACACATATATGCCTAGATCTAATTTTCACAAAGTCTACAAGCAAGAATATTGAACACAAAAGCACAAATAAGACATGCTTGAACATAGAAATCGGCGCTTCAAAAATCGAAAATTTTGGCATACTTCGACACAAAATAAACCCCCCTCCTTACACGTAAAACTTGCTCGCCCTCGAGCAAGAAGAAAAGACAAAACAAAGAGAGAAGGCACGACAAAATAAAAACAAAAACACCCTCCTTACACTTGAACCCTTTCAAGTGTAAGAACATAAACACAAAACAAAAGAAAATAAACTACCCCTCCTTACACTTGAACCCTTTCAAGTGTAAGGACACAAAAACAACACATAAGACTCACAGACTCAAAACAGAAACAAAGACAAACACAAAAATTGGGGAGAAAAGTTTACTTGGCGCCTCGCTTGGGCAAGCGAGGCAGTCGGCTCATCACGGTACGGCGCAGGCGGTCAACACGGCTTCCCAAGGCATTTAGGTCAGTGCGCAGCAGCTCCACAGAATCTCCACCTACACTCGAAGATGCACTCGAGACACGAGGTCCCGGTGGATAGAACTGAATGTCCCGGTTAGGCATTTCATACACTAAGTGAGAATGTCTCAACAACGACATATCAAACAAAGTAGGAGGGGGCACAGGGCTTAAAAACTGAGCATCATAGATCACAAAGTTGCGTTCAATGAACGTAGCAAGTAAGTGGCACAACGTGAGGTGTCGTGCGGTGTGACTAGCTATGACGAACATGTTTTTAGCTATCCAAAAGCTTAGGTTGACCGGTCGGTTGGCATGCATACACCACAAAAAATACAACACATTTGTCGTTACCTTATCGAAAGCTGTACTCTTACCCGTGAGGTTGTGGACTAGGTATTGATGACAGAGGCGCAGCGCGGGATCCTCAATGTAGCACACGTACGAACCCGAGGATTGAAAATCCTCCGGATCGCTCGGTGCTAGAAGCTTCCATGCACTAATCGGTCCTATGTATCGAGGATCCTTATTCGGCAAACAATGCGAACCCATCTCATACCTCAACTCAAGGAAATGATCAAAACTTGTAATGCCTAGACGTGCACTCCACTCGGCCAAAGAAAGATGATAATTATTCCCAAACAAACGAAAGGCAATACATGGCACATATAAGTCTTTATCATGCTCAAAGTGGAAGGTATTGAAAAACTCTCTTGCTAACTCCTTATAGCAATCATAATGATGAGACTCCAACAACCAAGACCAACCAATACGCTGAAAATACCGATAGAAAGGATGTATAATACCCGCACGACGAAGGAAATCTCGATCAATGAGGCGTCCACTCCGACACTCCTTTCCTTCGCGTTCCATGTTCCGGTCGTCCAAGTACTCTATCTCGAAGCGATAGAGGGCGGCGACGGCTTCGGGTGTGTCCAAGTGTATTATTATTCGGTTACCATATTGGTTTTCTCGCAGAAGGGAGGACGTGGAGTCAGAATCGGCTAACGAGAGACCACTCAAGTTGAAATCTCCTTCGTAGTGTCCACCATACTCGTCGGACACGTAATCCGAGTCTTGCTCTTCTTCGCTAGGCAACTCCCCGTATATACTTTCCCTCCAATTTACACCTTCGTAATATTACGGTTGCGGGGCCGGCTCACATACTCGGGCTTGGTCCACAAAGGGCAACCATTCGTACACTATTTGGGGCGAACGAGGCGGTTGAGAGGATGAGGCTTCGCCGGGATGTCGGGCGGACGACCGACGTGCGCGAGAGCGGCGAGGCAGAGACGGTTGCGGTGTAGGCTCGGGAGACTTTTCGGGAGACTTCTCGGGAGACTTTTCGGGAGACTTCTCGGGAGACGCCTCCGGACTAGGTTCGGGAGTATCTTCGATAACAACTGTTCTCGGCAGTTGAGTCGGTTCTTGGACACGCACTCCCCTATTTCTTCGTAACCGTCTCCTTGGCGGTTTTGGAGGGGAAGAAGACTCCGTATAGAAGGTGGAGTATGGGACTTGAACATTTTCTTCCGGGACGTGAACAGTTTCTTCCGGCTCGTACACAAACTCCGGCGGTGGTGGAACTTCTTCTTCAACATACGGCACAATGGCTAGAGCTTGAGCTCGAGCGGTGGCCGCAGCGGAGGCCTCAGCGGCGGCGCGGCGGCGCTGTATCTCCGGGTCGTCCTTGTAAGCGCTGAACCATTTAGCGGCGGCGCGGAGCCCTGATCGTTTCTTCGGCGGCATGATGGTTTGGTTGTGCAGTTGAGTTGGTTGTGGTGGTGGAGGTTGCAATACTTGAAAAATCTATAGAGAGAGGGAGAGCTGGGCGGCGGTTATTGAGGAAAGAAGTGGGAATAGTGGCAAGTGGGTAGGGTTGTTGTATTTATAGTAGATTAATATTTTCACTTTGACCCCTCCACTTGCACAATTAAGACAAGGGACCCCATCTTCATTCAATTGAGGCCATCAACTTTTGATAAGTGAATTTGGCCTCAATAAAACCTCCTTCATGCAATTGAGTTCTTGTAGAGTCTTGGAAACTTCAATTGGGTCCTTCCATCTCTCCAAAATTGCAATTTGGTCCTTCAAACTTTATCTCCTTACACTCAAACCTTTTCATCCTTAACCAAAAATCTGAAAAATAAGAAGAAAAACATCAAGCATAAAATCGGCAAAAATAAATAAAAACACGAAAAATTAAAAATAACTAGCAAAACACGGGTTGCCTCCCGGTAGCGCCTCTCTTTAGAGTCTTTGGCTAGACCTCCTCTTCAAAGAGTCAAACGTAAGAGGGAATGGACAAGCTTTGCTCGTCCACATCTTTCATCATTGCGGCTGCATGGTAGATTTTAAGGCGATGGCCATTCACAGTAAAAGCGTCGTCCGAGTCCAATTTCTGTATGATCACTGCTCCGCTTGGCCAAGCGGAGCGCACTCGGAATGGACCAATCCATCTGGACCTAAGCTTTCCCGGCATGAGCCGTAGACGTGATTGATACAGCAAGACAAGTTGCCCTGGCTCAAATTTCTTCAAACGAATAACCTTATCATGCCATGCCTTAGTACGATCTTTGTATTACATGGCCGCGTCATAGGACTCCATCCGAATCTCTTCCAACTCTTGCAGCTGATATTTTCTTTCCTTGGCACATTCGGTTGGGTCCATGTTGATTTTCTTGACAGCCCACCAAGCTTTGTGCTCCAGTTGCACAAAGCGAGATGACATTGCTTACCAAAAATCAATCGGTACGGAGACATTCCGAGAGGAGTTTTATAGGCTGTCCGATAAGCCCATAAGGCGTCATCCAGCCTTGTACTCCAATCCTTCCTTGACGGATTGATAGTCTTCTCTAATATAGACTTGATTTCTCGATTAGACACTTCAGCTTGTCCATTCGATTGAGGATGGTAAGCGGTAGAGACTCGGTGAGCTACTCCATACTTCTTCATTAATGATTCTATGGTGCGGTTGCAAAAGTGTGTGCCTTGATCGCTTATTATAGCTTTAGGCACTCCAAATCTGCAAAAAATGTTAGTACGGAGAAATCCTGCAACAACTTTAGAATCATTAGTTTTGGTGGCTTTCGCCTCGACCCACTTAGAAACATAATCGACAGCAAGTAAAATATACACGTTCCCATATGAGTGTGGAAACGGACCCATGAAATCCATTCCCCATACATCAAAAATTTCACAAAATCTTAAAGGCTTTTGGGGCATTTCGTCTCTCATGAATATATTTCCAGTCATTTGACAACGTGTACAAGACTTACAGTACTTATAAGCATCGAGGTGTAGGCGTGGCCAAAAGAATCCCGCATCCAACACCTTCCGTGCGGTTCTTCTTGGACCAAAATGTCCACCATAAGCAGAAGAGTGGCAATGGAATAAGACATCTTCTTGCTCTTCTTCGGTATGCATCTTCGAATCACTTGATCGACTCCCATTTTCCAAAGAATTGGGGAGTCCCAATAGTCTTGCTTGCACTCGCTTTTCAACTTAGCTTTTTGAGCGTGAGTAAACTCGGGTGGAAGCCGCTTAGATGTCAAATAATTCACAATATTAGCAAACCAAGGTAAATTAGAAGTCTTATCCACCGTCTGCAATTGTTCTGACTCGATGGTGTCTTGGTTGGCCAACTGAGACACTCTCTGAATTTGCATAGCAAAACACTGTTCCGAAAGCAGCTGGGCAAGGCTGGAAACAGTCTCCGGAACAGTATATAAGTGTTCTTCTGGAAAGGTCTCGTTGATTGGCTCTCCATCTTCTTCTTGATTTAATCGGCTTAAGTGATCCGCCACATGATTTTCAGCTCCTTTCTTGTCCTTCACCTCCCAATCGAATTCTTGAAGCAAAAGAATCCATCGGATAAGCCTTGGCTTTGATTCCTTCTTTGCAAGGAGATGTTTGACGGCAGCGTGATCGGTATAGACGATTATCTTCGAGCCGAGTAAATAAGAACGGAATTTATCAAAGGCAAACACAATTGCCAACAGCTCCTTCTCTGTGGTGGAATAGTTACATTGAGCCGGATTTAATGTCTTTGATGCATAGTAAATCACATGGCTCTCCTTGTCGGATTTCTGTCCCAGTACTGCTCCGATTGCCCAATCGGAGGCATCGCACATTATTTCGAAGGGCTTATTCCAATCCGGCGGCTGCATCACCGGAGCTGTTGTAAGTTTGTCTTTTAGGAGGGTAAAGGCCTCCTTACACTTGTCATCGAAATCGAAGTTGATTTCTTTTTGCAGTAGCCTTGTCAATGGTTGAGCTATTTTCGCAAAATCTTTAATAAAGCGCCGATAAAAACCGGCGTGCTCTAGAAATCCGCGAACCTCCTTTGGTGTAGTCGGGTACGGCAACTTGGCTATGGACTCAACTTTGGCTTTATCAACTTCGATTCCTCTTTTTGAAACGATGTGACCGAGCACGATCCCCTCGGTCACCATGAAATGACATTTCTCATAGTTCAACACCAAATTCTTTTCTACGCACCGGGCTAGGACCTTGTCTAGATTCTTCAAGCACGCAGTGTAAGAGTCACCGTAAACAGTGAAGTCGTCCATGAAGACTTCTATGCAATTCTCGATAAGGTCCGAGAATATACTCATCATGCACCTCTGAAAGGTACCCGGTGCGTTACACAACCCAAACGGCATTCGGCGGTAGGCAAACGTTCCATATGGACATGTAAACGTTGTCTTGTCTTGATCTTCATCTCGAACATGGATTTGGAAATAGCCGCTATATCCGTCTAGAAAACTGAAATAGACTTGCCCCGCAAGTCTCTCAAGCATTTGATCTATGAACTGAAGTGGGAAATGATCTTTGCGCGTAGCCGAATTCAACTTTCGGTAATCAATGCACATGCGCCATCCCGTGACTAAGCGTACCGGAACCAATTCGTTCTTTTCGTTTTCCACCACTTGGAATCCGGACTTCTTCGGCACAACATGCACGGGGCTCACCCACTTGCTGTCTGATATGGGATAAATTATACCCATTGACAACAACTTTAAAACTTCCTTTAGTATGACCTCTCGCATATTCGGATTGAGCTTCCTTTGTTGATCGCGGAAGGGCTTGCTGTCAGGTTCCATCAAGATTGAATGCTCGCATACATCGAAACTTATACCGGTAATGTCGGCTAAAGTCCAGCCTATAGCCTTCTTATGCTTCTTCAAAACTTCAAGCAATGCCGTTTCTTGATTGTCATCAAGCTCCTTGTTGATGATGACGGGCAGCGTCTCATTCTCTCCCAGATATGCATACTTTAGATGTGTAGGGAGCTGTTTAAGTTCCAGCTTTGGAGCTTTGACGATCGATGGCAACAGTTTCTCAGAAGTGTCTCGGTTGGGCAACTGAGACACATTGCTGACAGTTTCCAGCTTTGGGGCTGCATACAGAGCTAAGATGCTCTCTCTGATCTCCTCGTCTTGCATATCTTGGACATCTGCTTCGGTCAGACCTTGAGTCAAGGTAACTTTCATTTTATCCTGCACCACATACGTCTCAAGATATTCTTGGACAATAGCATCAATGGAGTCAGTAGAAAAAGCATTCTCATTCTCATGATCATATGGTTTCTTTAGTGCTTCAGTTATCTTATGAACATAAGTTTCATTATGATATGCCACACTAATTAAACCCTCATCCACATTAATTATGGCTTTTACTGTCTTTAAAAATGGTCTACCTAATAACACTCCCGCAGTTCCTTCAACTTGCCTATCATTCGTATCAATTACATAAAAATCAGCAGGATAGACAAAGTTATTGATTCTGACTAAGATGTTCTCAAGTAAACCAATCGGAGTAATGCATGACCTATCTGCTAATTGGATAATTACTTTAGTGGGTATTAACTCAGCTCCTACCAATTGATTATACACAGATAAGGGCATAACATTTATAGACGCTCCTAGATCACACATAGCTTGTTTAATCATGACATCACCCATCAAACATGGAAGTGTAAACATACCGGGTCGGCACATTTGGCGAGAAGCATCTTCTGTATAATTGCCGACACTGTGTGATCGAACAGGACTTTCCCGAACTTGGGAACTTTTCCGGCTATGAAATCCTTTACAAATTTCCCGAACTTGGGAATCTTTACAGCTTCAAGGAAAAGGATATTGATCTCTAATTTTTCGAACAACTTCATGTAATCCATGCTTTCCTTGTTCGGCGTTCTTTTTCTTTCCAAAGCTTCGGAAATGGTGGAGGGAGTATCCGCTCGGACTCCAGGTGCCCAATCGGGACAGTTTCCTCTTCTCGTTACGGTTCAAGCATCTTGCAGCATGCGGCTCTTCCGAACAAGTAGGGTTGTGCGAGCGCCGTTCTTTTCTGCGGCCTAGTAAGGTTGAGTTCTTGAAAATTTTGTTGATGCTGATATTCTTTGCCTTGAAATTGTTGTTGAGGCGGATTCCTTGGTTGAAATTGTTCCTCCGGTTGCCTCCATCGAAGGTTCGGATGAACCCCTTGCTGTCCGCTCCAATTTCCAGCTGCGTTTACTTCTTCTCCTGGACATTGTAGTGAGGTATGTCCTTTTTCTCCACACGCTCCGCATGCGTGATCGGCATTTGATCGGCTTGAAGCGGGAGCGTTCTGCTTGAGTATCAAGTCGAGCTTGTCTTGTAATAGGCTGAATTTTGCCTCCACTTTATTATCGATCTCATCCAAGTAGTCAGAATGAGACCAATTTACAGCTCTCCTTGTTGGTCTCGGCCCCTTGTATTGTGAGGTGGATTCCGTAAGTCCTTCGATTATATTCCTTGCATCTTCGTAGAGGCTTGTATGGAAATTCCCCCTTAGACCGATATCAACCATGGCTTTGGCTTCGTCTGTCATTCCTTGATAAAAAATCTGTAGAAGCTCCACATCCGAGTAGCCATGGTTCGAACAACTATCGACGAGTCGTCCAAATCTCTCCCAGTATGCGCCAAAGGTCTCATCGAGTTCTTGAGCAATCCCGGAAATCTGCTTCTTTAATGCATTTGTCTTTGATTGCGGGAAATACTTCTTTAGGAAGACCGTACGCATCTGGGCCCACGTCGTGATCGTGTTCGGCTTTAGACTAGAGAACCACGCTTGTGCTCCGTCTTGAAGAGTGAATGGAAAGGCCTTGAGCTTGAAAGCGTCCAGGTTGCCCTGCCGGTGCAGATTACACACTTGGTTGAACGACGCCAAAAAGGAATTTGGATTCTCGTTCATCCTTCCACAAAACTTCGGCATGGCAGCGACCATGTTCAGCTTGACATCTATTTGTTCTGTAGTAGTAATTTGGATTGGTCCCGATAGGTCCGCTCCCATGTCAAGCGATCCGGTATTCATCATCAAGGGTGGTGGATCATGCACTTCGTCCTCCATCTCTTCCTCCTCTGATTCTGAGCTTGTTACTGGAGTGTTGTGGAGTGTTTTGTCGAACAAAACGGTCTCTGGTTCTGAGTCGCTGATCGGATCAATGGCGGATGTTTTGTCTCCTAGTTAGGCAGTTAAGACGTCTGCTGCCCTGGACAGAATTTGTTGCTTTTGCAGCTTTGTCTCCTTCCTATTTCTTTTAGCTGCTTTCTCGATCTCAGGATCGAATATCAGATTAGGCTTGGAAGACCTGCTCATGCAACATTAAAAAGCACGAAAGATTAGTAGAAAAATCAAAGAAACAAGTTAACACCGTTCCCCGGCAACGGCGCCAATTTGGTGATCGCTGTATTGCACCAAATAATCCTGCAAAATTCAGAGAATTACTTCAGTATAGTTCACAGGTATCGAACACAGGGAACGGACGACTAGACACTTTATTTTTCCTACTTATCTGGGGTTTTGGTTAGCGACCACGCAAGATTTGGGATTCCTATTAAACTAAGAACTTGTAAAATTAAAATCAAGAATAAAAACAGAAAACGAGAAATAAACCGTATTAACCGGGCAACCGAAAGGCGGGTCCACGAGAATATTCATGCACTCGTTTATTCCAATCCTCGGCACTAAATATGAATTAATCTCAAGAATCTACTAGTTATAGACCACCGTAACTTAAAGCGCATGATCCTCACTCCCACTTACTTATTCGGTAACCGCCATGTTGGGCATAGAAACGGCTACTTCTCTAACCTAGCTACAACCTACGTTGTTGGGCAATCAATAGATTTAATAGCTAGACGGACTTTATCGAACTAAGGGAGCCTAGTATAGGAGCCTACTCGTATGTTGGGCATCTCATAGTCTCCTATCGGTTTAATCCAATTACTCTTACGAATAATTTCGCTACTCACCTAGCCTTGTTCCACGAGAAACGATGGAAGTACTAAGTTAGCTACGGATCGCGTAACCTAGGGTGATCAAGCCTAAATCACTAGCCGATTAATTAATTCGAGAATTATCCCGAAACCCTATTGATTAATTATGAGCACCTAAGCATCATGTTCGTTCACGTGTGCATTCACATTCTGCCGGACCCTAAAAAGTTTAGCTACTCATGCCTGATGATTCGGTTGTACAAGCCTGGGACGTTTCCGAACGGAAACATAAAAACGAGTAACCCTAAATCTAGCATGCACGAATTCTAAATTTAAACTTATTAAGATGCGAAATAGCAGAAAATAACAACTTGCGAAATTTAACTAAAATCTTAAATTGAAATAACAAGAGGTTCGAATTTGAAATTACTAAGTTCCTAGAAAAAACGATTAAATGCAAAATGAAATAAAACTAGAATTTAAGCTACGGAGTTTAAAGAACATGAAAGACGAAAATTTAAAGCGCTGTTTTTCTTCTAAGCTATGCTGCGGAAATCTGGTTCAGATGGTTCAGAGATGGTTCGGAAATGGTCTTCGGCTTGGGCAGTTCGGCGGTTGGGATCGGAAGGGAGCAATGGCGGGAATGTGAGCTCGGGATGTTGGGACGTGTTCGAATGGCTGTTTCCTGTGTATAAGGCGTCCCCTTTTCGTCCCTCAACATCTCTTAATATACTCCTCCTTTTCTTCCTCTCCAAGGTAGGTTAAATTAAGATAAGGAAACGATTTGGGTGGATAAGGAAACAAGATCTTTCCTTAACCACCAAAAGATATTTTCTTGATCTTTCCCTATCCTAATAACCGTGCCTTAATTCGCGACTTTCCGCGCCTTTTCTTCACCAAAAAGCGCCAATTAATATCCTCTTCATCATGCCATGCCAGCACCGAAACCCTGCATAATACACCACTGCAAGTGCACCGGTTGGCCAATTGACACACTTTTCGGCCTGAAATCACTAAGTACGAAAACGACTCATCAACGGGGTAATTGTTGAACTGATCTTCTGCCGAAGATACCCACGTCATCAGTGTAATCACTTGCGTTCTTCAGTCATCAGCTGAGTAGACCTCAGTAGAAGCCAACCCAGCAGCTGATAAGTCATCAGCAGAAGAACTCATGCAAGCCCAGTACCTTCGCAGTCGCCAGCTGACTTACTCAGAAGTTACATTCCTTGTCAACCGACTCAGTCGAAGAAGACAGAGACTTAGCAGTCTACTGTATCCGACAGAAAGCGACCCAGCTACTTAAGTCTTTTCGAAAGTTCAGCAGAAGATCATACGAGGTTGTTTGAACGGTCAACTTTGACATTCTCACCAACCACAAACCTCGACCAATGAGAAGCCGACAACGCCTTACCTGCTCCAAACAATAAAGCTGCTCTCATGTACAGTAATTAACTGCCCTGCTGCAACAAGTTCGAATTAATGGTCGTTTTCTTTGGAAGCTTGTGACACGTGGCATCGTCGTCTCCAACGGACATATACCATAGCTCACAGCTATAAATAGAGAAGATTTCGAAGCTCCAAAGAGGAGAAGCACGAAATTAAAAAGGGAAATTGCTCAAGCTCTCAAACACTCTAGCAAACTCATCAGAACATCCAGCGAAGAATCTGCATTTATTAGAATATTTTATGATTCTTCTCTCTAGAGTCTTTAGATCCCTTTCTTCTCTACCTAAGCTCATTGTCAGATTTATAGCTTAGATTCGAAGGAGTTCATTTTTTAGTGAACTGTTCTTATTGTAAGAACTCCTTCATTAGTTGGAGAATTGTTTCGCTCCCTTTCGAACTTAGGTTTGAATTGTAAAGTCGCTAAAGACTATAACTTAGAAGGATCTGTCATGTGCACAGTTTCCTTGCTGAGACTTGCTCAGACTAATCAACAAGTTATCCTGCTCTGTTCAGGACTGTGGACGTAGGATCTTGCGTATCCGAACCACGTTAAACTGCTTGTGTTCTTTACTGTTTTAGTGCATACAAACCTTTGAAAATCATAAGTTTGCATAAAACGTATTTCTAAAGTCGCACAGCCAAAAGAATTTAATCTGCGAAAACACATTTTCAAAAAGAGACAAACTCCGGGCCCCACACTTATCCGCACACTTAAGTCTCCGATCGTGAGTTTCAAAGAATCTTGACAAAAGTCAATAGGAGAGCTCGATGGCGACTCACTCGTCCCGTGATCGAAGGTTTATTTGGCACTGTTCATCAGTTGCAACCAACAGCTTCAGCTGACCTTCACCGAGAAAAAGAAACGGTACTCAGGTGTATTCACCCCCCCCCCCTCTACACCTGATATTTGTCTCCGGACCAACAATTGGTATCAGAGCACACGGTGTTCTACTGATCACCTGTTCTGTATTACTGGTCTTCTCGAATAGATCCTGAAAATGTTTTCTCTGCACAAGCATCTCTTCTTTCATCCTTATACTCGTACACATAATGTCCGACATGTCAAGTATAAGGATGGTGCCGATGTTCTCGATAGAGAACTTCACAGTATGGCGTGAAAGAATGGAGGCACACCTTACGTCGCTGCATGACAGCATGACTGACGTACTGGAGACCGGACCCATCATTCCAATGATAGACAGCGTTCAGTTCGCTGAAGTGGAAGGTGAAGGTGCTCGTATCGGTCCTAAGATTCCCAAGGACAAATCACCCTTCACGCCTGAAGAGAAAAAGCTGCATAACCTCGACCGAGTCGCACGAAATGCTATACTGACAATGCTCAGTAACTCACACCTCGGGAGGGTGCAGGACTGCAAAACGGCGAAAAAACTTTGGGACGTCCTGGCTGTACTGAGCCAAGGAACTCCTCAGATCAAAGAAAACAAGCTTGAATTAGAGCTTCAAAAGTTCGAAGCCTTTGCGATGGAGCCCAGTGAAACCATTGACGAGCTGAGCGTCAGATTTATGAATCAAGTCAATGTGATAAACGGGCTGGGAAAAGTGTTCTCAAACAAAGAGATGAACACAAAGATCATAAGAGCGCTACCTCGACAGAAGTGGCTTCCTTTTGCTACTTATTTACGTCGCTCTGATCTTAATACTCTAACTCCTGATGTTATATTTTCAGAATTAAAGACGGAGGAATTTGAGTATAGTCTACCTCAAAAGTGCTCTAGTGCTCCAGCTGACACACAGTTCGATCATGCCTTCAAGGCAACTTTCAGCAAAACTGGAGGCAAAAATATTTCTTCCAGCAAGGCAGTAGCTGCTGCAGATACAAAGACCTCTGAAATATCTGATACTGACCAACTCGCACTGATGGCTCTCAAATACCAAAGAGAAAAGGAGAGAGTCAGAAAGCTGAAGAAATACCACAGAGATTCTCCCTCAGGTAAGAAAGATTATCAGAGAAGGGAAGAGTCTAATCCTTCTACTGAATGAAGGAAAATAGAACCTGCTGCTAGTCCATCAAAAGACTCAGCTGGAAAAAGCAGCAGCAGAGAATCAACATGCTACAACTGCAAGAAGGAGGGACACAATCAGTACGACTGTCCCGAACTCTCAGTTGCTCAAAGAGCAGAACGGCAGGCCAGAAGAGACAAATTTGCCCAGAGGAGGCAGGCCTATATAGCCGGAGAGATATCCGACAACTCAATTGAGGAGGATACATTCATGTACTCTTCTGAGGACGAAGCTGCATTCGTAGCTATTGAAGTCGGAGAGACGGTTCCTGAAGAATCAGCTGAACACTGTCTGATGGCCGGAGAAGAGGCTGAGGTAAATTCTAAACTTAATATAACCTCCTCTTCACACAACACACACGATACTTGCTCGGTCTCGGATGATCCTCTGGACATAGTACAAGCATATGACGACCTGCTAGAGGAACAAATTCGGTGAGCGAGAGAGTTCAGTGAGAACCATCCAGGAACTTGAACGAGTAAAGGCTGAGAATCAGAGACTTTCTTCTGATTGTCAGGTCTCTACTGAGTCAGTGGATCTAGTTGCGAGACTCAAGGAAGATCTCGAATCTCTTATGACTAAGTCTCAGCTTCAAGAGACTCAGATCTCAGTCCTGACCAAGGATAATTCGGAGAAAAAGACTGAAATAGCCCAACTCAGTCAGAAACTCTCAGACGTACAGAAGGACTATGATTCTCTCAGGAGAAGTGATGAGGTCTGGAGAGGACTGATGACTGAACAATACCTGGGAGCTAAGGAGAAGCTCGAAAGCATGCTCAGAGCACAACGGCCAACTGCTGTGAAAGAAGGCCTTGGCCATACCCACGAAGCTTCTACCTCCAAAAGCTCAGCAACGCTGGCTGATAGGTTCGTCAAAGGAAAGGTGCAAGCTGCTGACAGCACACCTCAGGCGAAGAACAAACAGAAAGTAATCGCACCTCAGCCGAGCAGCAACAAACAACTGACCAAAGGCTCCAGCCCCAGGACACCGAGATCAAACTCAGGGGGAACCAAGAAGGTCAGATGGGTAGAACAGTACAAGGAGCCACTGTATGAGCACCCGGCTCAGTACGGCTCATACTATTATGAGCCCAGGGTCAGGAGAAGCGCAAAGACTCAGAAGAAGAAAGCGCCTGAACCCAAAATCATCAGCAGAAAGTCAGTATCTCCAAGTCCTGTGGAGAAGCAAGCTGACAAGGTTCAGAAGAAGAAGTCTCAGACTTTTATGGTCCCGAGAGAGATTTGGGTTCCGAAATCACCCACTAACCAGTAAGGACCCAACTGAACCAAAGGGTACCTAAAGATGCTTCTGTTTTGCAGGTGCATAAGGACATGGATAGTGGACAGCGGCTGTTCAAGACACATGACATATCAGAAGAGCCTGCTGACCAACTATGTACAAGAAGATGGTCCCAGAATTGAGTTTGGTGACAATTCAAAAGGCTACACAAGGGGATACGGAACGCTGAACATTGGGACTGCCTCAGTTCCAAGAGTAACATATGTTGAAGGACTTCAACATAATCTCCTTTCTGTCAGTCAATTTTGTGATAATCTTAACAGAGTTATCTTTGACGCTGGTTTCTGTGATGTTGTTGATAAATCTACAGGGAAAACAGTGTTATCAGGATCGCGGAGGAAGAACATCTATGTTGCAAACTGGAAAACCGCAGAACCTGAGGCTTGCTTACTCGCACAGGACAAATCCGGTGACAAGTCAGGATGGCTATGGCACAAAAGACTCAGCCACCTGAACTTCAAGACCATGAACAAGCTAGCCAAGAACTCCAAAGTCAGAGGACTGCCGAACGAATCGTTCGTTAAAGACAGAAATTGTGAAGCATGTCTGAAGGGAAAGCAAACAAAGAATAGCAATCCACCTATTCCGTCACCTTCCACCGATGGAATCCTTCACCGCCGCACATGGACCTATTCGGGCCGTCTCTCCGATGACTATAAGAGGCAAGAAGTATGCCCTCGTCGTTATTGACGACTACTCGAGATATACTTGGGTCATCTTCATCGCCAATAAATCGATGTTCAAACCGAGTTGCCCAATCTGTGAAGAAGCTCGGTGCGGAAAAGGACATCAAGATTCAAAGAATTCGCTCGGACAGAGGAACAGAGTTTCTAAACTCGGTAGTTAAGAAATCTTTGCGATAAAGAGGGAATTAAGCACGAGACATCAGCTGCACGCACCCCTCGGCCATTACGGACTTGCTTGAACGAAAGAACGAGAACACTCAAAGAAGCAAAGCAAGAACGCTCCTCGCAGCTCCGGACTACCCTCGAAGTTACGGGGCGATGCAACCGACACCGCCTCGCTACACTCGGAATCGCTCACTACTCACTCAAGCAACACATGAAGACACCATATGAATTATGGAAAGGGAGAATTCCTTCTATTTCTCATTTTCATATTTTAATTTGTCCTTGCTTTATCCACAATAACGGGAAAGATCAATGAAGGTCTTTGATAGCAAATCGATCAAGAAGTTTTCTTAGGATACTCTCGAGTCAGTAAAGCCTTCGAGTCTTTAACTATCGGACTCTTTGTGTGGAGGAAAGCCCTCATGTTGTTTTTGATGAATTTGTTACCGAGAACGAGGAAAGAAACAGAGTCAAATCGATGATATCAGCAAGCAAGCTACGGGATCTCGGACTTACTGATAAAGCTGAAAAGATCCAGCATTGTTGGGATGATGAGTCAGACGATGAACAAACTCAGACTCAACCAACAGTCGACGTAGCTGACCTAGTTGATTCTCCCGAACAGAATCAACAACAGGTAACATCGGTCGATGAGGAAGCCCCAGTGGTAACTGAGACCTCTACTGAGAATATAAACTCAGTGGGAACGATTAATGTTTTCTTAGGATACTCTCGAGTCAGTAAAGCCTTCAGAGTCTTTAACTATCGGACTCTTTGTGTGGAGGAAAGCCCTCATGTTGTTTTTGATGAATTTGTTCGAGAACGGGGAAAGAAACAGAGTCAAATCGATGATGTCGGCAGCAAGCTACGGGATCTCGGACTTCCGATAAAGCTGAAAAGATCCAAAGCATTGTTGGGATGATGAGTCAGACGATGAACAAACTCAGACTCAACCAACAGTCGACGTAGCTGACCTAGTTGATTCTCCCGAACAGAATCAACAACAGGTAACATCGGTCGATGAGGAAGCCCTAGTGGTGACTGAGACCTCTACTGAGAATATAAACTCAGTGGGAACGATTAATGTTCCTGAGCTAAATGCCCCTGAACCTGGAAACTCAGTGGATCCTAACCTTCTTACTGAAATATTGCAATCTCATAACAGTACTACTGAAATGCCTAACACTCCTACTGATTCTGCAGAAGTTGTATCAGAAGAAGAAGCCAGACTCAGACGATCATGGCTAGATGCTCATTCTTCAGATCTTATCATTGGAGATCCATGAGCAACAATAAGAACAAGATCTAGATTTAATCAAGGCGAAAGCTCACTATATTCTTGTTTCTTATCTACAGAAGAACCTCAATCGATAGAGGACGCACTTAATGATGCTGACTGGATCATCGCCATGCAAGAAGAGCTGAACCAGTTCGTTCGAAACGAAGTTTGGGAGCTTGTAGACAGACCTAGACATCAGCATGTCATTGGTACTAAGTGGGTCTTCAAAAACAAGCGAGATGAAAACAATGTCATTATCAGAAATAAAGCACGACTAGTTGCAAAGGGATATAGTCAGGCGGAAGGAATTGATTTTGATGAAACATTCGCTCCAGTCGCAAGATTAGAAGCCATTCGTCTATTCCTAGCTTATGCAACACATCAAGGCTTCAAAGTCTATCAGATGGATGTAAAGTCAGCTTTTCTGAACGGCGTACTAAAGGAAGAAGTCTACGTGGAACAACCGCCCGGCTTTCAGCGGGGGACATCGAGTGTACGAGACTTAGGAAAGCTCTGTATGGGTTAAAACAAGCACCCAAGGCTTGGTATGATACCCTATCAGACTTCCTACTTCAGAAAGGTTTTCAGAAGGGGACAGTAGATCGCACCCTATTCAACATAAAGTCAGGAGATGACATCCTACTGGTGCAAATCTATGTGGACGACATCATTTTCGGCTGCAGAAACGAGATCATATGTCAGCAGTTCGAGAAGATGATGAAAGAGAAATTCGAGATGTCCATGATGGGAGAGATGAATTATTTCCTTGGATTTCAAGTGAAGCAATCACCTGAAGGAATCTTCATCAATCAAGCCAAATACACTCGAGACCTTCTCAAGAGATTCGGCTGCGACTCCAGCAAGCCAGTCAAAATCCCCATGAATACGAATTTTAAAATCGATCTAGACAAAGAGGGAGCTTATGTTAACTCTACTGATTATAATAGAGCTATTATTGGTTCTTTATTATATTTAAGACTAGCTAGCCGACTGACATAACTTATGCTTGTAGGTGTATGCGCAAGATTTCAAGCGGATCCCAAGCGAAGTCATCTCGACTCAGCTAAAAAGATTCTACGCTATCCGAGAGGAACACCCGATCTTTGGGTTATGGTATCCTGCCGATGATAATCTAATCCGACGGAGTTATTCGATGCCGATTATGCGGGATGCGGGATAGATCGTAAGTCAACTTTCGGAACGTGTCGGTTCCTAGGCGGCAAGAAGCCGATATCTTGGTTCTCAAAGAAAAAAGCACTCGGTAGCAACGTCCACTACCGGAGCCGAGTACATGGGCCTTTGGAAGTTGCTGTGCCCAGATCCTTTGGCTTCGACAACAACTGAGAGATTATGGTATCATTCAGAATGAAGTGCCCATCTACTGTGACTCCACAAGTGCTATTGCCATAACTCAGACCCAGTTCTACATACGAGATGCAAACACGTGGATATCCGACACCACTTCATCAGAGACCATGTTGAGAAGAAGGATATCAGAATGGAGAAGATCCATACTGACAAGCAAAGGGCAGGCATACTGACCAAACCACTAGCTGAGAACAGATTCAGAGAATTATCAGTTGAGCTAGGTCTACTGGATCCTACTGAAATGCATCAGTAGAAGACAACTACTGATAGCAGCCCTTGGAGACAATTGGAAATATTTGGTATCAGTAGATGGAACCAGTACGACAAGTCAGTAGACTCCGTACAGTGATTCAGTGGGAAGAATCACACTGTACACAACAAGGGGGAACGTGCTTATCAGTACTTCAATCACCCTCCTGTGATATAACGGTAACCAGCTGATCGAAAATTCAGCTGAAGAGTTTGCGTAGTATCATATACTTAATTTCTTTTCAGAAGCATGTTTGCACTTATTATATCAGTCGCACGTAGTCAGAAGTTAATGTGCATTTATTTCCCGCCTTTAATAGTTTAAGGAAAGGTCAGTAGGAAACCTTCTCATTTGAATAACTGAGTAATTAATGATGTCTGTCGCGCATTTAATGCATGTCTTCTCACTTACCTTTATTACGTAAATCTATGTTAGAGGCGGCTTTGGTAATCATTCCTTTTTTTAACATTTAATCTCAGTCGTCCATAGATTTGAAAGATTAAAATAGGATCGTTGAATCTAAAATTATAATCAGTCAATATATACAAATCTTTCATCTTCTATCCATTTCCTCACTTTCCGCCATTTTTCAACTTAAGAGCTATCTTCAAGCGTTCAGTTTCTTTCTCAAAAATCATCTTAACTGTCTTGCTTTTGCATCTCTCAAGCTCTTTAGTACTCGGTAATGTATTGAAACCTGCTGAATACTTACTAACTTACTCTATTTTCAAGTGCTAACAAATTATTTTGCAGATTTCAATGGCGACATCTCAAATTTCTGAGAATATAGAGGAGATTATGTCATCTAGGATTCAGTTTGAACTGACTTTGGCCTTCCGTCAAGTAGATATCTCTTATTTGGAGCCGGTGTTTGATGCTCTGGAGCGTTCTAGTCTTCAGGAGCTGGTGACGAAGCACCCAAGATCATATCTACCAAGGCAAGTGGTAGAAGTGTACTACAACTGGAGGTCGCTCGCGTCTGGAGGCGAGGAATCTTCCTTCGTCTACATGAAGGAAGTTGATCAGAATTGTTGGGATGCTACTCAGAGAGTTTTCAACGTCGGGGACGCTCTGATGCTGATGTTTGATCTTCCAGACTCCGGTATTTCTCCTATCGGATACAAGGAGAAGGAGATAAACGAGTATGTCCATAAGTTCTGCGGACGAACTGACATATCGTTCAAGTCAGCTCTGCAGAAGAACCTTCTGCTTCCCCAATACAGAGGACTAGCCTACATAGTCTCTCATATCCTGACGAGCTCAGCTGGATCATACGATTAATTATCCAAGCCAAGGATTCAGCTGATGATGGCGATAGATGATGGAGTTGAAGTGAACTGGGCCGACTATTATGTTTCGGAGATGAAAGCCCAAGCCCAGAAGTTCACTACCCTACCCACTGGAGAGAGGAAGTTAGCCAGTGTAGGGAAATTACTCTATGGGACTAAGATGTCAAGTCCTCAAGAAAACTCTGTTCAAAGGCACTCGTCGTTTGCTGATTCTAAGTTCTTCGACGTAAAACCGATTAAGTTCAAGACTAAAGGCTGCGGCGAGAAGTCTATCGGTAAGGGGCCGCCTGAGCCGAAGAGAGCTGCATCCGCTCTGCCCCCTCATACCGAAGTGCCTAAGAAGAGGCGGCTGACTAAGACCAGACCAGCTGAGGTCTCAACTGCTCAGCCCCTCTCTGTTATTGAACCACCTCCTCCTCCTCCTACTCAAGAAGAGCAGATCTTGGACTCTGATACTGGAATTGAGGGTGCGACCCTCAAAGATAAAGTCCGAGTAATTAGCTCGAGGAGACACGATCGGACGTCAGGGAACCGACTGAGGAGACTGCGACTGAGTGAACAACTATTCACACCACTCGTCTCCGTGCCACATCTGAAGTACACGATCATATTCCTGAGATCGCTGGGCACTCAGACTTAGTCGACATAGCCATTAGGGCTAGGGTTCAAATGCTTCTAAGATTTCTGAGTTGGGATATTCTAGAAGACATAATTAAAACCCACTCAGTCATCTACTTGCTCGATGAGGAGCAGAAGCTACAAGAAGTAATAGGGTACGGAGAACCGGTGACTTAGCTACTCTTGAAGATCTTAGAGCCACAATGCTTTACCTTCTAAGCTTGCGAGAGTCGGTCCCCCGGTAACATCCTCCGCCCCCATCTCCTCCTGCTGATAAGAAAGACGATGATAAAGATGATGATAACAATCAGAGGAAGGATCAGACACCCAAGGATACAGAGTTGGGAGGCTCTGCTGAGGGTTCAACTCCCCGTGAGAAGAGCAAATCACCACATCCTGATACATCAGGTGATGCTCAAGGTGCTCCGAAGTACAGTAGGGAGCAGCTCCTCACGTTTTCTGAGCAGAGGCTCGGAACCAGCTCGTACCAGATACAACCTATCGGTTCCGTCTCCTCGAAGTCTGTAAATAAAGCCATTCGACGCCAAGGAGAGAAAAACCCATCTGAAATGGACAAAGTATACAAAGGCTCAGACACAGAGCTTAGACAGAATAGCTGCAGGCATCTCAAAGACTCCAGTAGCTCCTCCTCAACCCAACTTTCAGGAGATTATTGAGGCAGCCTTAGCAGCTCAGAAAGTCGATCTAGAAGCTCAGAGTCAGCAGTTGCTCCAGACTCAGCAGAAGATATTTTCAGAGCAGCTGACTCAAGCTCTCGCAACTTTTAAGCTCGAAATCGATGAACGGAATAAGATTGCCACCTTTAGCCTTCAGAAATCTATTACCCAACAGGCAGAGGCTATGAAACTTATTCAGAAAGAAATGAAAGAATCGCAGGATCAGGCTCTGCTGAAACTCCGTCAGGAGTCAGCTGCACAGCTTAAAACATCTAGAGCTGATCAGGAAAAAGACTGGGAATTATATTGCGATCTCATCAAGGACTTCGAATCCACAGCAACTCAGATTAAGGATTCAGTCCACAATGTGGAAAGAGACATTCAAGCCATCCGCACCCAACTCTCTAAGGCAGATGATGCCAAAAAGGGGGAAGGTATTATGAAGGATGAACCTGATACGGATATGGCTGATGGCCAAATAGTAGAGGGTGGTCAAGAGGAAGGAACCTCAAATGCTCAGACTCAGGGGGAAGGTATTCAGGCGGAACAACCCTCAACTGCTCATGCTCAATCCTCGGCCGCTCGAGTGAAGATACTCGGGGATTCTTTGCTCGAATTTCCTCACAGAACCTACCCCCATCTCATCTTCTGCTGCTCACATAGAAGATGTTGCTCAGTTCATTGAGCAAGAGTCTGAAGAAGAACAGGCTCCTCCGCAGAGGCCGGGGAAGGAGACTGCTACCGCTACTACTCCTCCTTCCTCCTCGGTCCGAAAATTCAAATCTAAAGCAGAACAAGAGACCTTCGACCTCCGCGTAGCCCAACAACTACAAGACAAGGCTGGACCATGAGCGTCAGTGGAAGAAGCTCAACTTGCTAAAAAGCCTAAGGGCAAAGTTGTTAAGGGAGAGGTAAGAAGAAGTAAGAGTCGAGTGGACGAAGAAAAGAAAAGGCTCGGGAGGAGTTCGCAAAAACTCTTTCTACGCCGAGTCAAACTATCGCTCGTAGTCACTATCGGACCCATCTTACACCCGAGCGGGAAGCCGAAGATAGAGTCACTTGGGAAGCCACGCTGCGAGGCCTAAATCTCGGGAAAGGAGGCGTAGAGGCGGCGGCTCTCAGAGAAAAGAAGAGAATGGGCGATATGGCTAAGATGATTAGCTTATCTCAAAAGCCAACGACTGATCCCGTAAGACAAATCCCACGAGGATCAAGGAAAAGAGCGCCTTATGTCAAAAAGGACCCTGTGCTTCATGTTGATAAATGGGTTCCTGCTCTGGTTAATGATCAATGGGAAGAGCTCAAAGAGGAATTTATCAAAGGCTACTACGTATGGAATTTCTATCCAAGTGAGCAGACTATCGAACAAGCCTTTGACGAGTTTATGTTCAATTATAACTCTGAGCTGAGGGAACAACTTCAGGAGATTATGAAAAGAGAGAACATTCCTTTCAGAGCTCCGGCTTTCAGGCGCATCCCACCTCCTAGAACTGCGCGCGGAGTTCTATGTACAAAGGATATAGAGGATGAGAACAGAACTGCAGCTTCTCGCTTCGACTTGAGTGTCGACCTAGCTGAAGACGATGAGGATGTCCAGACACTGAGGAAGAGAATCTACTTATACTATGGTCTGCAACCTCCTGTCGAAAGATCTGCTGATTTCAAGAAGCGTACTCAAGGCTTCAAGCGTCAGTAGTTTTTATCTCCTCTCTTTTGTAATAGTGATAGGAACTTGTAATTTCCTGATCATATATGCTATCGTTCCTATTGCTTGATAGACAATTACTCATTGTCTTAAAGCATTTTGCTTTATGTTTTCACAACTGATCACTAAGTGATCTGACACACACTCACAATCAGTTTCTCTGATTTTGCCTATCTCTCACCTGCTGATGTTTTGAAGTCGTCATATCAGTTTGTTTTCCTCAGATGGATTAAGGGGGAAATTGCTGTCAGTAGGTTAGCATATCCTATAAGATATTTAGAGTTTAGAAGTAGAGGTTTTGGCATCATCAATTAGAGGGAAATTGTTAGATATGAGTCAGTAGATGATACTCAATTGTTCGTGGTTAAAAGAAAATTGGGGGAAATCATAGTAGTACTATGGAATTGAAGATCCCAAAACCGAGCTGATATCAGTAGTTTAGTGTGTCGTTAGGATTAGCTGATGTATAGGTTAAACTTGTTGTAATCGTTTTTATATTTTATCTAAGTCCTGTACGGGGTAATTGTTGAACTGATCTTCTGCCGAAGATACTTTTCAGAACCCCACGTCATCAGTGTAATCGCTTGCGTTCTTCAGTCATCAGCTGAGTAGACCTCAGTAGAAGCCAACCCAGCAGCTGATAAGTCATCAGCAGAAGAACTCATGCAAGCCCAGTACCTTCGCAGTCGCCAGCTGACTTACTCAGAAGTTACATTCCTTGTCAGCCGACTCAGTCGAAGAAGACAGAGACTTAGCGATCATGTATCCGAGCGTAAAAGCGACCCAGCTACTTAAGTCTTTTCGAAAGTTCAGCAGAAGATCATACGAGGTTGTTTGAACGGTCAACTCTGACATTCTCACCAACCACAAACCTCGACCAATGAGAAGCCGACAACGCCTTACCTGCTCCAAACAATAAAGCTGCTCTCATGTACAGTAATTAACTGCCCTGCTGCAACAAGTTCGAATTAATGGCCGTTTTCTTTGGAAGCTTGTGACACGTGGCATCGTCGTCTCCAACGGACATATGCCATAGCTCACAGCTATAAATAGAGAAGATTTCGAAGCTCCAAAGAGGAGAAGCACGAAATTAAAAAGGGAAATTGCTCAAGCTCTCAAACACTCTAGCAAAATCATCAGAACATCCAGCGAAGAATCTGCATTTATTAGAATATTTTGTGATTCTTCTCTCTAGAGTCTTTAGATCCCTTTCTTCTCTACCTAAGTTCATTGTCAGATTTATAGCTTAGATTCGAAGGAGTTCATTTTTTAGTGAACTGATCTTATTGTAAGAACTCCTTCATTAGTTGGAGAACTGTTTCGCTCCCTTTCGAACTTAGGTTTGAATTGTAAAGTCGCTAAAGACTATAACTTAGAAGGATCTGTCATGTGCACAGTTTCCTTGCTGAGACTTGCTCAGACTAATCAACAAGTTATCCTGCTCTGTTCAGGACCGTGGATGTAGGATCTTGCGTATCCGAACCACGTTAAACTGCTTGTGTTCTTTACTGTTTTAGTGTCTACAAACCTTTGAAAATTATAAGTTTGCATAAAACGTATTTCTAAAGTCGCACAGCTAAAAGAATTTAATCTTCGAAAACACGTTTTCAATAAGAGACAAACTTCGGGCCCCACACTTATCCGCACACTTAAGTCTCCGATTGAGTTTCGGAAATGCGACAAAAGTCGGTAGGAGAGCTCGATGGCGACTCACTCTGTCCCGTGATCGAAGGTTTATTTGGCACTGTTCATCAGTTGCAACCAACAGCTTCAGCTGGCCTTCACCGAGAAAAACAAACGGTACTCAGGTGTATTCACCCCCCCTCTACACCTGATATTTGTCTCCGGACCAACAAATGCTATATTCTTTGAACATATCTATCCTTGTAAAAAGGATGATAAAGTTGAGTCGAGCTCTAGTGGTGAAGCAAGAGAAGTTGCTAGTAGTTCTAGAAATGTGGAGGTAGAACCCGCTACGCGTAAAAGGCAAGCTCCCGATCTTGAAACTTTAAAGCCAAGGCGTAGCACTAGAGCAAGAGTTGCTAAGGACTTCGGTCCTGATTATGTAGTTTTTCTTTTGGATGAAGAACCGTGGTCTATAAAAGAAGCTCTTTCTAGACCCGATGGCCCACTTATGCAAGAAGCTGTCCAAAGTGAAATTGATTCCATCATGCAGAATCACACTTGGGTCTTAACTGACTTGCCTGAAGGTTGCAAGTCCTTAGGATGTAAATGGATCCTAAAAAGAAAGTATAAGGCAGATGGGTCAATTGATAAATATAAAGCTCGTTTAGTGGTTAAAGGTTTTAAGCAAATTGAAGGATATGATTTCTTCGATACTTAATCGCTTGTAACAAGAATTACGTCTATCCGTGTGCTTCTCGCGATTGCTGCTTTGCACAATCTTGAGATTCACCAAATGGATGTGAAAACTGCCTTTCTAAATGGAGATTTAGAAGAGAAAATTTATATGGAACAACCTGAAGGGTTTGTAGTACCTGACCAAGAGCGAAAGGTATGTAAGTTGGTGAAATCCCTATATGGGTTGAAACAAGCACCATTACAATGGCACTTGAAATTCGATGAGGCTATGTTGTCGAATGGTTTTAAGATTAATATATGTGACAAGTGTGTTTACATAAAGAATACAAAGAATGGTTTTGTAATTATTTGTCTTTATGTAGACGACATGTTAATTATGGGACAAAACCTTCAAGTCATAAATGACACCAAACGTATGCTTAAGAGAACTTTCGATATGAAAGATATGGGAGTTGCTGACGTTATTCTTGGAGTAAAGATTCAAAGAACTCCCAAAGGGATTGTTTTGTCTCAATCTCATTGTATTGAGAAAGTGCTTAAGAGGTTTAATGTCTTTGATAGTGCGCCGTCAAAGACTCCTCTAGAAGTTAATGTTCACTTGAGCAAGAATAGGGGTGATCCTGTTGCTCAAGAGGATTATGCTAGAGTCATTGGTTGTCTTATGTACATCACGAATTGTACGAGACCTGATCTAGCTTGTCCGGTGAACAAACTGAGTCGCTATACTCGTAATCCTAGTAGAAAGCATTGGAAATCTCTTGTAAGAGTTCTGAGGTATTTGAAATACACTCTTAACTTTGGGCTGCACTACTCGAGACATCCCCCAGTACTTGAAGGGTACTGTGATGCGAATTGGATATCCGACACTAAAGACTCGTTGTCTACTAGTGGTTATGTGTTCACTGTAGGGGGAGGAGTTGTGTCATGGAGATCCACGAAACAGATGTGCATAGCCCGATCCACCATGGAATCTGAATTTATTGCTTTAGATAAAGCCGGTGAGGAGGCCGAATGGCTCCGTAATTTTCTTGAAGATATTCCATGTTAGACAAAACCCGTGCCACCTGTGATGATTCACTGTGATAGCCAAGCAGCTATTGGTAGGACAACGAGTGGGTTGTATAATGGTAAGTCGAGACATATTCGTCGTCGACACAATACCGTAACACATTTGATCACGAGTGGGGTTATCTCTGTAGACTATGTGAAGTCTATCGATAACCTAGCGGATCCGCTTACTAAGAGTTTGAATCGAGATCAAATATATAAGCTCGTAGAGGGAATGAGAGTTAAATCCACAAGTTAAAGACGATTAAGTGGATACCCAACCTTGTAGATTGGAGATCCCATGAACTTGGTTCAATGGAAAAACTAAGCTATATGAGTCTGTTGATACCACACTCAAATAGTCTATTCCCTAAGAGAGCTCGAGAGTGTTGGTGACCTGTCAAGTGGTGAGGTTAAGACTTTGACTTTTAATGATTCTTAGATGCCTTGTGAAGGTGGAGTATGACTAGATACTCGGGTAAGAATCACCTATGTAAGTGAGAAGTGAGGGCCGCTTCTATGTAACACTTATGAATCCAAAGAGGTTGTCCATGGCCTGTAAAGGACACAAACGTGAGAACTGACGAGGTTGAGACTTTATAGTGTTAGTCCTATTGTCTAAATATACACTATGGAGGAATAGTTCAAGGCCACGTGTCCACTAGTCCGCCGGTATGCTCGATAGCTCTGACTAATGAAGGTTCAAGGTCACAAGCCACCTACCCTGATGCTTTATTGTCTCTTGAGGACAGAGCTGTGTGTCTCCATGCATGCATTTGGCTATTTCCACTCATGTGGGGGATTGTTGGAAAATCGTGTATAATATATATATTAATTATATATATATATATATTTATTATGGAAAGTTAATTAGAATTTAATGCTAATTTGACTTGGGCAAAATTTAGCCCGTTTAATCATCTTTTCGAGCCTCGATATTTATCCGATTTACAAATTAAGATATATGACGTCGATCTACGTTTCGAGTAGATAATTATAGTGTGTTTAATTTCTCGATTCCAATTTTCGGTGAGTGAGAAATAGTGGCTCGAAGTTTGGGGGGACAAAACTAATATGTTACCTAAAGTGGAGAAACTTACCTAATTCGGGTTTTGGAGAGTTATTACATTAATCAATGTCCCACATTGATTAATGTGTAATGTTTTGTGTGGTATTTAAGTCTCTACCATTCAGTAGGAGATAACAAAGTGACATGTGGTGGGCTTGGGCCACACATGCTCATGCGCGCGAGCCTTTTCGCCGACCACCTCACAGGCGGCGCGGCGCGCCGCGCCCGTGCCCGGCTCCGGCTCCGGCTCCGGTTCCCGTTCCGATTCCGTGTCCTTGGATCTTAGCAATTGGTCCTTTGGGTGGTCCGTGGGCTTGTCTATCGGGCTTGGCAGTTAGGCTTTGGCTAATGGGCTTGGTAGGCTACTTGTAGGCTGACCCAGTCGTTGGTGTATTGAATCGGCTACACAGGATTACTCTCTGTGGTGCTGTGCACCTGCGGATTATATGAATTATAACCCATAGGGCGTTACCATGAAGGCAACAAAAATAAATGCACTAAGCGCAATCATGGATTACAAATACAATCGAGTACGAAAAGACAACACTCTGAACACCCTATCACAACTACACTATACTGCTCGCAAGCTCTTGTATATACTGTGGCCTGAGGATGTGTAAACACTCGATAAAAGGGTAGACTCTTGTAGCTCAAACAAACTATCTCGAGGTTCGCAAGTTCATCTCGACATTTTTCCATTTTTAATAGAGTTTGGGAGGTCGTGTTCCATGGCCAGTTATAACTGTCTTCCATAATGGGAGATGTTGGCGCCAGCATAATGAAGCAGACAATTATGCGAAGAGTGGTAGTGGGTAGTTATTTCTTCCAGCATTCCATGAAGTATATCTCAACTGCCATGTCCCTTCCCTGTTTAAATCCTTCTAGAAAATATCTTTGATAATATCTCCGAATTTCCACGTCATTTCATGAAATAATCAACAAAAGTATAACCTCTGACATATTTTATAGTAAAGGAAATTACAACAACACATGATGTAAGAACCACAAACTTCCCAAATTGAGGGATCTTCATAGCTTCTAAGAAAGGTATGTTGATTTCCAACTTCTCAAATAGCTTCAAGTAATCCATGCACTCCTTGTTCAATCTCCGTTTCCTCTCCAACGCCGCCGGAAATGGTGAAGGAATCACAGCTTCAGGCTCTGACCGGGCAGATCGACCTTCTCTGTCAATCTGCTCTTCAACTTCAACATTCTGTCTTGCTGCAAATTCTGCCAGACTGCTCTTCTTGGCCTGTCCGTCGGTCTACCCTATTTCAGATTGATTCTTTTGAGGGCTTGCCTTCGGTGTTGGTTTGGGCAACTCCTTTCCAGTCCTCAACATGATGTGACTGCAATTGTGGGAATTCGGATTAGGCTATGTTTGAGACGGTAATTGCCTTTGATTTGCCTTCATTTCATTAAACGAAGTGGTCATCTTAGAAATTTGCTTGGTCAGATTTTCCAAGATATTTTGTTGCTTCCACTTCGATTGTTGCATTTCTCTCTTCTTGGATTGGATCTCATAACGATTTAAAATTACTTCCTTCAGCATCTGCTTCTGATATGAGATTGCATCATTTTGAGAAGCTATCATCTCGCTCATCAATTCTTCAAGCGAAGAGGATCCCTGGTCGGCTTGGCTAGGTGGAGGCGTGACTGACATATTCGGCTGGAAAGTCATCTAATGTGAAGCTTTGTATGGTTGCATGTACCAAGGTTAGCGTCCGGTATAAATTGTCATAGCGGTAGATGAGTTGTTGTACTTGATTTTGTGGAAATTCCACGTGCTTGTGTGTATGGGCACCTTGCTCTCTAGTAGTTTTTTGCTCAAACTCATTTCCCTTATGCCCAGATTCTGATTGAAGGGTCTGCTGCCTATGCGCACTTCAGATAATGGCATATAGGTTACAATCGGTGTCTCCTCTATGACTTTCTTTTTACTGTACAAACTAATTTGACTTACATTATCCATAGCATACGAATTGGGCTGGACTTGCAACGGTAATTGCCCTTGACTTGCCTTCGTGGATTGAAGAATTCAACTTGGAGATTTGCTTTGACTGGTTCTTGAAGGTACTTTGATTATCCCTTTTGGACTGAGTAATCTCTTCTTGCATCTTGTCGTTGATAGGCAATGGTATCCTTCTGAGAAGAAATGATATCCGTCATCATTTTCTCTAATGAACTGCTCTGGTCTGTCTGGCCAGACGGCTGACTGTGCTACTAAAATTGCCTTTGATGCCGGGGATTGTAGGGTTGTTGATACCCTTGCTGCGGCGGTGGTTGAAATTATTGGTGCTGATATATTGGTTGTTGGTATGATTGTGGTGGAGGGTTTCTTGTTGGTTGCGGCACTTGATCCTCTTGTCTCCACCTTAGGTTCGGATGAACCTTGTGTTGTTCGTTCCAATTACCAGCTGTATTAGCATCCTCTCCATGACATTGCAATGAAGTTTGTCCCTTTTGTGCGCATGCTCCACATGTGTGGTTTGCCATCAGTTGCGATGATGAAGAAGAATAAAGATTCTTCTCTTTTAACAAACGATCTAACTTGTCTTCAAGTTGGCTGAACTTCTCTTCCATTTTGAGCCCAACCTTCATATCAAGATCGTCTAGAAAGTCTCCACTCGATATGTTGAATAATCTTCTTTGCATCCTTGGACCTTTATATTGTGATGTGGACTCGGCAAGACCTTTAATAGCCTTGGCATCATTATAGTTACTATTAGGAAAGTTACCCTGCAAACCAATATTCACCATGGTTTTGGACTCATCTGTCATCCCTTGTTAAAAATACTGCAGCAAATCCACATCAGAATATCCATGATTTGGGCAACTATCAACTAGCTTCCCAAAGCGCTCCCAATAGGCTCCAAAGGACTCATCAAGTTCTTGAGCAATTCCCGAAATCTCCTTTTTGAGAACATTGGTCTTTGATTGAGGGAAGTCCTTGTCCAAGAAGATATGGCGCATCTGAGCCCATGTAGTAATCGACTTAGGTCAAAGACCAAAAAACCATGCACGAGCTTTATCTTGAAGAGTGAAGGGAAATGCTTTAAGTATGAAAGCATCCAAATGGCCCTACCTATGCAACTCGCAAACCTGATTAAATCACTCCAAGAAAGAGAAAGGAATCTCGTCCAGCTTCCCATAGAATTTTGGACATGCAGCGACCAAATTCAATTTCACGTCGATCTACTTAGTAGTAGTTATGTGAATTGGTCCGAGCAAGTCCTCTCCCAAATTTCTCGAACCTGAGTTCAGCTTCGGGTTGGCTGCCTCTTCGTTGGCCATGATTCCTTCTTCAGATTCTGAACTATTTTCGTCATAAAAGTGCTCTGTTTGGCCAGTCAGAGCAGTTTCGGCTTCTATTTCGCTAGTACCATCATCAACCTCTGTTCTGTCCTCCGTCTGGGCAGTTGAAGCAGTTACTGTTTGCGAGAGAACTCGTTGCTTTCGCATCTTTGCCTCCTTCCTATGCCTTTTTGCTGTCTTTTCGATCTTTGGATCAAATTCTAGGATAGGGTGAGAAGACCTGCTCATGCAATACTCAAAAAGCACAAAAGATCAATGGAAAAACAAGCTAAAAATAACATCGTTCCCCGACAACGGTGCCAATTTGGTGATCGTTGTTTTCACAAAATAAATCCTGCAAATATGCTAGAACTTAAATCACTATAGCAAACATGTATCGAACACAGGGAACAAAGATTTTAAACATTAAATTCCTATTAATCGATGGGGTTGGTTAGCGACCACGCAAATTTTAGATTTTCTAAATCCTAATACAAGAAAGTAACTAGCAGAAATAAATATTCGAAGAAAAATATGCAAATAAATGGGTCCAACAAGATGATTCACACACACATTCGATCCTCGACACTAAAAGTGAATTAATCTCTAGAAATCAATTAGTTATAGGCCGCCGTAATTAAACTGTCATGTCCCCTATTCCCCCTTAATTATTCTGTAATCGTCAAGGTGGGCATTGAAATGACTACATCTCTAAATTAGATGCAACCTATATTGGTGGGCAATCAATAGATTTAACACCTAATGAACTTTAAGAACTAAGGGAACCCAATTTAGGAGCCTACTCGTATGGTGGACATCTAATAGTCTCCTACCAAATTAATCATATTGTTCTAAGAACAATTGTGCTACTGATTTAGCCTAATCCCACGAGAAACAATGGAAGTACTAAATCAACTACGAATTAAGCTAAACTAGGTTGATAAAGCCTAGGTTAACTAACCCAATTAATTAATCTAGATTAATTTGGAAATTTAGTGATTAATTATTAAAGCCCGAGTCTCACGAAAATATTAAAGTGTGTGTTTCATATCTCGCCGGCCCCTAAGAATTTAGCTACGCATACTGGTCCGACTGGGATAGTGAGAATATGTAGCAATAGAGAATATGAGATTTCTAGACTTTGCTAACTATTCAGCCATGATAACAGATAGTGAGAAGTTAAGGTGCAGATAAATAAAATATGCAGAAAGCTAGTAGGATCTGATGTTGACCAAGTAAACAGAAGTAGTAGTCGGTTTGACCACTGTTCTGATACCAATTGTTGGTCCCGGTATGATTTCAAGTGTATTCCCCCCCCGTACACCTGATGTCAACTTTTGCCTTTTCAGACCAGAGAAGCTGACTAATAGTGAGTCAATCAGAGAATGTGCGGAAATATGTTAGGCTCTTTTGTAAAAACACTTTTCGTGAATGCAACGGTTAAGCTGATAAATATAGTGCAATGAACAATAAGCTGAAATCTAGTAAGCGACACATCGATTTTATAGTGGTTCGGATACACAAGATCCTACGTCCACTTTTCTGCCTCCTTGCAGAAATCCACTAATAGATACTCGTAGACCGACGAGCGCAGATCAATATAGATAAACAATTTATCTATTTAACAATCTATCCAACTATCGGAATCTATTCTATCACAAATATCAGGTTGGGGTGGGGGGGGGGTTGTTCAACAAATAAGAGTATGAAACACTCTTGACTCCAAGCTTTTGTTGGGTATGCTAATACACTTGGAGCATGAACGGCTGATGAATTTCTTAGCAATGGAACAATGAATATGAAAGTAAGGATTTGTTCTCTGCTTGAGTATGTTTGAGCTTCTTTGAAATTTTGTAACCTCTCAATGTGAGGCCTTCTCCATTTATAGACGAGCTAGGGGAAAGATCCGTTGAACAAGATCGATCTCCTATTGACTCCATGTTGATAACGGTTTAATGCACTCAATGCATGGACACATGTCGCACTCTGCTTGCATCTGCGGATTCAGTACAAGGTATTGTTTTGTCGCCTTTGACTAAGGCTGACATGGCGGCTTGATATTGGTCAATGTTGATCTGATAATTGTCGTCAACATCTTCTTTAAATGTTGTGCCATGTACCTCGTATTGTCTTCACATTCAAATATCTCAGTTCGGACTGGTGAAGAATCTGATTCAAGATCAGTTCAGCTTGGAAACACCAGCTTTATAAAGCTAGACTCAATATGATCCACTAGATGAATTATCACAACCTGACCAATCTAGCCTGAGAAGACTATTAGCCCGACTATATAATTACAGAATAAGATCCTATAAATACATCAGACTGGTTCATCTATCAATAAGAGTTTGGAATCATTCAAAACTTATATTATTTCGCAACACACGACTTCGACACCACATAGACACGAAATTGGCACCACATAGGCATGACACTGTCACACATTTAATGTATCAAAGCTGCCTAAGCCACCGCATCGACATCGTACCCAAAATTCAAAAAGATAGATGTTGGACAGAGAGCATAGAATTTGTCAAAAGTAATAGGCACCTTCGGCTCCACTTCGGCACCCCTTCGGTACCACTTCAACACCAGTTCGGCACCGCATGTGGAAATTGAAATATAGATCCTTGTCTTTTCAAACTAAAAAGCAAATCGGCTCCACTGGAACCATTTCGGCACAGCTAATGATTGAGAAACAGTTGTTCTTTTTTGTGAAAATCATTTGCAGCAGTCAAAAACAGACTGCAAAAGACTGAAAAATTCTGAAAAAAATTAACTTTTGGTTATTATGTGAAGAAGATGATATAAGAGTTGGCTAAATTTTTTTTTACTTTACCTATTTGGCTGCTAAAGCAAGCGCCCCTTTATCGTTTCAGCTAACGGTGATGAGTTCGGTAACTTTTATTATAAGTTCGAATCCAACCAATTTCTATTCCACTTGTAGGTTTTCATGTCTAAAACCTCAAAGGTCATAAATATATGGCAATTTACGCACGGTATCATAAATTAGTTTAGCTAAGTGCTAATATATGATTATCAAATTGAATTTGAATTGTGGAACAACTAATGCACGTTCAACACACAAACTATAAGGGGTCATTTGGTTCGACAAGGGGAAAGGAAAAGAACCAGGAAAAGGGAAAGGAAATGAAAGATTTTGGAATACTTACCTTTTTGCCATCCTGTTTGGTTCAGACTTGGGAAAGGTTCCCTTTTTAACTGTTCGGTAAATGCAAGTGGTATCAATTTTTTTGTATACATAAAACTCAACAAATAGCCTAAAAAAACATAAACTTGGTAATATTTTCAAAAACTAGGAATACAATCTTCGACATCCAAACATAAATAAAAAGTAGCATGATATCCAATTAGAAATCCAAAGAAAAATAAAAAAATCATTACAAACCATGAACTGAAAAGAAATAAAAAACCAATAAGTCATCATAGTTTCTCCAATTCAATAACACAACAAGCACCACATCACTCCGTATCATTGTTGCCATCCCCGGAGGCACCATAACCAAGTACTTCTTTGACAAAATCAACTCTAAAATTAGGAGGACATCTAAAAAGTAGTTTGAGTTCATTTGGCTTAGCTTTAAGAATTCTAGCCGCTGCAATCACCTCCCTACGTGATATACCATCTAATTGCATTAGTTCACTCACCACTTTGTCTTGTAAAGTATCCCTCTCTTTATCCCGTTCATCCCTCACTTGTTCACGGATATCAGCTCGGGCCAAACACTCACCATAGTAGAAAGATGTCCATACATGTAACGCCCCAATTTTCATAACTTAACTAGGGACGCTAGTTCATACTTAACATGCATATTTCAATTATTTCAAAACATTTTTATTCAATAGAATCGTTGAAAAACTTAGATTATTTTCATACTCAGCGGAAGTCTTAAATAAAAATAAAAGCAAGTGCAACAATTAGTTCTTGAAAATTAAATGCACAAAGAAGACGCATAGTTCATGATCAAACTAGTTTAATGCAATATTCATTTTCATAAATCCTTCTTCGTGTGACCATCACCACCAACACCTCTACGCATCGGCCGAACCATTTCCTGAAAAATGTTAAAATGATAGGGATGAGTACGACTACTCAGTGGGAGATGTACACATTTACCAGAATTATAAATCACACCGATAAAACATGGAAAATTAGATCATGCAAAGAGATACTCGGCCACACAGACCACATGAACTTTTCAAACAGTCCGATTTCGACTGACGGCCGGATTTTGACCGATTTCTTATAGAGGATCCGAATTCGAACCTATAGCCCGATTTCGACCCTTGCCTTTCCTTTCAGGATCCGATTTCGATCTTAGGGCCCGATTTCGACCCTTCCTTTCATGTCTGTCATAATCACATGAAATATCGAGCACAATGTATAATAAAGATAATCGGTAACATTCCCCACCTTAACCTTGACTTGATGAAAATAATGGATATCAATGTTTAAGTCCTGTGCACCGGTCCTAATCATGGAAATTTATCTTAATGGCTTTACATGGAATGTCATGCATGCATCAACAATTTCAATAGTTCATCACATAGATCAAAATAATCAAACAAATGTATACTATACATAATCTACTTATTAACATGAAATTTTAACAGTTTCATATGGAAATAAACTTAAATATATTAAACATAATCTTATTTCTATTGACAATTCATTCGTGGATTGAGTAATCTGTCAATTCATGAAATAAATTAATAAAATCATAAAAGTATTGTCATAAAAATTATAGACCTCTAACATGAACAACATATTACATATATCATCATAATAAAATTTATCATGATCAATAATTCATTTACTAATATCCTGAAAACTTTTATTTTTCAATCTACACGCATGTTGACAAAATAATCTGGCACATCAAGAAACAAATTAACAAACAAATAGTAAACGTATCCTAAAAATTCTATATTTTTAACATGAATGACCTAACATGTATTATATCCTATTAAAATTAAACCTGGTCGAAAAGAATCTAAAGAAAACATGAAAAATAATCTTCCTTTCAAAATCATGAACATGCTGTCAGAAACTGGCAGGTAACGAAGAACAATTTTAAACAAATACTTAGCATGCTTTAAAAATTATACAAAAATAAATGAGTATACTAGACATACCTAGGAAGATTATACTTAATTTGTACGACGATATGACGATGGGAAGATATGGAAATAATTCTTGAAACAGTTCGCAGATATGCTGGCAGATTTTCAAAAATTTTATGGGATGCCATATTATGAGCGACCGGGTATTTATAAGCCTTGAAATCATTATCTAAACATCCCTAATTATATAAGGTATCAAATATATTTTATCCATAATTATTTTCGTACTTATATAATTTATATATAATTTAGTCTATCACTTATCATATAAGAGATTCAATCCTAGATAAATTAGAATATGGATAAACACAACTAGATTTTATCCTAAATCAGATAAGTTTTATCGTATGAACCCTCGATTCACGCATTGAAATTCGCGGATAGTCGCCGTAAATTAGGCTTACCCCCACTTCCTTTGAGCCTTTTCAGCCATCCAGTCAAAGACCCTAACCTATTAGGGTCTCCCACAATATCTAAATTTGGATATAAACGCAATTTTTTTAATGAAAAAACAAATGCATTTGTGACAATACAGAATATCATACATAAAATATCTATTTTAATCATAAAATTTAATATAAAATTTTCTCCTAATAATTTCAAACAAATATAAAATATTATATCCTTTCATAAATCCTAGTAGGTTTAGGAAATCCAAAATAAATAAATATTATTCTTGCCTAATAATTCTAACATGATTTCTAAATAAATAAACACATTTAAAATCCAAAATAAATTTAAATAACAAAAATGATTTAACGAAAAATAACATAGATTCTTTAATTTTCATTTTAATTTCTAAGGCACGACTTACAAAACTAAAACACTTAATAACATGCATGAATAGATATGCAATGCATTTTATATTGAAAATTTCGGGGCGTTACAATACATATCTTTCATGAAGTCCTTCAAGCTTTCAAAATTCGAACTAGCAGTCCCAGTTGCCTTTTTCTTATCTTTCTTTGCTCTTTTCATCTTCTTTGATGGTGGAGCAGAGTCGATGATGGGCTTCTCACATCATTTTCATCATCACTTGGATTAATGCTCTCATCAATCTCTTTTTCCACATTTGTGCTCTCTTTGTTTCTCTTTGTCCATATTACTAATAGCATCTTCAAATCCCTCAGCATGCTTCCCAGTTGCATAGTCTTTTCCATAAATATCCATCATAACATTCAAGTGAGGAAAAGACACTCCTTACATATTTTTGCAAGAATGACGAACCTATGAAGATTGAAACAATTGTGACTAATAGAAAACTCAATTCAATAAATTAGTGGACAATAAAGGGAAGTTTACTTTACCTTGCAGTATTCATCATATACTGATCTTTCGACGAATATCACATGCCTTTCATCATTCGATTTGAATCCACTTGTTCCCAACATTTGTAGAATAGCCCTAAATTTGCTTACAAGAGTTTTTAACCTAGAATCAATATGAGGATTGCTTTCAACCCACATCATGGCATTGCCTTTCCCAACTTCTCTTCTAACTGAAGCCTATAGTCAGCTCTAAACCCAGCTCTACTACTATCATCTTAGACAGAGGAACAAGAAGAATCACAAAGCAATGAAGCATCAAAAGGAAAACCTAGAAATAAAATGACAAAAAAAAAGAAGAAACGAAGAAAGCATTTGTTCTCTTCTCCCAACCCTACTCCCTAGTCGGTGGCATAACTACCTTGCCCCTTACAATTTTTTCCAAATACCAAATTTTCTAAATCTCAGATTCCAACTGAAGAGTTTCATCCCAGATATCAAGCATGATGCAGAGAAATAAAAAATAAAACCAAATTGAACATAAATTAGATAAATCGAACAAAACCCAATTGTACCCAAACATCTTACAGTGAATTTCAGGGTTTTGGGTAGGTTCTATAGATCTAGAGGGATAGGGCGACGGGAGAGAGGAGAAGCGAGGGTAGGGTGAGGGGAAAGATGAGGAGGAGGCGGGGTAGGGCGAGGAGGGCGGGGGGGGGTTAGGATGAGGGGAGAGAGAAAGAGACGAGAGAGAAGACCATACTTGTCGGCAGCGGCGGTGGCGACGAAGATTTCGGTCGGCGGCGGTGGTGGCTCCGTTGGCAGCGGTGATAGGAGTATTTGTGGGATGAAGAGGGGAGAGAGAGAAGAGTGGGGGAATGAGTAAAGGAAGGGACTTCTAATCCTAGGTCCTTGGGAGGATTTCAAAAACTGGAGTTTGGGGGTTTTCAAAACCCTAAAGTTGGGTAATCGAATCCCCCTAAAAAGCGAACCAAACGCTAAAACGCGGAATCAAAGGGTTTGATTTCCTTGCCCTAATAAAATTGGAGCCAAAAGAATCTTTAGGAAACTGAATTGGAGCCAAAAAGAATCTTTAGGCTTGAGACCCTTCAGCATGAGAAAATACCAACTTCCAGCATTGAAATATAAAATGAATTCAATATCACTCATAATAGGAAACTGAATTGTACGATTTCAGAGGTCATGTTTTCGAGTTGTGATATATATTGAGATCGAAATCTGGTTTGAGAAATATCACTAAAGTGCAGGATTTGTTAATTCAATGGCGGGGTTATGCATAAGTCGAACCCAACCATTTTTGTGAAATTATCGATAATAATTCAACTAGATCAATATTTTTCTTGTTTTTTTTATATATAAGTAAAGGCACATATAAAAAATTGACGGGTGCTACCCTATAGCTTCAATGTGGTTCTACCATGGCTTATGGTGTATGACTTCAAATGTTAGGTAAGATCATTTTATGTTCAATCCGTTATTTGGTAATATAAAATGTGTTGTACGTAAAAATAAAATATGAACATACACTTAGTACTTATTCCCTCCATTCCACAATTCTTGCTCCACTTTCCTTTTTGGGTTGTTCCACAATTCTTGCTCCATTTTCGAAAATAGAAATAAATTAAACTTAATCCTTCTTTATTCCTAATCTATTTCTTTAATACTTCCATTCTTTATTCCTAATCTATTTCTTCTCGAAACTTCACCCTCAATCAACCTACAAACTACCCATTCATTATCTCTCCAAAACCCTAGATCTTTGCCTCCATCTTCAAGAACACAAATTATTAATCTCCCTCTACCTACATCTTATTATCTTCTTCATCTACTGGAACCGTAGATCTCTATCTCTCCGTCTCCATTTTCTTCGTCTTCTCCGCAAGGATGAAATCTCTCTGACTCCTTCACCTGCTAGATCTAGAACAAATACCACCGATATGAGAGGAGAAATTGTCAAAACCGACGACGGTCAGAGCGGACCAAGGGGGGCCGGAGGTGGAGATAGTGAGAACAACTCTGGGTCGAGCAAAGTTTCAAAGAACCAGAGCGAGTTCCGCAGATTTGAAGGGGTGAGTGAAGATTGGTCGTTCTTTGCCGCCAGATATGGGCAAGAAATGGCAGAGGAGTTCGAAAGCCCACTTATGGCGTCTAAGAGGGGAGCGAACCTTGGCCATTCTTTGCCGGTGGATTTGATGACATCCGGCAAGAAACGGAGGAGGAGTTAGAAAGCCAAATTCCGATTTCTGAAGAGGCTAGCGAAGATTGGTCATTCTTTGCCACCGGATTTGACGACATCCGGCAAGAAGCAGTGGAGGAGTTAGAAAGCCAAGTTCCAAATTCTGAAGAGGCTAGCAAAGATGAGTCATTCTTTGCCACCAGATATGACGACATTCGACAAGAAACCATGGAGGAGTTCGAAAGCCGATTTTCGGCTTCTAAAGAGGCTAGCAAAGCTTGGCCGTTCTTTGCCACCGAATTCGACGACATTTGGAAAGAAACGACAGGGGAGTTTGAAAGCCAAGTTCTGGCTTCTGAAGAGGAGAACGAATTTGGGTGATAATTTTTTGTTTAATTGTTCTATTCTACCAGTTTAATGGTTTATTCATGGCTATAAAAAAGACAAAAATTGAAAACCATTCTGTAAAGCCTTCATAACCATTATCATAAACTACAGTTGTATCTTTCTAAAGATTCAGGGTAGCTTATAATAACATTGCAACTCTTGTGTCTGTAGGGTACAAAAGATCTCATGAAGCCAGTTGACCTATCCCTGCTTCTCTTGTCAATTGTTATTGAATACACTAAGTTTGATAGACCTTGCTCAATAAATTCTATGTTTAAAGCACTATATCGTGTTGTGGAGAATGCAAATAATATGGTCTAAAATAATAAGAAAATGCTCACTCTAGGTTAGATAGGACATTTCAATGAAATTCTTGGTTGTAGAATGAGATTTGTTCTTTAGGTGTGGGGATTTGTTTCGTATTGCTACCTTGTTGGTTTGTATTTTTATTGCTTCTGGAATGTTGGATCAATTTGTGTAGGCACTTATATGTTGTTTTTGTTATGGATTGAAACATTGGTGATGGTTGGGCCTTAATATATGATGGTCATGCTTCTGAAATCTATGTAAGGGTTATGGTACTGTGTAAGATAAGCTTGTCTTAGTGCATACTTATTTGGTTGTGGTTCTGGTACATGAACTACATAGTGTCAATTTCTTCTCATCCAAATGTTTCAATCTAAATATGTATTACTCATAGATTTAGATTTACTAAGCTATATCTGTTGATCAATTGTTTCATTGGTGATGAAGGCTTGTAAATATCATGTTATAATATGTGTATCACAGATGTGCTTGCTTCATGACGGGTTGCAAATTCCTTTCTTATAAACTTACTGTATTTTAAAAAACAAAATGAAAGTTTTAGTATACACCTGTTTACCAAAAGCTGAATCTGTCTAATACACAAATTTACAAAATTATACCAAAAGGTCTGTGTATTTACTATACATAAGTATACAAAAAGCCTTGTGTCTTTACTATATACAGCTATACAAAAACTTCTAAATATGTACTATACACCGATTCAGTGTAACCTAGCTATGTAGTGATCCACATATCTTTAGAACCCAAGCCTACCCCTAAGATCTTCAACCTCTGAAACCATCTCATTGTCCATCATGTAAGTGAAACATTCCCTAACCAAATCAGCATACACACTTCCAAATATTTTGGGAGTTCATTTTGTCTCAATAAAGCATCTTTCTTCAAATGAGGAATTTTATAGTCATTACTGCCCTTTACCCTTCATTATCTCAACCATACACCCATGCAAGCTCAAAAATATCTTATTTAAGGTCATAGGTCATAAGTTTGCAAATGAACAATAAATTGCATTCACCAACTGATCCACATTCATGTAATCTGACTCTATCTTGATGCTTTCGGTGGTCCTAAACCATCCAAGGTCATTCAAATTCATGTCATGTGAATTGACTGGTTGATGAACAAGCCTTATGTCAATCCCTCTTCACTGGTTGCTGCCCTAAAGTCTGAGTATGTGTCCTTTATGTGTGGGCGTGCATTATCCTGTTATACGAATATCAATTTATCAAACGTAGGAGGCCATTTTGATCTAATTGCAGGAAGTATCTGTATTGTCCAAAAGAAAAAAATACACTTCATTACCTTGCATTGTAGCTATTGTTAATCTTGCTTGAACTTGTGCCATAAATTACCTTACCAATTGTTGCTGATGCAGATTGAGATTTGTTGACCAGAAATTGTATATTGGTCTGATTCATTGTGGAATCAGATCCTATACCTTCTTTGAAAATTGAAAATAATTTCAAAGAAAAATTCTATTGTTTTTTCTTGTACAATCTAACCTATCAGATTTGAATAAAAATTCAGATTCTGATAATTTACAATAATATGGAATTTACAACAATTCTTGCCCAACCTAACTTATCAGAATCTGGAATTAACTTATCAGTACCAGAACCTGAATTGTCATTCAGATTCAAAAATTTACAATAATTCTCGCATAACCTAACCTATCAGAATCTGGAATTAATCTCAGTATCAAAATCTGAACTGCAGATGCTGATAATTTATCACAAGTCTGAGTTGTCATACAGATTCTGAAATAAAGAATGCTTTACAAATTGTTGTTGATGCTATTGTAGTAAAGTAACAGAATCTGACATACCCTTTGAATCAAACAATACATGATCACCCATTTTGTTATGGATTGAATTGCTTTGGTCTTCAGTGTCCCCTTCGGTCTATTCTTGCCTGCTCTGATTGTTGCAACCTTTTATGTGAATGGAAATATGCCAATTTTGCCATCAAATAAAACTGTTCCATCTTCAGCAAATACAAATCTTACTACTGCACACATGAACATTACTTTGTTTATGAACTTATTGCTTTGGCAAGACCTATGTGGCTCTACCTCAGTAGGTGTTAGGTAAATCCGTGTGCAGCCTTAGATAGAACCACTTCTCATCAATGTGCGTTATGTCTGCATATTTCTGAACTTCAGTTTTTGCGTGATTCTATCAGACTGTAGTGTCTTGAACGAAAACTATAACCTTACAAACTTATGTTGGGCTGTGAGGGAGGGCTTTATTGCATCAGAGTGAGCTTTGAATAGACCACCTTTATACCATCTCCACACCGTTGTGGGACTGCAAGATATGCCCTTAGCTAGCTTCCTTATAGTGCATCTTTTTTGCACACCCAAACTCTCTATTAAAGGTAGGTTGATATGAGTTTTTGATGTACAACTCCTTTATTTACTGGAAATGCATGATTTGGCCCTGATTTTGTTGCTCTTTTGTTGCAGCCCATGTCCACTGGATAATATGCCGACAACAATCGTACTTAGATGCAACTTCTTTCACTTTTCTCTTTCATGCTTCTCATTCTTCAGATTTTGTAGCAGAAATTGAAGTACTTGATTCCTCTCTGTTGTGGAGAGATCTTTCCTCCTCACCATACCTTTTTGTTGTAATATATGTGTTTTAATATTTGGATTGAGTGCTTGAGATTGTACTTATAAGGGCAGGTTAGTTAGAGGGAAATTGAAATTAGACTTGGCTTCAAATCAAATTTTGGAGATAGTTGCCTAAATATTGTGTAACGTGTGCTCATTCAAGTAAACAAGTTGGATTTATTTTATTTCCCTTCATTTTTGTTGCAGTAATATGATTCAGTTAATCTCAAGTTGAATTTGTATTTTATTTCCCTTCATTTTATCGCAGCAAAATGATTCAGTTACTTTGTTGTCCGTATTAAATACTGAGTCCATTTTGCTTATTAATTGAAGGAACTTTTCAATTGTAATAAATCATCGGTTGAAATTAAAATACACAATGAAATCAGTAGAGAGAGAAAAATTCAGAGGAGAGAGAAAAAAACATAAAATTGTTAATTGGAAAGGACCCACACAATTAATACAAACAACACAATTAACAAATTTTCTAAAATACCCAGTCGGAAAATTTTGGAGCATTATTTATGGAATGAACGGAGTATTATGTATGTTAATAAAAGATAATTATTGATACAATAATTATTATATAGGAATGAAGTTTACTTGTACAAATTGTCCTAATAATGAAATGATGCAGCTATGTTTTATCAACCTAATAGTTTAATATGCATATATGTGGCACATGGCAATAGCGAAATTGCCACCGTCACCGTCACGTCACCACACCTCATATTTCACGTATTATATATATATATAGAGAGTGGATCATGTGAGAACCTGCAGTTAACGTGAGAACTGCGAACCATGCATAATCATTATATAATTTATGCATAATCGCTATATATTTTATGCAAAAAATATACAATTTTACATTATACATATTTTTATGTAGAAGGGAAAAAGTGTAAGATTATAGATTTTTTGCATAAAATATGTAAAGATTATGCATAAATTATATAAGGAATATGCATGGTTCGCAGTTCCCACGTTAAGTGTGGGTTCTCACCAGATCCACACCCAATACCCTAAAATTTAATATTTTTAGCTTCTGCACAAAACATATACGGATTATGCAAAATGTAAAATTATAAGTTTTTTTTGCATAAAAACATAAAGATTATACATAAAACATATAAGGATTATGCATGGTTCTTAGTTCTCACGAAAAATGTGAGTTCTCACACAGGGGCGGACCCACCCTATGGGCTGGGGTGGGCTCCATCCCTGGTAATTTTTTTTTTTTCCTTTTTCACTAATAATAATTTTAAATTTTTTTTAAAAATACAGGTTAAAAATATTAGCCCAGCCCAAGGTATTTTTTTGGGCTGGATCTGCCCCTGTTCTCACATGATCCACTTGAGGGACTGGATCATGTGAGAACTTGCATTGAATGTGAGAAATGCGAACCATGCATAACCACTATATCTTTTATGCATAATACTTATGTTTTTATGCAAAAAAATTTAATTAACATTTTGCATAATTCTTATATGTTTTATGCAAAAGATAAAAAATATAAAATAACAGGCTTTTTTGCATAAAATATATGAAGATTGTGCATAAAATATATAAGCATTATGCATGGTTCGTAGTTCTCACGTTAAATGTGGTTCTCACCAGATCCACACCCTATATATATATATATATATATATATATATATATATATATATAGGGTATGGTTCTAGGGAGATCCTCCCTTCAAAAGAGATACGAGAACCGATCCTAAGCGTCGATCGGTCCTAATCTAATGGCCAAATCAACCCCTTCTATCTTTTAAAAAAAATTTAGTGAAAAGGGTGTTTTGGGCATAGAAAAACATTTTAATTTGAAATGGAATATAGGAAGTGGGCGAGCAAAACAATTTCATTTTTTTGATTCTCCATTTTGTTTGAAAACGACGCACGTCTTCTCCAAAACTTCTCCCAAACTTCTCCAAAACTTCTCCCAAACTTCTCCAAAACTTCTCCAGAAACTTCTCCCAAACTTCTCCCAAACTAGAAAGTTTTGCAGAGAGAAGCATAATTTCGTAAATAGTAGTTTCGTATTTTAGTTGAAAATCGACTAGAAATTCCCTCAATCGACGAAATTTCAGGTATGTTTCATGTTTTCGTTTGTTAATTTAGTTTACCCATGGATGATTTTGTGTTTTAGAGGAGACACTGTTGTTGTGAACGAAACCGAAACCGAAACTCACGATTAGCGAAACCGAAACCCAGATTAGCGATTACATAAACCTTAAACCCTTTTGAAACTGAAACCCACGATTTTTATTTTGATTTGTCTAATTGATGCTCATGGAATGTTTTACCCTTTTGTTAGATTGTTTTCATTTGTCTAATCTATGCTGGGAAATGATTTGTTTGTGGATTTAGTGTTTCTTGGTCAATTTCTTGAATTTTGTTCCTCAATTTTTGTAGTTTCGTCCTTCGTTTGTTAATTAAGTTTACCCATGGATGATTTCGTGTTTTAGAAGAGAAATTGTGGGTGTAACCGATTTCCTTTTGAAAACCGAAAATTGTAGAAGTTGGGGAAAACTCTCAGGCTAAGGACTGTAGCGATTCAAGATAATTATTTTGATTTGTCAAATTGATGCTCATGGGAATGTTTTAGCCTTTTGTTAGCTTGTTTTCATTGTCAAATTGATGCTCATGGGAATGGTTTGTTGTTTGTATTTCATATAAAACCCTTGATTTTTTTCTATCCCGGTTTCATTGATATGCATGAATCTCTTGTATTATTAGCATGAAATTGAATGTCTGTGTGCATGAAAGTTTTAATATTGGTATGCATACCCTTTTTTTTGTTTGCCTTTTTTTGTAAGCGTAACTATAAAACATTTTATATATTAGCATAAAAATATGAAATAGTAAGCATAATTTTTTTTCCATTGATACATATTATTTTGGATTTTTGTGCATAATTAATATTGGTGGTGTGCATAACTTGATCGAAAGGTTAGCATAAAAAGATTGAGTCAAATGCATAAAATGTGTGCAAAACTTGATCGAAAGGTTAGCATGAAATTTTATACTTGTGTGCATGATTTTTGAGAAAGGTAAGCATAAATCAATTTGTAATGATAAAATATGATAAATATGAATTATTTCTTGCAGGAGTGTATTTGATGAGACAGATGGAGACGTTCAAGGGTGACATAATCAACTGGGACACGTGATTTTTTAGGAAAGGTGTGAAGCAAATTAAGCTTTTGAGGATGCGGTATTGTTTGAGCATAGTCAATTTCGATGATAACAAAATGAAGGAGACAGTGGAACAAGAGGATGTTGGTCATGCCAATGAGAATGAACTTGATTCTAAAGAATGTGTGAAAGCTCTTCTGTTGGAACAACTTGGGATGTAAAACTTAGAAGTTATGGTGGTACTTATGTTTTTTATTGATACAGTAGTTGAACTAATGTAGGCGAACACTTGTTTTGGTATATTTAAGTATTAGAAGTTATGCATATATAACGTGTTTTTCATGCAAATCAAAATTGGGCACTATGCAGATATATAAACACACATGTACATAAAAAAGGGATATGCAAAAAAATTACATACCATAAGCATATAAATACACTACGGTATGCATGAAATATCAAACCTTTAACATAATCAGTACCATAAAGGTTGAACATGAGAACTAAAATAGATATGCATGAATGTCATAAAACACATGCATAAAAATAAATGATCGTATGCATGAAAATAACATAACAAAAAGTTAAAGGGATTCAATTATGACAAATTAGTGCCAAAAATTAAATGGTTCAGTGCATATGTCTGTAGTAAGTTATGCATAAAAACTTAAGACGAATCTTCAACATCCTTAACGTTAGGGCAGTTTCTTGAATCGTGTTGTCCCATCTGGTTGCATTTTCGACGTGTGCCAAGCAAGATGACCGTTGTTGGTCCCGAGAGTGAGTTCAGGTGTAGAGGGGGGGGGGGTGAATACACCTGAATCCAATTTTCTCAACTTTGAACACGAACAGTCCTATTCAGGATAATGCCGTACTGAAATAATTCAGCAGACCAAATAACTGTTCTGAATCATGTTAGGCTAAAAGTCTGACTCTACTGAGATCTGCTAACTGACTGAGTCAGAAATCAATGTCAACAGTAGAAATTCAGTGTGCGGAAATGTGTAGGCCCTAATCAGTTGAATGGAAAAACGTTTTATGCAAGTCTCAGTTCAGCAAGTGGTCAGTTCAGTATGCTGAGACAGTTGAATGATTTTAAGAAGATTTTCAGTATGAATAGTAAAATCAATGCAACAGTAAGAGAACGTAAGTAAACGACACAGAGAGTTTTAAAGTGGTTCGGATATCAATCGATCCTGCGTCCACTGTCCCGAAAGTTCGGGGAGGCTATTTATTATACCGAGTTAGTCTCGGTCGGCTTGTGCACGAGGACAAAGCCGTGGCTTGGGGATTATACGAGCAAGTCCCGGTTTACAAATGTATCAAACTAAAGTGTTTGACAAACTTCTCCAACAGTGAAGGAGTCCTTTTACAATAAGGATTGGGTTCAAATATGAACTCCTTCGTCTAAGTTATATATGGTTTCGGTTGAGCTTAGGGTTAGAAGGATAGGGAACGAGAGTGTAGCTTCTAGAGCGACGAACAGTTGAGTGTAGTTATAAGTTCGTGTCACGTCGCTTGGATACTAGATGCTTGGTTGTCGGTTCAGCTTGGTTCCCTTAAGAGCTAAAAGGTAGTCTTTCACGGAGATAGATCTTTAGATTCTTGCGGAAGACTTAGGCTTTTTGGTTCGGCTCTTTTTAATGCTCTGTGTGTTCTTGAGAGGTTTTCTCGAGTTCGCGCTTGTTCTTATGATTTCTTGGTCCTCTTCAATTCTTGAATGATCCCTCTATTTATAGAGAAGAGATTGGGAGAGATCCGTTGGAGACGATCTTCTTCTTTCTCTCTCTTTTGGTAGCAAACGGCTCTTTTGAAGTAGGTAACAGTGTACTTTCCCACCTTTTTAGGTAAAGGGTTGACTGCAGCTTTAGCAGGTGAGAAGACACGTGTGTTCTTGTCATTCGTCGAGGTGGATAGAGTGGTTGAGACATCACAGACTTCAAGGCAAACTGAAGCTGACTTCTCTCTTCCTCGTATATGACAATGCTGATTGTCTTTCAAAAGTATTTGACAGTTCTGACTGTCTGCCGATGCTGAGTCTGATCCCGTATTCAGTAGGTAGATAGCTGGGGAAAGTCTACTGAAGATCAGCTCTGAGTTCAGTGAACTGCTCCTGCTGGGTCCGGTTCCACTGACTCTTTCAGTATACTGCTCCTGCTGAGTCCAGTATCACTGAGTCTTCTACTTCTGGTGTTAAGGCAGATAATCTACTGAGCACCTTGATCAGAGCAGAGTGTCTACTGAGTCTGAAACCTCAGAGATAAATAACGATTACAACGGAATGGTTCACCAATCAGATAGGGTTTTGGGATCTTCAAATCTTCTCAACAATCAGAGCACTAGGCTGCTGAGCATGGTTCAGTATAGAAGATAGAATCATTTCCCACTAAGTGAAACTATGCTGAGGACAGAATCATCACCCAACAACCGTTTTGAATTACACCTTCACTTTGTTCTTTTCGAATTAACATTATCAACATCCATAAATTTCTCCCCTTCTCTACTGCAAGCCAAATATCTACGCATGATAGACCCATCCCTATGACATTTTATCGACCACTTACGGATATCGAAACCGCACAAACCTCCGTAGTCTCTATAGAAAGTTTCGGCCTCCTCAAGAGTATCAAATTTCCGTCCAACATACGGTTTCAATTCGGCCGCGCAATCAGGAATGTAAATGGATTCATCGGATTCAAGAGACACAATTGACTGTAACTTGTCAGCCATTCAACAAACTGCATGCATGAATGTTACACACTATCAGCATAAACTAACAAATACATATGCATGAAAATTGTATTTACGTAGACAAATGAAATGGGAATAGTGAATCGAGAACAAAACAACAAATACTTAATCGATACATATATCTCATAAATCTAGTACAGAAACCCTAATCCCAAAAAAAGGGCTTGTATAAAATTTAACCAGAAATCTCGAAAAAATTCGCATAAAATGAAAACGACCATAAACAAGTGGAACCCGAAAAATGAATCCACAAAATCTCGAACTACAATATATTCAAAACCAGAACGAATTCTTACCTTCGCAGCAAATTGGTCAACCGCGATAAATATGCAGAAATTAATCTTCGGAATCGGCAGAAATCGGGATAAATCCAGCGGCAAATCGGGCTGAAAATCACGCAACAAGCGTAAGAGAACGAAACCCACGAAAGATAATCGACTTGATTTTCCCACATTAACGATTTGAAGTTCAGATCTCTTGAGTCGTCGTTTGCTGCTGTTCTTTTGGCCATTTCAAATTGAGTATGGTTAGGTAGGGAAAAGAATTCTCATAAGATTACTGTTTTGCCCTTAATGAGGCTATTTATTCCTTTTTTTATTTAAATTTAAATGCTTTTGGGGATAAAATGAGAGTCTTAGATTTACGAAATGAAGGGACGAAATCGGTTCTCGGATCTCTTTTAAGATTTGGATCTCATAACTCGATCATATGCCAAAAACATTTGGGGAGTATGCAGATATATAAACAATCTTGTGTGCATGAAAGTTTTAATATTGGTATGCACACCTTTTTTTTTGTGTGCCTTTTTTTATAAGCGTAAGCATAAACATTTTATATATTAGCATAAAAATATGAAATAGTAAGCATAAATTTTTTGTCCATTGGTACATATCATTTTGGATTTTTGCGCATAATTAATATTGGTGGTGTGCATAACTTGATCGAAAGGTTAGCATAAAAAGATTGAGTCAAATGCAAAAAATGTGTGCATAGCTTGATCGAAAGGTTAGCATGAAATTATATACTTGTGTGCATGATTTCTGAGAAAGGTAAGCATAAATCAAATTGTAACGGTAAAATATGATAAATATGAATTATTTCTTGAAGGGGGGACTTTCATCCATAAAAGTCTGCATAAATTCACCTAGAATATAATATACATAAACAGATAATCAGAAAATAGGAAAACACAAAAATCGAATAAAACAAACGAAATGAGCAAATTTGCCCAAGAACAATGAAGGCCCATCCAAAATCAATCTTTATGCATACACATCAGATTCATTCTAACAAAAGAAACAATCGGGGTCAAAAGAAACACGACTCTGTCATTCCGATTCGGACATGCATGAAAAGTTTACAAGATGAGCATAAACACATAACATCATGAGCATAAAGATGTAAAACTCGAACATGGCAGCGAAAATGGGTGGAGAGAAAAAATCTGAAGTTGAATTAAAAGAAGAGGAGTTTACAAAAATACCCTTAATGAGCTAGATTTTCTCCTTTTTTGATTTATTTTTAAATCTTTTTGGGGATAAATGAGAGCCTTAGATTTGTGAAATGAAGGGACGAGATCGGTTCTCGTATCTCTTTTAAGATTTGGATCTCATAATATCCATTCCATATATGTATATATATATATATATATATATATATATATATATATATATATGGCAAACACTTGTGTACATGCAACATGATCCAATTATCAAATTTTGATCCGCTGACCCGCTTTGACCCATGTTTGACCCTCTAACGTCATGCGGACATCATTATTCCTTTTTTAATTTTTTAATTTTCATTTTTTTCGTTTTTTTCCTTTATTGTAAGGACGGACATGTCACTATTTGCATACAAAAGTGTCAATCGTAACAAATAGGATTTTTTAATTTTTTCCGATTTTTTTGATAAGGGAAGGCATGTTATTTGGTAAATGTGTCATTTATTATTTATCTCAAAGTATCAATCGTAACAAACAAAAGTTTCATTCGTATTTGAGTAAAGTTTCATTTCTATCATTTATTAACTATTAATTATTTTTGAAAAAAAATGCGATTTGTTTCGGGAAAAAAAAAGTGTCAATTGCAACAAAAGAAAGTGTCATTTATCTCAAAGTGTCGATCACAGTGAAGTAAAGTGTCACTCAGAATTAAGGAACGTGTCACTTTAATCTAGTAATCTGTTGGGTTATGAGTCAGTGGGTTGTCTTAACAACCACTTAGAGGATACTTAGTAATATTGAGAGAAATCAGTATTTGGGAAATCATAGTGTTTCATGCTATGGAATTGAAGATCCCAAAACCCGGCTTGTATCCTTTGTGTCGATAGGACTAAATGATCTAATAGGCTAGACATATTTTATTTTCATTATCGTTTATGTCTAAGTCCTGTACGGGGTAAATGTTGGGCTGATCTTCAGTAGGAAGCTTACTTTCCAGAACCCCACGTCATCAGTGTAAGAGCTTATGTTCTCTAGTCATCGGTTGATCATCACTCAGTAGAAGATATATCATCAGCTGACCGACATTCAGAGTCATCAGCTGACTACACTCAGTAGTATATTCACTATCAGCCGACTCAAACGAAGAAGATAGAGACCGTATCAGGTCTACTGTATCCGACAGGAAACGACCCAGCTTTTAACATCATTCGAAAGTCGGCAGAAGATCATACGAGGAAGAGTGAGAGTCAACTCCGATGAAGACCGATGTCTGACAGATCTCACCTACCACAAACCTCGACCAATGAGAAGCCGTCTAAGCTCTACCTACTCTGACCTACTAAAGTTGCTCTCATGCACAGTAACCAACAACTCTGCTGCAACAATTCAAACTTCTGGCCGTTTTCCTTGGACGCTTGTGACACGTGGCATCATCCTCTCCAACGAACAAATGCCTGGGTCACAACTATAAATAGAGAAGCATTCCCAAGCTCCACGTACGGGATATCAAAGGGACAATACGCTCAAGCTCTCAAAACACTCTAGCGCTTTCAAAGAAGATCCAGCGAAGAACTTGCCTAGCAGAATATTTCTAGTTCTTTTCTTTAGAGTTTCTTTCTTTAGATCCCTCTTCTCTATCTAAGCTCAATCGCTCATATCTATAGCTTAGAACCCTCGAAGGCGTTCACATTTAGTGACTGTTCTTATTGTAAGAACTCCTTCATAGTTGGAGAAAATCCCCTTCCCTTCAAACTTAGATTTGAACTCTAAAGTCGCTAAGGACTATAACTTAGAAGGGTTTGTCCAGTGTACAGATACCTTGGTGAGGCTTGCTCAGATTAATCAACAAGACCTCCTGTTCAGCAGGACCGTGGACGTAGGATCTTGCATATTCGAACCACGTTAAAAATTGCTTGTGTCGTTTACTGTTTTATTGTATTGCACAAATCTCTTACAAACTCATACCTTGCATAAAACGTATTCGAAAAACTGCACTTGCCAAAATAATTTAGTTTACGAAAATCACGTTTTCAACTGAGACGATATCTTCGGGCCCTACACACTTATCCGCACTAAGTCTTCGACTGAAAATCAAGTACTAAAAAAAGTCAGTAGGAGAGACTCAGTAGTTGGCACACTCTGACCCGCGATCAGAAGGTTACTATTTGGCACTGTTCATCAGTAGCAACCTACAGCTCAGCTGTCCTTCGCGTTTGAGAAAAAGAAACAGTACTCAGGTGTATTCACCCCCCCCCCTCTCTACACCTGACTCTCGTCTCCGGACCAACAATTGGTATTAGAGCAACGGTGTTCTTCTATCATCGGTTCTGAAACTACTGGTCTTCTCGAACAGATCCTGAAAACGTTTTCACTGCACAAGCATCTCTTCATACATCCTTGTACTCTCACCCATAATGTCTGATATATCAGGTATTCGTATGGTGCCGATGTTCTCCGTAGAGAACTATACGGTATGGCGCGTGAGAATGGAGGCGCACTTACATCGCTGCATGACAGCATGACTGACATCCTAGAAATAGGACCCATCATTCCCATGATCGATAGCGTACAATTTGCAGTTGTGGGAGGCGTAGGAGCACAGACTGGTGCTAAAGTTGTGAAAGACAAATCAGCCTTCACGCCTGAAGAAAAAAAGCCGCACAACCTCGACCGAGTTGCGCGGAATATAATCCTGACTACGCTCAGTGACTCACACCTCGGGAGGGTGCAAGACTACAAGACGGCAAAAGAACTTTGGGATGCCCTGCTGTACTGAGCCAAGGAACCCCACAGATCAAAGAAAACAAGCTCGAGCTAGAGCTACAAAAGTTCGACACATTTGCCATGGAGCCCATCGAAACCATTGACGAGCTAAGCGTCAGATTTACAAATCAAATCAATGTGATCAACGGGCTGGGGAGGACGTTTACCAACAAAGAGATGAACACGCAGATCTTGAGAGCGTTTCCTCGACTGAAGTGGCTTCCTTTTGCTACATATTTACGTCGCTCAGATCTTAATGCTCTAACTTCTGATGTTATATTTTCAGAATTAAAGACGGAGGAATTTGAGCACAGCCTACCCCAACGATGTTCCAGTGCTCCAGCTGACACACAGATAGATCATGCTTTCAAAGCAACAGTCAGCAAAAATGGAGCCAATTCTATTTCTTCCAGCAAGACAGTAGCCACGACAGATGCTAAGTCTTCTGAGACATCTGCTACTGACCAACTTGCACTCATGGCTCTCAAATATCAAAGAGAAAAAGAAAGAGTCAGGAAGCTGAAGAAATATCACAGAGATTCTCCCACAGGTAAAAAGGATTATCGAAAAAGGGAAGAATCTAAACCATCTACTGATTGCAGGAACGCAGAACCTACTGCTAGTCCTTCCAACGACTCAGCTGGAAAAGGCGGCAGAACCTCTGTGTGCTACAACTGCAAGAAGGAGGGACACTATCAGTACGATTATCCCGAACTCTCAGCTGCTCAACGAGCAGAACGGTAGGCCAGACACGAGAAATTTGCCCGAAGGAGGCAGACCTACATCGCCAGAGAGATATCCGATGACTCAATCGAGGAAGATATGTTCATGTATTCTTCTGAACACGAAGCTGCATTTATCGCCATTGACATCGGAGAATCAGATCCTGAATCAACAGCTGAATACTATCTGATGGCCGGAGAAGAGGCTGAGGTAAACTCGAAACTTAGTATAACCTCTTCTTCACACAGCACACACGACACGTGCTCGGTCACAGATGAACCTCTAGATGTGGTACAAGCATACGATGATCTACTAGAGGAGCAGATTCAGCTGAGCAGAGAGTTCAGCAGAACCATTCAGGAACTAGAACATGTAAAGGCTGAGAATCAGAGACTTTATTCTGATTGTCAGGTCTCTACTGATTCGGAGAATCTAGTTGTGAGACTCAAGGAAGAGATTAAATCTCTTATGACTAAGTCTCAGCTCCAAGAAACACAGCTATCAGTTCTGACCAAAGATAATTCTGAGAAAGATACTGAAATAGCCTGACTCAGTCAGAAGCTCGCAGAAGTTGAAAACGATTATGAATCACTTCGGAAAAGTGATGAGGTCTGGCGAGGACTGATGACTGAACAGTACCTAGGATCAAAGAGAAGTTGGAAAGTATGCTCAGAGCTCAAAGGCCAATGGTCATAAAAGAAGGACTTGGCTACACTCATGAAGCTTCCACTTCAACATCAAAAAGCTCAGAAATGTTGGCTGATAGGTTTGTCAGAGGAAAAGTTCAGGTCACTGAATCAACACCTCAGGCGAAGAACAAACAGAAGATGATTGCACCTCAGCCGAGCAACAAGAAGCAACTGACCAAAAGTTCTAGCCCCAGGACACCACGATCAAATTCAGGGGGAACCAAGAAGGTCAAGTGGGTAGAGCAGTCCAATAAACCACTATATGAGCATCCATCACAGTATGGTTCGTATTATTATGAGCTCAGGGTCAGGAGGAGCACAAAGCCTCAGAAGAAGAAAGCCCCTGAACCCAAAACTGCCAGAAAGTCAATATCTCCAAGTCCTGTGGAGAAAAAGACTGATAAGGTTCAGAAGAAGAAGTCTCAGACTTCTAAGGTCCCGAGACAGATCTGGGTCCCGAAATCACTCACTAACACTTAAGGACCCACACTGAACCAAAGGGTACCTAAAACTGTTTCTATTTTGCAGGTGCATAAGGACCCTTTGATTGTGGACAGCGGCTGCTCGAGACACATGACACATCAAAAGAGCCTGCTGACCAACTACGTACAAGAAGATTGTCCCAGAATTGAGTTTGGTGACAACTCTAAAGGCTATACAAGGGGATACGGAACACTGAACATTGGGACTACCTCAATTCCAAGAGTAACATATGTTGAAGGACTTCAACATAATCTCCTTTCTGTCAGTCAATTCTGTGATAATCTGAATAGAGTTATCTTTGACGCTGGTTTCTGTGATGCTGTTCACAAATCTACAGGGAAAACAGTGTTATCAGAGAAAGAATATCTACGTTGCAAATTGGAAAACTATAGAACCTGAGGCCTGCTTACTTGCTCAGATGAAATCCAGTGATAAGACAAGATGGCTGTGGCACAAGAGACTCAGTCACTTGAATTTCAAGACTATGAACAAGCTAGCCAAGAACTCTAACGTCAGAGGACTGCCCAATGAAGCGTTTATCAAAGACAGAAATTGTGAAGCATGCTTGAAGGGAAAGCATACAAAGAATAGCAATCCTCCAATTCTATCACCTTCCACTGATGGAATCCTTCAACTGTTGCACATGGATTTGTTTGGGCCAGTCTCTCCAGTGACTATAAGAGGCAAGAAGTATGCCCTCGTCGTTGTTGATGACTATTCTAGATATACGTGGGTCATCTTCATAGCCAACAAATCTGATGTCATGACTGATACAAAGAATTCGCTCAGACAGAGGAACACAATTTCTCAACTCAGTAGTAAAAGAGTACTGCGATAAAGAGGGAATCAAGCATGAGACATCAGCTGCTCGCACCCCTCAGCAGAACGGACTTGTTGAACGTAAGAACAGAACGCTTAAAGAAGCAGCAAGAACGCTCCTAGCAGACTCTGGACTACCCTCAAAGTTCTGGACTGATGCTACTGACACAGCCTGTTACACTCAGAATCGCTCACTGCTTACACAGCAGCACATGAAGACACCTTACGAACTATGGAAAGGGAGAATTCCTTCTATTTCTCATTTCCATATCTTTGGTTGTCCTTGCTTTATTCACAATAATGGGAAATATCAGTTGAAGGTCTTTGATAGCAAATCTGATCAAGGAGTATTCTTAGGATACTCTCGAGTTAGTAAAGCATTCAGAGTCTTTAACTATCGGACTCTTTGCGTGGAGGAAAGCCCTCATGTTGTTTTTGATGAGTTTGTTACTGAGGACAGAAAATCTAAAAAGACAAATATTGATGATGTCAGCGGCAAGCTACAGGATCTCGCACTTAACGATAAAGCAGAAAAGATCCAGCATTGTTGGGATGATGAGTCAGACGATGAGGAAATTCAGACCCATCCCACGAGCATCGTAGGCGACCACGGTTGATTCTACTCGAACGGAATCAACATCAGGTAACAAAGGTCGATGAGGAAGCCCCAGTGGTAACTGAGACCTCTACTTAGAATATAAACTCAGGGGGAATGTCAAACGTTCCTGAGCTAAATGCCCCTAAACCTGGAAACTCAATAGATCCTAACCTTCTTACCGAATTGCTTGATCCACGAGAACAACACTTCTTGAAATGCCTAACACTCCTATTGACTGTGCAGAAGTAATCTCAGAAGAAGAAGCCAAACTTAGACGTTCATGGCTTGACGCTCACTCTTCTGATCTTATCATAGGAGATCCATCAGCAACAATAAGGATGAGATCCAGATTAAGTCAAAGAGAAAGTTCTCTCTACTCCTATTTCTTGTCCACAGAAGAACCTCAAACGATAGAGGATGCTCTTAACGATGCTGGACGGGATCATTTCCATACAAGAAGAGTCACCGGTTCGTTCGAAACGAAGTTTGGGAGCTTGTTGACTGACCTAGACATCAGCACGTGATCGGTACTAAGTGGGTCTTCAAGAAAAAGCGAGATGAAAACAACGTCATTGTTAGAAACAAAGCTCGACTAGTTGCCAAGGTATACTGTCAAGCAGAAGGAATAGACTTTGATGAAACTTTCGCTCCAGTCGCCAGATTGGAAGTCATTCGTCTGTTCCTAGCCTATGCAACACATCAAAGATTCAAAGTATATCAAATGGATGTAAAGTCAGCGTTTCTGAACGGCGTATTGAAGGAAGAAGTCTATGTGGAACAACCGCCCGACTTTCAGCAGGGACATCAGGTGTACAGACTTCGGAAAGCTCTGTATGGGTTAAAACAAGCACTCATGGCTTGGTACGATACCTTATCAGACTTTCTGCTTCAGAAAGGTTTTCAGAAGGGGACAGTAGATCGCACCATGTTCAACATAAAGTCAGGAGATGACATCCTACTGGTGTAAATCTACGTGGACGACATCATTTTCGGTTGCAGAAACGTGACTATATGTCAACAATTCGAGAAAATGAGGAAGGAGAAGTTTGAGATGTCCATGATGGGAGAGATGAACTATTTCCTTGGATTTCAAGTAAAACAATCACCTGAAGGAATATTCATCAATCAAGCAAAATACACTCGAGACCTCCTGAAAAGATTCGGCTGCGACTCAAGCAAGACAGTCAAGATCCCCATGAATACGAATTTTAAAATTGATCTAGACAAAGAGGGAGCTTCTGTTAACTCTACTGATTATAGAGCTATTATTAGTTCTTTACTATATTTAACAGCATGCAGACCTGATATAACTTATGATGTAGGTGTATGTGCAAGATTTTAGACGAATCCCAAGCGAAGTCATTTGGACTCAGTGAAGAAGATTCTACGATATCTAAAGGGAACACCTAACGCAGGGTTATGGTATCCTGCTGATGATAATCTTATACTAACAGGTTATTCTGATGCTGATTATGCAGGATGCAGGATAGATCGAAAGTCAACTTCTGGAACATGTCAGTTCCTAGGCAACAAGTTGATATCATGGTTTTCAAAGAAACAGCATTCAGTGGCGACGTCCACCACTGAAGCTGAGTATATGGCTGTTGGAAGTTGTTGTGCCCAGATCCTTTGGCTTCGACAACAATTGCGAGATTATGGTATTTCTCAGGATGAAGTGCCCATCTACTGCGACTCCACCAGTGCGATTGCTATAACTCAGAACCCAGTTCTTCATACGAGATGCAAGAACGTGGATATCCAACACCACTTCATCAGAGACCATGTCGAGAAAAAGGATATCATGATGGAAAAGATCCATACTGACAAACAAAGGGCAGACATACTGACCAAACCACTAGCTGAGAACAGATTCAGAGAACTATCAGTTGAGCTAGGTCTACTGGATCCTACTGAGTCCAGACAGTAGAAGGAAACAGTATGACAGGTCAGAAGACTCAGTACTTTGATTCGGTCGGGTGAATCAGGCAGTACACAGTAAGGGGGAACGAAGTTATCAGTACAACAAATATCCTCCTGAGTCTTAACGGTAACCAGTTGATCGTAAAAGTTCAGCTGAAGAGGTTTTGCGTAGGTTAAATACCTAATATTCTCAGAAGCATGCTCGCATTTATTATGTCAGTCGTTTGCACTCAGTAGATTAATGAGCATTTATTTCCCGCCATTAAATTTTTAAGGTTTAAGTCAGTAGAAACCGTTTTCATTTAAAAAGCTTAGACTTTAATGCTGCCTGCAACGCATTTAATGCATGTCTTCTCATCTTACTTAACTGCGCATATCTTACGTGGATCTAGGTTAGAGGCGGCTTTAGTAATCATTCCGTTTATAACATCAGATCACAACCGTCATTAAAAAGCGAGTTTTCATCCCAACCGTCCGATTAAAACCGGTTGATCTTCATTTCTTATAAAATCACTCGTCTTCCCCTCTAATCTATCCTTTTCGCCATTTTCATACTTAGAGCTTTTTCTGCATTCAGTTTTTCATCCTCTACAAACTGTTTCTGTTTTTCACTCAAGCTCTTCGTTTACGGTAATTTCTTCATCCTCTACTTAAACTCAAACTAACTTACTCTATTTTCAAGTGCTAACGAGCTTTTTGCAGATATTCATGGCGATCGTTTTGACCCCACCCCAAGTTGAGGAGATCACCAAATCAAGGGTTCAGTTCGAACCGACGATGGTTCTCCATCAGGCAGACCTTCCGTACTAGAGCCCATATTTTTGGCTCTTGAAGGATCGTGACGAAGCATCCGAGATCGTATCTCCCCCGTCAAGTGGCTGAAGTTTACTATAACTGGTGTACGGTGGAAGGTACAAATGGAGAGGTTTCCCAGTTCGCGTATATGAGGGAAGTGGCCCCTCAAAAGTGGGAATCCGGCCACTCCGATATCAATATCCGGGCAGCATTGAAGGCCTCATTCGACCTTCCTGCCTACGGGATCTCTCCAGCTGGATATAAGGAGAAGGAGCTCAACTCCTATGTTCATCGTTTCTGCAGGAGGGACGATATCTCCTTCAAATCCGCTCTGCCGAAGAACCAACTCTTGCCAGAGTACCGCGGGCTCGCTTACATCGTCACTCACATCCTGACGAGCGCCGCCGGCTCATTCGATCAGCTATCTAGGCCGAGACTTCAGCTGATGATGGTAATTGTGGACGGAGTCCAGGTTAACTAGATGGAGTTCTACGTGACTGAGCTAAAGGCTCAGGCACAGAAGTTTGCCGCCGCACAGTCTGGAGAGAGGAGACTAATTAGTGTGGGCAAACTGCTGTATGGGACGAAGATGTCCATACTGATCGAGGACTCTGTATCGAATCATGCATCATTTGTTGATTCCAAGTACTTCGACAACAAGCTCATCAAGTTCAAGACGAGAGCCGCTGCTGAGAAGTCAGTCAGCCGTGGACCCGCTGAGTTGAAGAGGTCTACTACTGATTTACCTCCACGTGCCGACCCACTTAAGAAAAAGAGGCTTGCAAAGGCTGGAACGTCTGAGGTTCCAACAAAGCCTGCTTTTCCTCCACCTCCTCAGGAGGAAAGCATACTGGATGCTGATACCGGAATAAAGGGTGCGACCCTCAAGGACAAGGTACCGCATATTAGCTCAGAGGAGACTCAGCCGGAGGAGGTTGATGAACCAGCTGAGGAAGTCTCCACTGAATGGTCGACATTGCAGTTGACTCATCTCCGGGCCACAGGAGAAGTCACTGCACAGATCCCCGAGATATCTGATCATAAGGATCTGGTCGACATAGCGATCAGGGCAAGGACGCAATTGCTGCTGAGGTTCCTAAGCTGGGACATCCTCGAAGATCTGATCATGCAGCAGACGACATTCTCCTTACTGGCAGAAGAGCAGAGCTTGCAGTCAGCTATTGCGTTTGGGGAACCCGCTGACCTAGCTTCGTTCGAGGACCTGAGATCTGCCATGCTTTATCTTCTCAGCCTGAGGTCCTCCAAACAACATGCCAGCAGCCCATCGCAACCATCTCATCATGACAACGACAATGATGACGATAATAATGATGAGGATCATGCACCACCCAAGGAAGCAGACCAGGGAGGATCTGCTGATGGTAAAACTCCTAGCGAGAAGGGCAAATCACCACCTCCACCGTTTACATCAGGTGATGCCCCGGTTGCTTCGAAGCCCAGTCGTAAGCAACAACTCGCAGTATCTGATCAGAGGCTCGGAACCAGTTCTTATCAGGCCCAACCTATCGGTTCCGTGTCCTCGAAGTCTGTCAACAGAGCTATCAGGAAGCAAGGAGACAAGAATCGTCTCCTAGCTAAGGATGTCCACCTGAAGTGGGCACAATATACCAAGTCTCGGAGACGAGAGACGGTTGATGATCGCCTAGCGAAGTGAAGAGGGTCTCGGAAACTCCTCCTCCATCTCTTAACATTCAGGAGATAATTGAGACCGCACTCGCCGCTTAGAAGGCGGATTTGGCTGCTCAAAGTCAGCAGCTCCTTGAAGCTCAGTAGAAAATATTTTCTGAGTAGCTGACCAAGAGCCTCGCCACCGTCCAGAAAGCCATGGATGAGCGCAACAAGATGGCCACCTCCAGTGTTCAAAAAGCCCTAGAAAATCAGGTGGCGGCCCTTAAGCTCATCCAGGCAGAAATGACTGCCTCTCTTGACGCATTGTTACTGAAGCAGAGACAAGAGACAGGAGCCCAGATTCAGCAGATCCGCGCTGATCAAGAAACTGACTGGGAGCACTACTGTGATGCGGTCAGAGACTTCGACACCACCACCACTTCCATCAAGACAATCCTTTTCAATCTAGAAAAGGAAGTGGTTGCTATCCGTACTCATCTGACCCCGGCTGATGATGCCAAAAAGGGGGAAGATACGGTAGAGGCGGAGACAGCTCAGGTGGGCGAAGAGGCAGAGGCAAGGGAAATTGCCAAGGGGGAAGGTTCAGCTGCTCAAGCTGGAACCAGCTCAGTTCCCCCTCCCACAGTCCAAATCCCTACTGTCCAAAGCACTCAGGTGCATGAGTCGGCCGGAGGATCAGGCGAAGGATCCTCGGCTCAGCACATTGAGGAGGTCGCTCAGTTCGTAGACCAAGAGGATGAACCACTGCCATCACAAAGGCCAGGGAAGGAGAAAGCAACCGAATCCACTCCACCTCCTTCCCCGATGAGCGGGAGGAATTTGACAAGCAAGTCGCTCAAAAGCTCCAGGATGAGCTTGACTATGAGCGACAGCTTGAAGAGGAGGCTCAGAAGGCCAAGAAGCAGAGAAATCATGTGGCTAAGATGGCTAGGAGCCAAGCTAAAAAGCTCCTAGAAGAGCAGAAAAAGAAGAAGGCTCATGATGAGCAGGCTGCTTTTGATACTGACCTTCAGCCCCTTGCTCAGAGAATGAAAAATCTTCCTACACTTACTCCTGAGCAGGAGGCAGAGGACAGAGCCACCTGGGAGGCGACGCAACAAGGGTTGAATCTCCGGAGAGGAGACACTAGAGCTGCAGCCCTCAGAGAGAAGAAGAGACTAGAAGATTTGGCCAAGATCGTAGAGCTCACTGACAAAATGGCCAAGGAACCAGCTCTCGACTGGAGGAAACAGGTGCCCAGGTCTTCCAAGTACTACAGGCGAGGCGCACCAAGAGCTACTTATCAGAAGAAGACTCCACACCGCCATGCAGACAAATGGATACCTTGGAACCTGAATGAGGAATGGGAGGAACTGAAGATAGAATTCATTAAGGGATACTACGTATGGCAATGCTACCCCACTGAGGTTCCGGCTGATCAACTCTTCGATGAATTTCTTCAACAATCAAACGCCAACCTCAGAGCTCAAGTTCAACTGATCCTAGCAAAGGAGAAGTTGCCACTCGTTGCTCCTGCCTACAGGAAGCTGTCTCCCCCCATGACCTCTCGAGGTGTACTCTGCACCAAGGAGATTGAAGATGAGGTCGACGCGGCTACACGACACCATGATCTTGATCCTCAGCAGCCGAGCGATCTTGAGGACATCCAGACCCTCCGTTCCAGAATCTACAAAGCATATGGTTTGGACCCTCCTACTGCCAAGTCTGCTGATTTCAAGAGCAAGACCAAGAAGTTCAGGCGATAGCAGTAGTTCTTTATCTCTGTATAGAAGATAGGACTGTGTAATCCATTCTCATATATATATCAGTTCTTTCTTCTAGCCAGACAATCACTCATTGTCTTACGGCTTTGTTTGTTTTAACTTTATCATGACTGATCACTAAAGTGATCTAATACACACACACACACACATAACCGTTTCTCTGATATGCCTATCTTTCAACTGCTGACTGTCTTACCTTATGCTCAGTCTTGACTGAAGTTTTTATTATTTCAGTACCTTGGATCTCAATGTTCTTAGAATTTATAGAGGTTTTGGCATCATCAATTAGGGGGAAATTGTTGGGTTATGAGTCAGTGGGTTGTCTTAACAACCACTTAGAGGATACTTAGTAATATTGAGAGAAATCAGTATTTGGGAAATCATAGTGTTTCAAGCTATGGAATTGAAGATCCCAAAACCCGGCTTGTATCCTTTGTGTCGATATGACTAGATAATGTAATAGGCTAGGCAGATTTTATTTTCATTATCGTTTATGTCTAAGTCCTGTACGGGGTAAATGTTGGACTGATCTTCAGTAGGAAACTTACTTTCCAGAACCCCACGTCATCAGTGTAAGAGCTTATGTTCTCTAGTCATCGACTGATCATCACTCAGTAGAAGATATCTCATCAGCTGACCGACATCAGTAGAAGAACTCATTATTCAAGCTCAGTACCTTCAGAGTCATCAGCTGACTACACTCAGTAGTATATTCACTATCAGCTGACTCAGACGAAGAAGACAGAGACCGTATCAGGTCTATTGTATCCGACAGGATACGACCCGGCTTTTAACATCATTCGAAAGTCAGCAGAAGATTATACGAGGAAGAGTGAGAATCAACTCCGATGAAGACCGATGTCTGACAGATCTCACCTACCACAAACCTCGACCAATGAGAAGCCGTCTAAGCTCTACCTACTCTGACCTACTAAAGTTGCTCTCATGCACAATAACCAACAACTCTGCTGCAACAATTCGAACTTCTGACCGTTTTCCTTGGACGCTTGTGACACGTGGCATCGTCCTCTCCAACGGACAAATGCCTGGGTCATAACTATAAATAGAGAAGCATTCACAAGCTCCACGTACGGGATATCAAAGGGACAATACGCTCAAGCTCTCAAAACACTCTAGCGCTTTCAAAGAAGATCCAGCGAAGAACTTGCCTAGCAGAATATTTCTAGTTCTTCTCTTTAGAGTTTCTTTCTTTAGATCCCTCTTCTCTATCTAAGCTCAATCTCTCATATCTATAGCTTAGAACCCTCGAAGGAGTTCACATTTAGTGACTGTTCTTATTGTAAGAACTCCTTCATAGTTGGAGAAAATCCCCTCCCCTTCAAACTTAGGTTTGAACTATATGTCCAGTGCACAGATACCTTGCTGAGGCTTGCTCAGATTAATCAACAAGACCTCCTGTTCAGCAGGACTGTGGACGTAGGATCTTGCGTATCTGAACCACGTTAAAAATTACTTGTGTCGTTTACTGTTTTATTGCATTGCACAAATCTCTTACAAACTCATACCTTGCATAAAACGTATTCGAAAAAGTGCACTTGCCAAAATAATTTGGTTTATGAAAATCACGTTTTCAACTGAGACGATATCTCCGGGCCCTACACACTTATCCGCACTAAGACTTCAACTGAGAATCAAGTACTGACAAAAGTCAGTAGGAGAGACTCAGTAGTTGGCACACTCTGACCCGCGATCAGAAGGTTACTATTTGGCACTGTTCATCAGTAGCAACCTACAGCTCAGCTGTCCTTCGCGTTTGAGAAAAAGAAACAGTACTCAGGTGTATTCACCCCCCCCTCTACACCTGACTCTCGTCTCCGGACCAACATAATAACACAATAAAATATGAAGCATAATAACCATAAAGATGAATACAAATAAAAGTATCAGTCATAGTAAACAAAAGTGTCAATTGTTACCAATTCATAAGATGAATACAAACAGTGAGCGTGTTAATTATTTAAGCTATTCGTGTTATTTGTAATCAAAGAACGTGTTAATTCTTAGTTGTTAATCCATAGTGTCAGTAATGTATGAAAGCGTCAATTCAGCTAATATAATGTGTCAATCATGATAAAAGAAAGTGTCAATTAAAGATGAAAGTGTCAATGAATGGACAATAGAGAGCAGAGTGTCAATTGTATCTACTGTGCGTGTCAATCAAGATAAAAGAACGTATCAATGATGAACATAGTGTTTATTTAAGCCATAATTCGCAGTAGAGAGCAGAGTGTCAATTGTCTCTGTTGTGCGTGCCAATCACGATAAAAGGACATGTCAATGATGAGTAGAGTGTTTGTTTTAAGCCGTAATTCACAGTAGAGAACAGAGTGTTAATTGTCTCTGTTGTGCGTATCAATCATGATAAACGAACATGTCAATGATGAGCAGAGTATTTGTTTAAAACCATAATTTACAGTAGAGAGCAGAGTGTCAATTGTCTCTGTTGTGCGTGTCAATCATGATAACAAAACGTGTCAGTCATACTAAACAAGAGTGTCAATTGTTACCAATAATACCATAAGCTAAAATAATCCAGTAGTCTATAGATATAAAATATATTCATAATATTACTGTAATGGCTAGTTTCTCTACAGAACCAAAAGAAATAACGATAGATGCAAAGAAGGGTTGCCGACGAAACAAACCAAAAGAAATAACAATAGTTTCTCTACAGAACAAAAATAACCAATCAGTCAAAGCAACTAATTAGTAGACGAAATAGAGATATGGTAATTCAGAAAAAAAAAAATGGAAAGTAACCAATCTCAAAAAGATATCTTACCAATCCTATGCACTGGCCGACCCACGGGCAGTGATGATCAAAACGCTCCACACAATTGTTGCAAATCGAGCAATGTGATCAACGCGGATGACGATGTAACATACAAATATCACAATATTTAACTCAGGGAGCCCATTAACCATTACTTCTTTGGTTCGAGGGAACTAGAGGCTTGGTGTCTGCCGACCGCCAACCTCCACTGAAGCAGAAATATTATAACGAAGCTCTTCTTCTGGAAGGTGTGAATTATGTGGCACAATTCCAGGATCTCTAGATGAAGTAAGAATCAACAGCACTAGCACTTATAATAACCAATTAAAGATAATCATAAGCTAAAAAAAATGCAATAATATATCATTCTCGGTTGAGAGGTGATAGAGAGGAAAGGAGAAGAGAACGGAGGCAAAGAGAGCGGAGGCGGATCTAGAGGATCGCACGGAGGTAGATCCGGCCACTGGAGCAACTGAGGCGGAGGCGTGAGGAGCGACGAAGGTAGAGGCGCGAGGAGCGACGGCGACGGAGGCAGAGGCAGAGATAGAGACGAGTGACGGCGGCGGAGACATGGAGGACGGTGGAGAGAGAGAGAGGATGGAGAGAGAGAGAGAGAGAGAGAGAGAGAGAGAGAGGTGAGATGCGGAGAGAAATAGGGGAGAGAGAGAGAAATGGGGGTAGTGGGGGCCCCAGGATCTTCTGGCCCAAAAAATGGTGCCCCTTCGGTGGCCCACCAATCACGCCTCGCCACGCGTGCATTGGTGGGCCACCTTTTTTAAAATCAAAATATTAATTTAATTGAGTGGAGCCCACCAATGCACGCGTGGCGGGGCGTAATTGGTGGGTCACCGAGTGTTCTTCCCATTTTGGGACAGAAGATCCGCTTTAGTAGTGGGGAGGGGAGGGGATGAGAAGAGAGAGAGAGAGAGAGAGAGGGGAGGGAGTGATTCATTTTTTTTATCTAAATTTTTTTTAATACTAAACCAGATTAAATTCTAATCAAAATTTGGCAATTCGATCATGTTGCATATGCAACATGATGCACCCTAGACCATCTCATCCATATACCGACTGAATCCAAATTATTCCGGACTTGCCATCGTTTTACATTTCTAGTCCAATCACAGAAAAATCAAATTGGGCTGCCAATCTAGTCTATTGATCTCCTTAAGCAAAATTAGGCCCGTCTTTTTCTTTATTCCGCCATTTATGTCTTCCACTGTGCAAACTGCAAATCTGCTCTCTTTCTCTCAACGTTTCTTCTCTTGTCAAATCTTAAAGCCAAGCCCTAGTCTTTTCTAAACCCAGAACCGTTAAGATTGGTCTGATCTTTTTCCCCGTCTCAACACATTTGCCTGATATCTCTTCATGTCTTCCGTTGATCTGCATTTCAATGCTTCTGATTCACCAAAGGAGACATAAGATTTGAGGGGAAAGTGTTGCATTTATTGTTTCCAGAAGGGGGTATGTTTCAATTTCATTTCTCTCGTCTTGTCAGTCTCCTGATTTTGGCTTTTCTACGCGATGTTTTCAATTTGAAGGGATATCGATGCATATCTTTTCTGGGAAAAAGGTCATTAACTTGTATTGCTAAAGCGCTTAAAATGTGATTGGTCTATTTGTGACATCTCTTTCTTTTCTTTTCTTTTCTTTCCTCTTTTGTATTTGAAAGTTCATGATGATTGCTTCCTTTTTTCTGGGTATATGTGGAAATTACCATCAAGATTTAGGTTGATTGATAAAGGAAATATTTGTCGGAATTTTATTTCACTCTTGTTTCTCTTAAGAAGTTGGAAGTGATAATATTCTGGAAACTCCTTAGATTGCTCTTCACCGAATGATTTCGGTTGATACTCCTTAGATTTTGTATTATACAAAGTTACGTATTCTGGAAACTGCATGACATGAAGGGAATCTGTCTTTCTAGTTCTGATTATTATGCAAATGGCTTGTTTGGAACATTTCTAGTTACTAAGTCGCCACTATGTTATGTGATGCAGTTATGTAGAATAGTGATCTTTGGTTTGGATCATTTCTGTTACATTGATAAGGAAAATATTCATGTGATTGCTAAATTGTACGAGTTCAAGATAATAGAAGTATCAAGAAAATGTGTTCGGGCAGGATGTATCAAATAGTAGGTATTTGAGTAATGTTAAGCAAAGAGTTTCTATTTGATGTCTATTGCCTTTTTTCTTGATAAATAAACAGCTATTTGCTGTGTCCAAAGGACAAATAAGTTTCCTGTTGACTTTCATGAGTTTTCTCAGTTGCATCCCCATTTAGTTCTCAATTTAAACCATTAGTAGCATCATTTTCAACTTAAAGACTTTTGTTCGTAAAATCTTTTACTCCCTCCGTCCCGCCCGACTTGTCTTGTATTCATTTTCGGGCCGTCCCATCCGACTTGTCTTGTTTCCTAAAAAGAAAAATGATTACTGTACAAACTCTCACTTTCTACACACAATCATCTACTCCTCTACACACAACCACCCACTCACCAAAATATTCGTGCCAAAACCAAACAAGAAAAGTCTGTTGGGACGGAGGGAGTATTTTTTCTTTGTCGAATCTGCACTTTTCTTTTCCTTTTCATCTGTTTTTCCCATATTTAATGGGGCAGGTGCACTCTGATTTGAATCTTTTTGCCAAATGGATTCTCTTGTTTTGTTTAATTTAATATTCTGAAATCGAACAATAAATGGATCTGTGGCATATCAATTGTATAAAGGTAGCAAGCCGTTGCTATAATAGAACCACGCCCCTCCATCAGATAATTTCCCATGTCGATTTGAAACATGCATGATGCATCTGTTTCTTTTAGTGAAGATAAATTGTTCCTTTTTTTAATAGAGCATATTTCAAACATTACGAATATAATAATCAATTTGTCAGTTGCAGTGTTTTTACTGAAGACATTATTTAGAAGAAGAGTGTATTATCTTCCTACTGGTAGAAACTTAGGTGGATATTCACTCCAAAGAAAGATAAATTTTGCTGCTACTCACGAGTCTTGATTCTTACCGCTTCTCTTCTTGTATCTTTTACTTAATCCTTTTTTTAGATAATATCCGCATGAAGTGTGAACTTTGACTGTGAATACTAATGAATTATGATAACTTCCATATGTTTGAGTTCAAAAGGGAGAGTAGGGGTGGAGAAGGGTAAAATATTGTGAGGATGGGAGGCAATTTACATATTCAAAGATGCGCTTGGTCTGTGTTAAATATGTTAAAAGAATTCGATATTCTTCTTTTGGTTTAACTTTCAAAATAGGTAAATATTTGTTTGACAGAGGAGCATAGGGATTTTACATATTTAACAAAGCGCGTGTGAAGGAATTTGTGTTATATAAAGAGTTTGAAATTCTTCTTTCTGTGATGAATAGGAGAGAATAGATTTAGTTGTAGATTATTCACTAGAAACTTGTGGTATTTGTAGTCTCTAATGCTGGCTTGATTATGCAGGTGCTTTTTCCAGGAGGGATAAAAGTAAGATTTGTGGGAAAAGCTTTTAGCTGAAGTTGGGGCTAGTTAGAGAGCTGCTGTTTCCTGGTGGAGTAGCAAGCAGTTTATGATGGGTCACTTCTTCATCATCATATAGCTGACCAGTTTCGAGATAGTTCTTCCATGGAGCTTCGTGGTTGCTTATCTAGTCTATGATTATAATTTGGTTCTTCTTGGGTTGTAGCGTTCATAAGGATCCTGGTTCTGTTAATATATGTACTTGAGGAAGATATGGTTTTGCGGCTGTGAATAGAGGGGGGGAAATATGGCCAATGCAGAAGAGGAGCAACCACAGCAACAACAAACACATCAAACTGAAGATTACCTTTTCAAGATTGTGCTGATTGGTGATTCAGCAGTTGGTAAATCTAACTTGCTTGCGAGATTTGCCAGAGATGAGTTTTACGCCAATTCAAAATCTACTATCGGGGTAGAATTTCAGACCCAAAAGATGGTAATCAGTGGGAAGGAAGTGAAGGCGCAGATATGGGACACAGCCGGTCAGGAGCGGTTTAGGGCTGTAACATCTGCTTATTACAGAGGAGCAGTTGGAGCACTTCTTGTCTATGACATTAGTCGACGTCTCACCTTTGATAGTGTTAGAAGATGGCTTAACGAACTTCACAGTAAGCAATCTTGCATTTGCTATCTTATTAGTCATGTCCTCATTGTGATGTTTGGTTTTGAACAGCTCACTCGGACATGAACGTGGTGACGATATTGGTGGGCAACAAGTCGGATATGAAAGATGCTCGGGAGGTGTCGACTGCAGAGGGAAAAGCGTTGGCTGAGGCACAAGGTCTGTTCTTCATCGAAACTTCTGCTCTAGATTCGTCCAATGTTGGTGCTGCGTTTCGGACGGTGGTGACGGAGATCTTCAACATATTAAGTAGGAAAGTAATGCAATCTCAAGAGCTGAAAGTAAAAGATCCGGATTGGATGGGAGATGGGAAGACAGTAGTTCTAAAGGCTGATGAAGCAAACCAGCAGCAGGAAGGAGAAGCGGCAGGGGCAGGGGCAGGGGCAGTGGAAGGGGCAGGAGCAGCAGGAACTAAGAAAGGTGGGTGCTGTTCCTCATGATTTATTCTCTCATTGTCAGGACACATTTTCCCTTGTTTTGGTGTAGTTGTATTTAATATTAAATCACTCAGCCTCCATTGAAGAGTTCTTCAGTTGTCTGATGTTGTCGCAGGAGGAGAATATATTTTTCTGCTATGATCTGTAAATGACTTGAAAGGTGTTGGAAATTATTACATCAATTGCTTTTCTACTCCTTAACTTTGTTTCGTTCTCACAACTCAGAAGTCTAGAGGTGGCCAAAAGAACCCGAACTGTGAACTGTGTGTAGATGGTTCAGTTTATTAATTTTTGGGGGTTTGAGGTGCTGATTTTAAGTTGTGGATTTCATTAAATTTTAGAAAATGGACAACATCTACCTAGTTAAGAACAGTAAGTCTACAAACATTAAAGCCACATAAATTTACTTATAAAGTAAAATTAAATGTTTATATGAAATAATATCTTACAAACTCTGGAAGTATAAATTACAAAATATCTTAGATTTTATCAAATCTAAGATTACAAATATTGCAGATACTCTGGAGTATATTTTGTCACGAGCCGCATGTTTGAGTGGGGTTAACGGGCATGTTGCGGAGCGTTGGGCTAGGCTTATAGGTTTTTCCCTTTGGAGGCTTGTAGAAGATTCTAGAACTTTGTAGAAATGTACAAAGTATAGATAAGACCTAGATCAATATGGAAAGATCATTGATTTGATTGATAATTGGTAGGTGATTGATTAGATGATTGATTTGATTGATCACGGATTGTTAGGAGCCCTTAGATTGAATTGATCTAAGCCGTTCATTGTAGGAGAGGGGACTATAAATACTCAAACTTCATTCGTTTGTAAATCATCCAAGTCTTGAGTAATATACAAATATTCTCCAAGAGCTTCTCTCTCTATTTTCTATCTCTAAAAGTGCGTTTGTTCGAGGGTAGACTGACTAGGAAGTTTTGAGGCGACGTCAAGTTGCTAGTGCCGCACATGAAATTCCGCGCACGTGACAATTTACATCGGCTATTGGGGCTAATATAGAAATTGCAAATGTTTTTTATTTAAAGTTATTAGAGCTGTTAATATTTATTACAATAATCAAATTTTGCTTTGTAATTTTAGATCCTTTTAGATTTTATTTAGTTATTATACACTAGATATTGAAAGACCACCATTTGTGCTATTAAAGTATCTGGGGAGCTAACGAACCAATCTCATTTTTCTTGTCGGTCGACCCATAAATTTATCGGACTATTGAAGATAGTGTAGAGCATTTCTTCACGGGTTATTGGGTTACCAAACCAAAGTGTCAAACCAACTCATACTCTCATACAACAAATTGTGCTCCCTCCGTCCCATTTAAAGTGACGCATTTTTTTCTTATTTGGATGTTCTATTTAAAGTGACATGTTTCTAAAAATGATAAAAATTGTGTGAATCACATTTAAATACCAAAAAGCCAATACAAACTCATACTCTCATACAACAAATTGTGCTCCCTCCATCCCATTTAAAGTGACGCATTTTTTCTTATTTGGATGTTCTATTTAAAGTGACATGTTTCTAAAAATCATAAAGATTATGTGAATCACATTTAAATACCAAAAAGCCAATACAATTACACACAATAAATATCATTTTCTTAATTCTCGTACCAAAAAAATGTATCACTTTCAAAACAACTTCAATGAACGGATAGAGTACATTTTATTATTTAAAATGTACAAAAATGAGCTTGGATATATGGAATTAACTATTTTTTCTAAAAATGTACTCCCTCCGTCCCGTTATTTGTGGCTCAATTGGTTTCAGCACGAGAATTAAGAGAGTAAATGATAAAGTATGAAAGAGAGTGTAGATGATAAAGTATGAGAGAGAAGATTAAGATAATGAGAGAGTATGAGAGAAAGATGATAAAGTAGGAGAGAGAATGTAATAAAGTAGGAGAGAGAAGATAATAGAGTATGAGTAATTTTTTACCAAATTAGGAAAGTTGGTACAAATAATGGGACACCCATTTCGGGAAAGTGAGCCACAAATAGCGGGACGGAGGGAGTATTGAGTTCAAATTTGTTAACTACATAGGTACATAATTTGAGTTAAAAATAAATTAGTTAGTGCCCCAAACAAAAATCCATGCAGTGAAACATCCGATCATTGTCTTCCATGAGAATGAGTTTAAAATTGGTTAACTAAGTGTTTTTTGTCAGATCTGTGTAGATACTTGCTTAGGATAACATAAGATTGATCACCCTAAGTTAGTTTGACTGGTGTTGAACAGATAGCCTTAGTAATGTTTTATGTTCTCTGCTTTAATTCTCGAATTTAATTCTGCACTGGTTAGTTCTTCTTGTTTAAGGTTTCAGAAGTTATTGCTCTTCCAGTTAGTGTTTCTCCATTTAAGATATTTTTCTCTTTGCATGTTATCTTGTTTTCTTACTTTAAATATGTGTAGCTAAACCCTAGATTCGACTAGGGCAGGAAACACCCGATCCTTGCCTTCTATGAGAATGGGCTTAAAATTGGTTAACTATGCGTTTCTTGTCAAATTTGTGCAGATAATTGCTTAGGATAGCAGAAGATTGATCACCCTAAGTTAGTTTGGCTAGTTCAGTTTCTTGGATCATAATGTTCCTTAGTTTAGATCTATGCAATGCTCAACAAGGTAGATCGACACCAGGGAGTAGGTTAATGCTCAATATTCCTTCTCCATTTCAAGAATAAGATTTAGGTGCGTCCGTGCTCAACACGACACCTTAGCTGGGCAACCTTAGATAACCGATTAATCTTAGAATCGAGGATTGAAGGCTAATCAGTGTGGATCTGCCCAAAGTCGAGTCGCATTTTATTAATTATTTTTTTAACCTGTTTTAATTGCGCAATTGATGTTTTATTGCCTAGTATTAATTAAATCCAAAGTTCATGGTGGTTACTAACAAAACTATTTTCAGTCTTTAGAGATAACTTGTGTAAATCTACCCATTCCCTATAGATTCAACCCATGCTTACTAAATGTGCTAGTTTATTCTAGTTGTCTATTGCAGGTATATTTAAAAATTATTTTTGCATCGGTCTCGACAAGCCGATCAAAGGCGGAGATAATTATTCAAATAAGTCCATAATGCAATTTGGTAACATTTCCGAAATTCAGAGTTTTTAAGAGTAAGTTTTTTGTAAGATCAAAAATTTATTGCCCGAAAAATAAAAGGGGGACGTTCATATACAATGCTTTTGCTATTGTTGTGTGATGTTTAGCGATTCATAGGGTGTTGCCACCCGAGAAATTTGTTGAATCGACGACCCAAGATTGGGGATTTCATAAGGTGCTGCCTGGGAAAATTTGCTGGAGATTGGAAATTTCATAAGGGATTTTTGGACTATTTTTAACAGCGACCAAAAACCATTTCAGTCCACCGCCATGTCATTAGAGTAAAAAAAAAATTAAAATAATTTCATTGTCATTTTATTAACCGCCCACGGTTGTTCCTATAAGACCAACCCCAACCACCTTTTTTTTTCTTATATTGTATACTTGTCACAATATGATTGGAGGAACTAATTTTGTTAGATGTCATAGTAAATTTTTAATATCTTGTATATACTATATTAAAAAAATGAACTAAAAGTATCAATTTTTTTATTATTTATTTCTCGATAAGTAGACACCAATATTAATATAATTATACAAACAATAAGATTATCTTAATTTATTTATATATAACTATCATTATCCATATAATTAAATTAAAATTATAAAGGAATTTTATTTTTATTACAAATAATTAGTTTGTAATTTTAATTTATATTATAATTAAAAATAATTATAACTAATTATATTGTAATTAGTTATAATTGTAAATAAGGTTGTGGTTGGGTGGTTGGGCAGGTCGTTGATAAATCATAAAATTATTGTGATTGAGTTGCGATAAAAAATTAGTGATGTGAAATAGTATGTTTAACACCAACCACTCCAACCGGTCAACCAACCAACCTTTTTAATATTTTATTATTTTTTCTCTTTTTCACATCACTAATTTTTGCCTCAATCCAACCACGATGATTTTTTTATGATTTATCAACGACATGTACAATACCCAACCACAACCTTATTTTCAATTATTTTTAATTACAATATAATTAATTATAATTATTTTTAATTATAATACTCCCTCCGTTCCGCTAAAAACGTCACAGTTGACTTCGGCACGGAGATTAAGAAATTTTAATTTAGTGTGTATTTTATGAGTTTTAATTGTATAAAGAAAATGACACAGTTTTCGAGGAGTGGTTGGTGGAAAGAAATGAGAATTATCCAAATTTTTGCAAGGCTAGTGAAAGACAATCGATTTTTATTTTTTAGTATTTGAAGAAATAATCTAAAGTTTTCAAAAAGATAAAAATCATAATTTTCTGAGTTCGGAGCGGAACATAATCAAGTGAGAGATAGATTTTTGAAGAGAGAGAGTATAAGAATGTGGGGGTTGAGTAGTGAGTAAGGGGGACCCACTTTATTTTATGTTTAAAAGTAATTTTTACTATTTTAGGAAAGAGGACAGAAATAGCGGAACAACCCGATTAGGCAAGTAGGACAGAAATAGCGGGACATAGGGAGTATAAGTTAAATGACAGACTAATTACTTACAATAAAATTACTATATAATTTTGATTTAATTATATAGATAATGATAGTTACATATAAATAAATTAAGGTAATTATATTGTTTGTATAAATATATTAATATTGGTGTCTATTTGTAGAGAAATAAAAATTAAATTTTTTAGTATTTTTTTTTTTTTTTTTAATATAGTATATGAAAATATTAAAGATTTACTATAACATCAAACTAAATTAGTTTTTCCAATCATATTGTGACAAGTATACAATATAACAAAAAACAAAAGTGGTTGGAGTTGTTCTCGTATGAACCTTTTTTTAATAATGACATGGCTGTAGATCGAAATGGTCTAAAGCGATTCGGTGCTAAATTTGCTGAATCGACAGAGCCCAAGATTGGGGATTTCCTCAGCAGTGCTTTAATGCTTTTGCTATTGCTGAGTGATGTTTAGCGATTCGTAGGGTCTTGCTACTCTCCACGACAAAACCAAAGATTTTTTGACCTACCGAATTTCGATTAAGAATTGATGAGGAGATTTCACTTCCATAAATTTGGTGCTGCTGGGAATGATTCAATTGCTAATTGATGAAAAGATTTTCAATTCCAAAAAAAATGAGATGAGATGTTGGGAGCAATTTCTTATGAAAAAAAAAATGTTAGTATAATTGATGAGATGTTGGCAGATTTAGATAATTATTATGAGAAAATACGAAAAAAAAAAATTAACAGTGTTAACCATGTTAGTATAATGCTGTATATGCACTATTTTATTGAAATTTTGTACTACCCATCCCGTTTGAAACAATAAATTTCTTTTTGGCTCGAAAATTAGAAAAATTGCTGATAAAGTATGAAAAAAAAGTAAATAATAAATTAAAAGAAAATATATTTTTACATCTAAACATACCTGAAGGATAATTTTGCACTCTCAATTAGGGGTGTAAGTGGTTCCGCTCCGAATCGCGAAACCGGTCGGACCGAACCGAACCAAATCGAAAAATGTGGTTCGGTTCGATTTTGCGGTTTGGTTCGGTTTATTTTTTTAGAAACCGTTTACATTCGGTTCGGTTCGCGGATTCAAGAGTTTTTGAACGGTTCGAACCGAACCGAACTAATATCCTATTTTTTAATTTTTTTTATTTAATATTTGTCTTTCTTAAATGAAAATATTGTTGATTTAGATATTAGATTTAAGTTTAGATCAATTTTATTCTATATAAAATGAAGAGAAAGAAGTAACAACTCTATACTTATGAGTTCGGAATGAGTGACATCTTATAAACTATTATTCTTGCATTATTTAAGATTTAAAAAATAAATAAAAAAATAAAAAAGTGAACCGATGAACCGAATCGAACCGAACCATTTATAAGCGGTTCGGTTCGATTCGGTTCCGATATTAAAAAATCCATCAAACCGAATTGAACCGAACCATTTCTATGTGTTTGGTTCGATTCCTAAAATACATAAAAAATCGAACCGAACCGAACCGTTATACCCCTACTCTCAATCAAAGACCGAGGGCATATGTACCTCTTCTCCCCTAATTCAATAATCAAGCTTTATTTTTTATATTAAATTTATTTTCATGTCGTATCAACGTTGTCTTCTTACTCTTCTCGACTTTCCCTCCAAGCCAAAAACCCTAACTTAAAAACCCCTCCGTTTCTCAAAATCACCGAAACCCTTTTATCTTCTTCAACAAACTTCATACCCACCCAAATGCATTCATTCATCAAATGATACAACTAACGCAATTAGGATTTCTACTAAATGTTTGCGATTTATAGAATGAAATCACTCCTCCTCAGCCCATCTCTCTCCTATTCCGCCGCCGCCGCAGTTCCTTACTCCTACTTCTGTTGGCGGTCCTCTATTCTTCTTCGCACTGGAACAAAGATTAACCCCTCGCGAAACCTTAAACTGTGTCCGGAAATTTCTGTGTTCAACTCTCTAGCTAATTATGCAAAACCTAGTCAAAGTCGGGGCTTGTGCACCGATGGTCGTGCATCGGGGAAGATTCACGTGATTGTGGGACCCATGTTCGCCGGGAAGACAACCACCCTTCTTAAGAGAATGAAGTCCGAGAGCAGTAATGGCAGGTTGGATAGATAAGTTTTCTGTTGGCGTTTATTATTTTGGTAGTTAATTTGTTTCCGAATGCATGCCGTGAATTCTGTTTTTAGTTAACTTGTTAGTAATTGTGCTGTAGCTTTCTGCTCATTTGCGTTACAATGTTCAATATAGGTTGGCAATTTTTGTTGTAACATGTATTTCATAGTAAAGATAACAATTTTGAGTGTATATTGGATCTTTTGGGTTGTAGAAATGATAATAAGCACCCAAAGCTACCCTCTTGATTCTTTCTTTAAGTTTGGATTTTTAGCCATTAGTTCAGAAGTCAGGACTCGAGTCTGTTTTAGTTTAATAATTGGATTAATTGTCACTATTAAGGTATTCCCAGATTTCAGGGCAACAACATAAAGAAATTGGACCAGTTGGATAGAACATTAAAGGATCTTTGTTTCACGGGGAGAGTTAAAGAAGCTGTTGGAATATTGTGCTGCACAGGAGTGCAAGTACATCCGGACACATATTCACTTGTCTTGCAAGAATGCATTTTCAGGAAGGAATATAAACAGGGTAGAAGAATTCATTGGCAAATGGTGGTGGTTGGGTTTTCTCCGGATGAGTATCTAAAGATCAAGATTCTAATTTTGTATGCAAAGTCCGGAGATTTGGAGTCTGCGCACGTTCTTTTTTACATGTTGTTTACAAAAACTTTGATTTCATGGAATGCATTAATTGCAGGGTACGTGCAAAAGGGAATGGAAGAGGTGGGATTGAGTCTGTATCACAGGATGAGAGAACACGGTTGGATGCCAGACCAGTACACCTTTGCCTCCGTATTTAGGGCCTGTTCCTCCCTAGCCATCCTTGAACAGGGCAAGCAAGCCCACGGTGTAATGATTAAGAGTCAAATTAGCACAAATGTTGTAGTTAATAGTGCAATTATGGATATGTATTTCAAATGCAGTAGCCCCTATGATGGGTTTCAAGTATTCGATAAGTCTATGGAAAGGAATGTTATTACTTGGACTTCATTGATATCTGGATTTGGCCTGAATGGAAGAGCATCCGAGGTTTTGGATTCTTTTCATCAGATGATAAACGAAGGCGTCAAGCCAAACCAAATCACATTTCTTGCTGTACTTTCTGCATGCAGCCATGGAGGACTGGTAGAAAAAGGGCAGGAATACTTTTCTTCAATGATGAGAGACTATAGTGTTCAGCCAAGAGGAAAACATTATGCAATCATGGTTGATCTTTTGGGGCGTGCGGGTAGATTAGAGGAGGCTTACACATTCATCCAAATGTCAAATTATAAAGAGCACCCAGCAGTATGGGGTGCTTTACTTGGTGCATGTAGAATTCATGGAAATGTGGAATTGGTGAAACTTGCTGCGAAGAACTTCTTCGAACTAGAACCAGAAAATGCTGGAAAATATGTAGTCCTATCTAATGCTTATGCGAGTTTTGGTTTGTGGAAGAATGTTGCAGAGGTTAGGAGCGTAATGAAGGGGTCTGCTATTAAAAAAGAGCCTGGTTACAGCATGATAGAGGTACAAAAGGAGGTCCATTTCTTCTTCATGGGACACAATACTCATAGCAAAACAGAACAAACACATGGGATGGTTAGAGAGTTGGCTGTTGTAATGAAAGATGCTGGTGATGTTGCAGATTGGAATATTGAATTGGAGTAAAATTATGCCTGCCTACAGTGGTTGGATACCTATGGCCTTTAGTATCTATCATAAAAAGTCAAACCCAATTTGAGCTGCCCTTTTTCAGTAGCATAAATGATCATCTGTAGAGACACGTGGAAAGCGGCAGATGGATGTACCATATTTTCATGTAGCAACTAGTCGATCCCAAAAATTGGACTGTTACGTTGATAATAAAAATAAGTTCTTTGTACTAGGACAACATGATGAACAACAAATAAAGGTAAAGATGTGATGCATATCTTAAGTGCTGGTGCTTCTGAGTTCGGGTATGAGATTATGAGGGGCAGTATGGTTACAAAGAAGTTGCAGGTACAAAATGTTTCTCTGTGAAGATGATGCGGTCAAAGGAAGTGCATCTCAAATCGTTAGATGGATAGAATTCCTTTCAATATATACTGAAAATGTTAACTGCTTGTCTTAGAATGATCTTTTTTTATAGTTCTGGATAGAACTGTTTGGTAAGACAGTTGTGAGACTTCTTCCAGTGATAATTTGTTTGATCTTAACTTGGAACTTTAAGAATTTTATCTGCTAACTTTGAATCATGCATGTTTCTTCATGCTTGATGATCCATTTTTCCCTTTTTCATGTAACTATTAAGTCTAATTTCATCTCTAGCTGTGTAAAGCTATCTACTCCTTGTATTGTTGTGGCATCAAACCTTAGTTGGGTTTATGATTTTGCAGAAGCGTAGCCATAATAAAGTCGAACAAAGATAATAGATACGGGTTAGATTCTATTGTGACACATGATGGAGAAAAGTTACCATGTTTGCCTTTAGCAGATCTCTCATCAATACGAGAAAAGCTGGGTGCTGAAGTGTATGATAAGGTATTGCTCTTCACTACAATTAAATTCATTTTCTTGAATTTTCATGCTGGTCTTACTCTCCAGTCTATTATCTCTTTTAATCTGGAAAACACTTGGCAACTCCTTCGTGTGAGTTAGCACGGCTGATATGCAGCATTGTTGTCAAGATCTCCAGGGAGAGATACACATATGCTAATATTTTCTCTTTGACCGACAGCTAGAGGTGATTGGTATTGATGAAGCTCAGTTTTTTGAAGACTTGTACGACTTCTGCTGCAGAGCTGCTGATCATGATGGGAAGACTATAATAATTGCTGGTTTGGATGGTGATTACTTGAGGTAACACTTTTCTAGTCAAATTGGTTATCTTGGTCTAGCCACTTTGACATATTTATCCTCGTTGGCAGGAGGAGTTTTGGTTCGGTACTTGATGTGATCCCTATTGCCGATTCAGTTACCAAACTGAATGCCAGATGCGAGGTTTGTGGTGAAAAAGCATCCTTTACATTGAGGAAGACCGATGAGACGAAAACAGAAGTTATTGCTGGAGCCGATGTATACATGCCTGTGTGCCGCAACCACTATGTCAGCGGACAAGTAGTTAAAGAAGCTACCAAAGCAGTCCGAGTCTCACAACGTCAAGATTAGCTCCCTTTGATTTTTTGTAATTCAAATATCTGCCTGCCTTCCTCTAAATATTATCCAATGGCTCCTTGTATTGTTACTCTTCTTTGACTTATTGGTTTAATATTTTTGTTTGAAAGCTGTTTAATTCGCGCTATCATGGTACATTTTTGTATCGACACAAACACGTATAAGAATATGCGGATTTTCCTCGTCACAGTAAAAAAGAATGTCAGATATAAAAACAAAAATATTAAACAAGGAACATAATTAGACCAAAGTAGAAACAATTCAAAGTAAAAGCCGGAACAGAAGCAGAAAGCTAAGTTTAAGAATCGTTTATGGCAACTGACAACATTAAACCTCAAGTCTCCCTCCCTATTACTACCATAGATAAGGCCCAAAAAGAAAGAAGAAAAGATAATGTTTAAGTAAACCTACACCTTTATCATGATTCATGATCGCTAGTATTATATTGTTATTCTCTCATTACCTCCATGCAGAAGTCGTTGCTAAAGCTCTGTTCTTCCATCCAAGGTATAGGGCGCCATTGCCAAAGTCCGCTAACCTGTAATTCGAGCTATATTCTCTCAACATGTCTCTGATTGCATTACCCACCAACGGACTAAGTCTGAGTTGGGTGAATCCAGCCATCGAAAGTCTCATCCTCCACTTACCAAACAGCTCGTGCCTTTCCACCCGGTCGATCCCCTCACAGGCTATTATGTTCACCACATCCTTCGCCACGCAGTGTTCCTCCGCGCTAATCCGTTGTCTGTCATCCCTCGAGCGTGCTGCATCTATGGACTCAAACATTGCTGTGTAATAGTCTAGAGTTTCACAAAACCTCTGATAGAAAGTAGAGGTGTTAGTGTTGGATTCTTGCTCAACAAGTGTCACAATCTTGGGTGACAAACTCTTGATTAGTTGAAGGAGGCGGTCGCGATGATTCGTAGTGCTCACACTCTCATCCGGCATGTGGTGCAGTATGTAGGGGAAATTCACAGCCAAGGCCTCCCCATGCCGAACTTTAAGATGCTCCAGTTGGACTTCGCATCCCGACATAGCCGCTCCAGTAAACTCAAATGGTACTCCACACGACTCTGCTACTTTTGCTAGTTTCTGACCAACTAACTGAAGTCCTCCGCCCCTTGCATGAGCTGATTGTGAATCATCAACACCGGTGATACGAATGTATGGGGGCCCACCAGGCCGACGTGAAAGTGCTTGAATCAAGGACACCCACTGGCTACCCTGTGCTATCTGAAAATCAATTACATGGATCCTGTTTTCATTTTCCATGGCTTCCCCAATGATAACATTAGATGACATATAAGCAAACTTGTAGTACGGACAGATTTGATAAAGCACACCCATGTAAGACATCAACTCAGAACTTGTTGGTTCTTTGCACTTCAACTTCTTGTAAATTATGCTTCCAGAAGATAACAGCCGAGCCCTGAGTCCTTCCAACATGTATGCACCTAACCTTTGTGAAGGCTCACCAGACACTGACACCATCTTCTCCAATATCTCCATCATAGCTTCAGCAGCTGATATTGCAACCTGCCTGATTGACAAAGATACGGTATCAGCTTCTGATACTATTTCAGCACAGGCAGCAAGCAATCGTTTCAGGTCCATGTGAGGAGCCATTTCCAAGATTTTGTTGTATCGTGTGAAGGGAGATGCTTGACAAACTACACCATTGAAGGTTCCACTGTCATCAGTATCAGATTCAGGACCCAGTAGTTCGTTCCTCAATACCCACAGTGCATGCAACAACTTGTTTTCATCTTCAACCCCAGAAGAACCACTCAGAGGCGAACCATAAGTATTATCAGATTGCTGGTAGAGATCAGATGCATACGACTGTGAACCTTGGGGAGAAAATGGACTTCTACTGGAGGAGACACTTACAGCCGAAGGTGAACAGTATGTACCATAGTCCATTGCCGGTGTTGATTCCAGAGTGAAGATATGCTCGGGGTAAGTTTGAAAAGAAACGTCAGTCCCCTGGCTTCTGCTACCAGATGAATCATTGTTCAGAATTTGAAAAGTTGAACTGCCATATGGGTCAATCTGCTGCTTAGGCTGGTTGTAATAACTTTGGAAAGAGGCAGATGTTTGGGATGTTTGCATCTGAAGAAATAATTGCTGCCAACTTCAAATAAGCTCAGATAATGAGAGACAAATACTAAAACTGCTCAAAGAGTTTATTTGTAGTTGATTGCTGTGCGGTGTACTTGGACAGAAGGAACAATGGTTTGACACAAAGGCTACACATTCACATACTAGGATGCAGTTCCTCAATTCTTAGAAAGAACTCCTGTGGCAAAACAAAAGAAATAGAATATGAAATTAGCAAAATTCACTCAAAAACTTGAAACATGAGAACCATAAAATCTGACGATAGATGAACAGAATAGGACAATGTGTTTCTTCAGCAGAAGTTCTTGACTGAAGTTTGTCAATACACTCAATACATATCATAGCCCTTGTACAATCCTTAAACTCTCCACGAGAATTTTCACTGTAGAAATTGGAATACTTATTATGAAGGTTCCACAAAAGCTTTAGAAGACAATTCAATCCAACAGTGAGCAAGTAAATATGATGACATTTCAAAGAAGCTACTGTGCACATAGTAAGATTGGTAGAACCTAGATCTAAGTAAAGAAAACCTAATAAACTGACTAAAATTCTTCTAGTAGTATCGACATTCCTTTCCTTTTTATGGGAGAAAAAGTGTTCCCATATGATCTACAAGCTGCTACAGAGCCAATGTATTTACTCTTACCATCTTATTTGACCCTTCAACTAAATATCATAAATGCAGATGCACAACTAGCATAAAAAGCAAACCACAATAATATACCCTTCCAAATTTGCAGCATCCACTTGAAAATGAGTATAACCTAGAGAAATTGATAAATCCTATATTATCTAAGGAATGAATTTAGAAAACCAAGTACACTAAGGAAAAAAGACACTGTCACTAAATCAATGGATGTGAAGTACTCGAATTTGCTGTATTTCATTCCAATTTTGGAAGCAAAAAGTAATGCATTATCTGATTTCAGGTCCTAATAATATCATACTATGGCTATAATTTCATAAACAATAAAAAAAAAAGACTTTCGCGGTTAATCAATTGACCTAGAGCGAGTCACTTGGAAACAAGGATTAAATGGCGCCTTAAATGAACTGATCAATGAGGAAAAAAAGAAAATTTGACTGGCTACATGGATTCTTAAAAATGTTTCACTAGCGCAATGAAGCACCAGATAGAAAGAGGGAAAATAGGGCAGTAATTTTCGCCGAAATGTTTACCAAGTTATCAGAATCCCAAAATTGAACCCAGAATTAAGTAAACCCCAAAACAAATAATAAATTGAATTATTGGAAAAATCTGGACAAACTCGGAACCAAGTTACTTCCTCTTAAGCTCACCGGTAAAGCTTCATGGTGAATAAGAATCTAATAGTAAACGTCAGATTAGCTTTAGGTTGCGGATACCGAGAAATGAAATAAAGAAAAAAAATAATAAATGCAAAAAACAGAACACATTCCGAATCCGATGAAACTTCCTGTTATACTCACGTATAGATCTTCTAAGAACAAGAATAAAATTGTAAGAGTACACACTTTCGGCTGTTTGACACTTTCTAGAAAAAGAAAAAGAAAAGAAAATAGTGTAATAGACTACCAACTCATGATCCGAAACTCCGAACAGAAAATAATCACCGACATAAAACGAAACCTAGAGCAACCTACAGAAGCTTAAAACGTGATACACCAAATCTCGATTTTCTTACTCAGTTGTCAGGAAGTTCATAAATCCCCAATATGAAGTCCAAAATTAAATAATCAATATAAAAACAAAAAAGATCAAACACAAGATTGTATTCAAACTGCAGCATACCTGAAAGCTCCGGAAATTTTTAGCTGGGATTGTTCTGTGGTTGAGAGAAAACTTCTTTTCTGTTTATTGCCTTTGAGCGGAAATGAAGAATAAAATGGATTTATGTGAGACTAAATTATATAGTTGGAAAACAATCTAATATGCCCTCCACCCATTAAGTTATCACGCAAATGCCACCCGTTTAAATGCGTACGTGTTTCTATTTCTAATTTTGGCCAAATTAAAATATCATCTACCATATCTACAATAATTCGTTCTACTAATTTTTTCTCCAAATATACGTTTCTCTCTGCTACTAATACTGTTTATTTTGTTTGTATTTTTAATTTATTTATAAACATGGAGTTTACACTTCGAAGCTACGATTTTTCAACTTAATATAAGAAACATTATTTATTACATCCTTTCATTATTGTTAGTTTGTGACTAATTAACGATCAATCTTCTTCCAAAAGTATTAAAGTAGAGAATAGTATCATGTAACCGCATTAATTAAGTGATTTCAACTTGATTTAGGTATTAGGCTATCAGATAGATATGAATTAAAGAAGCAAATCATAAAGTAACAGAAGCGTGATTATAATTTTCTATAATAACAAATAGGAAATCATATTTAGGTTCTTCTATGTATTAAATATCTTTATGATAAATGAATTTAATCATGTATCTTTTACATATGTCGAGTTTCTATATGTAATTAGATCTACTTATTTTCAATTTCTTTTGAAAGAAATATAAAAGTCTTAAATTTTGCTTGTAAAATATACTACTACTCTATCCGTCCTCTAAAAAATATCTTATTTTCCTTTTTGGATTGTCCCATAAAAAGTATTTTTTCTAAAAAAAAAATAAGAAATTTGTGGACCAAAATTAAAAAGACAAAAGTTAAATAACATACACCACACAATACAAGCTTTTTAATCTACGTATTATATGGAAATGAGACATTTTTTATAGGACGAGGGAGTAATATTTTTGTATTTTCTTTTCTCTTTAAGTTACATTTTAATATTAATGGATATAATAATAATCGTTTAATACCAGTTAACACAAATGTGAGTTTAGAAACTCGATTTCAACAAATGAAGCGATCTAATTAAGAAAATAAATAAATATCATTTTATTTTCCCGAATTACTAGTAGTACTATTTTAGTTTGATGGGTTTATTTTGTTTATTACAATCATTATTAATTACTACACTAATAGGAGATGATTCTAAGTTCTAACGTTGAAAAACCACGGCCGGTCCATTCCGTACTTGTCTCCCGTTTAATAGTCAAATGGCTTACCTGTAATTAAATGGAGAAATGAAGGGTATATCATACGATTGACGGCCGTGTTTTAGTACTTACTAAATGACGTGGTTTTGGGGCAGCCTTGTTCCTAGAAGCAACATGGATTTCATCATATGTTTCTTTAGTCGAATATATGACTATATATCATTTCCGTTTCACTAATTAAGTTTTATTTTCTATTTTGGAGTATCTTATTAAATCATATTTTATATCACAATCACTCTAAATAAATGGACCTCACCACTTTATACTTTTACACTACATATTTTTTTTTCTATTCACTTTCTAAATTCTCATGCCCCAAAATAATAGAACTTGATTAGTGAAACAGAGGGAGTATTTATTGGTGCATTTGTATTTCATTTTTGGAAGCAACGGAGCAGCTGCGGCCTACCGCTCGCGACCGTACCATTTCTTTCTTCCTCAAAACCTGTTTGCAATTAGTTTGAATAATGGGCCACGGAATTATACTATTCCTTTTTCGTTACTTTAAAATTAGTTTTCATCATTTATATAATTTCTATAATTTAAATGTGAAAGAGTGAGATTTCTTAGATAGAAAGCTTCCATTTTTATTACATATTCTACCTGTCATGAATTATTATTAAATCAGAATATGAGCCTTAGGTGGAATGAAGGAGACCTCACCTCAAACTATAAATATAGGTTCTATTTTATTTAATTTTCAATTTCTCAAGATAAATACTAAAGTAGGTGTGGAATATTTCATTTTGTTCTCAATTCTCAATTTATAAGGTCAGTATATTGATTTGTATAAAGTATTTTATATGGGCCATTGATATTAATTTTAGATTCATTTCTACTTAATTTTGTTCTTCTTTACTTTTTTTTCAAATATTTTATACTGCACATATAATAATATATGTATATGTTATTAAATACTCCATCCGTCCCGTTTAAAGCTATTTGTTTTCCTTTCAGCGACGTCCCATTTTAAGCGATTCATTTCCAAAAGAGAATAATTTTCCAAAAATATTAACTATCTTCTCTCAATCTCTCATACTTTATCTGGTAATTCATTATATCACTCATTTTTTACCTCATGCTTTATCATTTATTCTTTCAAACTTTCACTATTTCACTCATCTTTTATCTCTTATTTTATAATTTACACATTTTTCATACTTTGGTATAAGCTGCTTATGAGCTTTTTCATCGAAGAAACACTTTTTTTAATATTTGGAATGTAGGCTTATGCTTTTTTGGAGTTTAAAATAAATCATAATAAGTAAAAGTCCATAAGATGGTCACGGTGCTTTTTAAAAGCAAAAGCTAAAAAAAAAATATGAAAAAACAGCTTATGAGAGAGTGTTTGAAATACTGTTTTTTCTCTCTAAAATTAAGCTGTTTTTTTTTCTAATATTGCAAACACCAACAACTTTTGCTTATAAACAACTTTAATCAACTTTAAGTATAAGTAGTTAAAATCTGTTTATAAAAATTATTCCAAACACTATTTTTATTATCTACTTTTTTAATTCCCGTATCGAGAAAAAATGAATTGCTTCAAATGAGAAGGAGTGAATATTGTTCTCGTATTTCATCGAAGTGAAACTTTGGTTGTCCAACTAGGAATCGAGTCTGGCATCCAAGTGAGAGGACCCGGTGATAAAGTTAGTTATATATTTCAATCAAAATTATAGATTTAATATGCTGAATATGATTAACTTAGGTGGAATTTAAATATTGTGTAATTTATATATTCTGTTATTATTATCCTACTTTCTTAATCAAGTTGTTCCACTATTACTATCATTTTTTTTAAATAGCAAAATATTTATTCTTAAATCTAAAATAAAGTGGACCCTCTTCACCCACTACTCAACCTAGATTCTTATATTCTCTCTCCAAAAATTTCTCTTTCACACGAATGACACGATTCCGTTCGGCTCCCAACTTAGAAATTTATAATTTTTAACTTTTTAGAAACTTTAGGTTATTTTTTCAATTAAAATATGAGAAAAAGAGAAAAAAATAAATTGATTGCCTTGCAAAAGTTTAGAAGAATTCTCCATCAATCACTCATCAAAACTATGTTCATTTATTAATACAATTAAAACTCATAAAATACACAGTTTAAAAAATTATTCTTGTTGGTCCCGAGTGTACGGTCAGGTGTAGAGGGGGGGGGGGGTGAATACACCTGATTCGATTTCTCAATTTCGAACTTGAACAGTCCTATTTAGGATGGTGTCGTCAATGCAGCTTGATTCGGCGGACTGCATAACCTGTTCGAATCGAGTAAAAGGCTAAAAGAGTACCGACTCGACCGAGATCTCGCTAACTGACAAGGTCGAATTCCAGTATCGTTCAGTGAGAGTTCAGTGTGCGGAATTGTGTAGGCCCAAATCAATTTTTGTGAGAAAACATTTTAAGTCTCAGTTCAGTAGATTTAAAAGTTCAGTATGCTGAGACAGTTGATTGATTTAAATATGATGTTCAGTATGAATAGTAAAATCAATGCAACGCTTAAGAAAGCAAGAAGAGACACGGGATTTTTAAAGTGGTTCGGATATCGCTCAAATCCTACGTCCACTGTCCCGAATGATCGGGAGGCTATTTATTATCCCGAGTTAGTCTCGGTCGGCCTTGCACACCGGGCAAAGCCGCGTCTTGGTTTTTATATCGATCCAAGTCTCGGTTACAACACTATCAAACTTAAAGTGTTTGACAAACTTCTCCAACGGTGAAGGAGTCCTTATACAATAAGGATTGGGTTCAAATGTGAACTCCTTCGTCTAAGCTATGGATATAACAAGTGAGCTTAGGGTTAGAGGGATAAGGAACGAGAATGTAGCTATCTAGAGCGACGAACAGTGAGGATTTAGCTATATGTTCGTGTCAATCGCTTGGATGCTAGAAGCTTATGTCGGTTCGACTTGGTTCCTTTTGATTTGGATGTAGTCTTTCGCCGGAGATAACTCGGTTGTTTCTTGCGGAAGACTTAGTCGTTAATTTCGCTCGTTTGAATGCTTTCTCGTGTTCTAGGCGCGCATTCTCTTTTAAATCTTGAATGATCCCTCTATTTATAGAGCAGAGATTGAAATAGATCCGTTGGAGACGATCTTCTTCTCTCTCTCTCTTTTTGGTAGCAAACGGCTCTTTTGGTGTAGGTAACAGTGTACTTTCCCACCTTTTTAGGTAAAAGGTTGACTGCAGCTTTAGCAGGTGAGAAGACACGTGTATGTCATTCGTTGAGGTGAATGAAGTGGTTGAGACAGCACAAACTTCGAGACAGACTGAAGCTGACTTCTCTCTTCCTCGTACATGACAATGCTGATTCTCTTTCAAAAGATTCTGACGATCCCGAAGACTATCTCGCCGTTCTTGAGTCGACCTTGTATTCGGTAGATAGGCTCGCCGAGATAAGTCTATCGAAGATCGGCTACGAGTTCAGTGAACTACTCCCGCCGAGTTCGGTTCAACCGACTCTCTCGCATATCTTGCTCCATCTCGAGTCCAATATCACCTGAGTCTTTCGATATCTTGCTCCCGCCGAGTCCAAGATCACTGAGTCTTCTATACTGGTGCTGAGGCAAATAAGCTACTGAGCGTCTTGACCAGAGCAGAGTGTCTACTGAGTCTGAAACCTCAGAGACAAATACAAATACAAAGGAATGGTTCACCAATCAGATAGGGTTTTGGGATCTTCAAATCTTCTCAACAGTTCAGAGCACGAGGCTACTGAGCATGATTTAGTATGGAAGATAAGAGTCATTTCCCACAAGTATGGTCATGCCGAGGATTGAATCATCACCCAACAATTTCCCCTATTTGATGATGCCAAAACCTATCATCTATGTCCTATCAACTATGCTAAACACTAACTTACTCGAGAACGGAGCTCCTTACAAATATTACAAGTAGAATCGGTGGAGTTGTCCGGTAAGTGCTAGACTATCGAGGGAGACAAGGGCGTAACAATTTTCCCTTTTACAATAATTCCCCCCATGCAACAATTTCCCTTTAAGAGAAATAATAACTCTCCGAAAGTCTAGTCTATCAGAGATCTAACCGAGCAAAAACTGACAAGTAAATAATCAACGTGTGTGTCAGTAATCACTTCATTGATTCTGAGTGTTAAAGCATAAAGCAAACACGGCTATTTAGACAACAAGTAGTTGTCAGAGCCAAAAGAAGATTTGTATATATATAATACACAGTTCAAGACATTACAAATCTTGCTAAGCTAAAAGAAGAACTAAGAGGGAGAATCCTTAAACTGCTGAATCCTATTCATGAAACCTTGGGATTTATCTTCAGGCAGTGGAACTCCATACATTCTGAACGTGTTCTTCCTCGCCTTCGATATTCGGCGAAGTCTCGCTGGATCATCTTGTTCTAGTCCTCGTTCAACGCAAAGATTCTTCACTTCTTGTTCAATCATTCCGAGATGTACCGAGTCGTCTTGTCTTCCGGGTGGAGGAATGATCCTTGCTTCGAGGAACTCGACTACTACCCCTTCGATTCTCGCTCGTGCATATATGGGTAAAGATCGGGTTCGGTAATGGTCATCCACTCGACATAGGCATCGGCCTTAGACATTTCGAGCCGAATCGCCGGAAATAATTTCTCTTGATAAACTCTATCTTTGGCGATTCCCATCTCTCGATTGAACCGAATAGGCATCCATTCGTCCGATCTTGGCCATCTATGTGTTTTCGGATCGTTTGGCTTCTTGAACCTTCGTATCGATAAGGAATGTCGGCTTTCGAAGGAATTCTCGGCCGGCCTCTTGTTCGAGACGTTTCCCGAGTGCCTCAAGGTCCGCCAAATGTATCCTGCGTGCGGCGGCCTCTATCCGTCTAGCTTCCTCTCCTCGTAGAGATATCTATCCATCTCGAGCAAATATTTCTTCAATTTCGCATCTTGCTCTTGAGGCTTCGAGGAGCTTGTTACGATTCGGCCAGGGTACTAGATCTAGATTTGGATGTACCCCGCCTTTCGGCATTCTTCTCTGCTTGCTCCTTTTCTTTTTCTCTCGTCCTCTTCATCCGTTATGATGAGCTTTCTCGGAGGCGATCTAGCGGTTCTCTTTCCTCCTCTCGGATGGAGCTTTAGTCTTTCCTTTGGCGAGGCTTAGACTTTGGCTTGTTAGCCGCTCGGCTTCGCAATTTCTCCGGCCGGCTTCTCATCCGCAGCCTATTTGGGCTTCCTCCTCGGCGAGATATGTATCTTAATCTCTTTCTTTGGAGGGGTTGGAATTTTAAGCTTTTGTTTGCCCTTACCTTCTTGAACCGGTGGTGGGATGGGAGCTTCTTCTTCTTCGAGTCCTCCACCGCTTCGTTCGGCGTACTCAGCAACCTCCTTAATAATGTCTTTGGGAGTCTCGGGTTGTCTCGAGTAGTCCGCTGGGGTCCCGAGCCACTTGGGCCGGTTTTAGCCGTGCTCGCAGCCGAAACACCCCGGGCCTCACCCTTACGAGACCGAGTTTGAGGCGGCTTCTCGGTACTCTTCTTTCCTTCCCTTTTTCCTTCACTTTCCCCCTTTTTGGCATCATCAATGAGCACCGGGGTAGGGACTAGGGACCGACTTCTTCGATTTTTGTAGGAGGTTGACGGCTCATCGAGACGATCGTGGAGTTTAGTCGAGCCTCATGCAACTCGTTCCTCTCCATGGTAAGGTGTTCCTTGTCTTGCTTGTGAGAGAGGTCACTGCTTCCTTGAAGTCTTTCGGCTTCTCGGTGATCTTGTCTTCCAAGGCCGGTTGGATATTCTCGAGTCTTTGTTCGGTGGCCTCGGATTGTTCGGTGATAGCGTCGGTATGAGCCGGTTTAGAGGCCAAAAATTCATCCAAAGAGCTTGGCTTGGCTCTCCCGAAAGATCTTGAGTTGAGCTTCGAATTTGACTTGCTGCTGAGCCAACGCTTCGAAATAAGCGTGGAAACATCGGGGGCGGCCGATGAAGAGACAAGAGGACTTCGGCCACGAATTTCTTTAGTCGTGGCTTGAGCGATGCTGCTTCCATGTCCTATGGATAGCCTTCGCAAGATCTCGATTTTTGATCCCTTGGGCGAGTTAAGGCTTTGGCCATCGATCGATATCGCTTTGCGGTCCGGGCCGGGCGCCGCTTCGAAAGTCGATCGCGCAGCAAGAGCCGACCGGGCTCTGCCGAGGACGAAGCACCGGCCTTGGACTTCTCGGGACCAAGGATACCGAGAGGTGGGGGCGGTTTCGGTATGGGTATCCTTGTCCTCCGGATGTCCCTCATCGGGCTTTCTAGGGCTCGAATCACTGGGTGGGTCGTCGTGGTCCGACCCATCCGAGGGTCTTTGGGCCGGGAGGCGTCGTTGTCGATCATGAATCATGGCCGGCATTGCGGCCCTCGGATTGTCCATTGAGCTGAGGTCTTCAGGCTCTGAATAGCCTATCTCCTCTCTCAGTCTCAATTCCTCTTCATGTAGCTGCTGACAGGAGTAGTGTAGGACAAGGCGCTGTAGACGAGGCCACTCCTGATGTCGCAGCAACATGTGGAGCCTTGCTGTTTTGGCGATGAGCAACAAGTCTGAGTAGTCAGCAAGCTCCGGAACTAGTTGTAGAATTTCTCGGGATGCTCTGGATATAATCACTGAAGCTTCCATCCCGATTGATTCACCTTCAGATGCAGTCTCAGACTCCAAGTCTATGTGTGAAGTCTGCTCTTCAGTTGGAGGGACTGAGCTGAGTGGAGGGACGAAAGGGGGCCGTCTAGGCGCCGAATATCCGCACTACGAGCCGCGGAAGCATCCCCTTGGTCCCTTTCGGTGGAAACAATCTTTTCCACCGACCGAGTCTTCTCGGAAGACTCGGACTCATCAACCATTTGCATGGGCCGAGTAGTCTTCTCGGGAGCCCGTTCGGCGGGCACTTGTGGAACCTCCTCGATGGCGGCACCTCAACGGCTTTCTTCGGTTTCTTTGCCGGTGCCTTAGGAGTTTTAGCGGGAGGAGTTCTTTTCTTTGTAGGCGTAGCTCGCCGAGACTTTGATTTTGGAGAGACCGCCGAGGGTCCCGACCCTATCCGCCGAAGCGCTCTTGTCTTGTTGTGAAATCTGACCTTCTTCACATTGAAGTACTCCTTGTCACTGTAGGTGATAGGCTCAGATCCACATAAATCTTCGATCATGATGGACAGTTTGAGTCCATACAGCAATTTGCCCTTTGCGCTCAGCGTGTTCGATGCTTTGTCGAACTTAGCAGCCTGAGCCATGAATTCTCGGAGAAAGAACTCCGTCCAATTTATCTGGGCTCGGTCGTATATGGCCATCATTATCTGAATCTTAGGCCTCGACACTGGGTCAAACGCCCCGCTTGGCTTGTCAGTAGCTGCGTCACTATATAGGCAAGTGCCCTGAACTGAGGCAACATGCTGTTCTTCGGAAAGGCAGCTCTGAATGTAGTGGGCTTTCCACAGAAGACGGTAAGGTATTCATCAACTTGGTCGTCTCTGCACCCGACTGTACTGGTCCCTTCGGAGGGCAGATCAAAACTCCGCTTCAAGGCATCCTTGATGGACATTTGCTTCAGCTCCATAGTGGCGTTTTGGATAGAATGGGCAACGAATCTCGCCACTATATCTCCGCACACGGTGTCGAATTCAAGTACAGCTACGCAACTTTGTTTCGGGAGGAAGAACGAAGGCCTCCTAGACGAGAATTTCTCCCACCACGACTCGCGCAGAGCCGAGAAGATCTCATCCATATACTCCGGATCGCATGAATAGAAATCCATGGTGGGTTCAAACCACACGCGATCCTTCTCCAAAATGTTCTCGCATATCTGCCGGAGATATCATAGAGATATTGGTTTCCGCCATTGTACTGTGACAAGAAATGAATCGATTACTATTTTTGGATAGAACAGTCTTTGTGCAATGCGATACTCGAAACATATAACAAATACATTAACGAGATATAAGCATACCAATGGATAAAATTCGAGATAAGAGTGAGAGTGTAATAGCAAGTAAGGATTGCGAATGCAGATCTCGGATTTTTCGAATTTGAAAGTTATGAAGTATGCTAATGGCGGTTCTTAAGATTTGATCGAATATATATCAACTATGAAGGTGAACGGTTTTCGATCGAAGGCTGAATGTAAACTTGCTTTATGATATGGACGGTTAAGATTAGAAGTTAAAACAATAGGCAATGATCACAAAAAGGCACCTAAGTCAAAGCCAGTTGTAAAATAGCCTAAGTAGTAACTGTGAAAAGACATGCATTAAATGCGTGCAGAGTTCAGCAAGCTTATGTATGGAATGTCGTGCAATAAATGTGAGTCGTTAATAATAAAGACAAACCAAAAGATATTAATGTCATGCTGAATCTTTGCCATAAATGCAAAGTACTGTAGTATTAAATTACTACTGAGTAGAGATACACAAACCCGTCACCGAACATAGTAGTCGGTGATACCTCGTGTAGATGGTTTTCGAATCTCTATGTACTCGAACTTACTCGATCGAGAGTGATCATTCCCCCTCACTTGGATGTTCCTCTCCCGAAACCTTATTACCGACTAGGGTCGGTAGGGTCCAGCAGACCTAGCTCTACCGAAAGTTCTCCGAATACGGATTCGGCCTAGAGGCTTAGTCAGTATATCGGCCCTTTGCTTGTCAGGATGGATCTTTTCCATTCGATATCCTTCTTTTCGACATGGTCACGAATGAAGTGATGTCGATGTCCACGTGCTTGCATCTTGTGTGAAGAACGAGGATTCGAGTGATTGCAATAGCACCTGTAATCGTCGCGAGAAAATCGGCACTTCATTCCGAATGACGTCATAGTCTCTCACCGCTTGTCTCGCCCAAAGGATCCGGGCGCAACAACTTCCGGCAGCCATGTATTCGGCTTCGGTAGTCGATGTGGCCAATGAGTCTTGTTTCTTTGAAAACCATGAGATCGGCTTGCCGCCAAGGAACCGACATGTTCCCCGAAGTTGATTTTCGGTCGATTCTACATCCTGCATAGTCGGCATCGGAATAACCAGTTAGTTCAATATTATCATCAGTTGGATACCATAAACCCATGTCGGGTGTTCCTCGTAGATAGCGGAGAATCTTCTTTTTCCGAGTCCATATGACTCGCTTGGGATTTGCTCGAAATCGAGCACGCACACCTACAAAGCATAAGTTATGTCGGGACGAGTAGTGTTAGATATAATAAAGAACCAATTATAGCACGGTATTCAGTTTGGTCTATCGATACTCCCTCTTTATCAAGATCTATCTTCATATTCGTGTTCATCGGGATCTTGATAGGTTTGTCGGATGTGCGGCCGAATCTTTTGATGAGGTCTCGAGTGTATTTGCCTTGGTTGATGAATGTTCCCTTCTCAGATTGCTTGACTTGAAAACCAAGGAAGTAGTTCATTTCACCCATCATCGACATCTCGAATTTATCCTTCATCATCTTTTCAAATTTGCGACACATGATGACATTCTTCGAACCGAAGATAATGTCATCCACGTAGATCTGCACAAGTAATAAGTCTTCTTCCGGTCGAATCTGCTGAATAGAGTGCGGTCCTCATGTGCCTTTCGAAAACCTTTCTGAAGAAGAAACTCAGACAGGGTATCGTACCAAGCCCTGGGTGCTTGTTTTAACCCGTACAGAGCCTTTCTGAGTCTATATACTTGATGTCCCCGCTGAAAGCCGGGCGGTTGTTCCACATAGACTTCTTCTTTCAGCACGCCATTCAGGAACGCAGACTTCACATCCATTTGATAAACTCTGAATCTTTGATGTGTTGCATAGGCTAGGAATAGTCTAATTGCCTCCAATCTTGCAACTGGAGCGAATATCTCATCGAAATCTATCCCTTCGGCTTGACAGTAGCCTTTAGCCACGAGTCTTGCTTTGTTCCTTACTATAACGTTATTTTCATCTCGCTTGTTTTTGAAGACCCATTTGGTTCCTATGACATGTTGATGCTGGGGTCTGTCTACAAGCTCCCATACTTCGTTTCTCGTGAACTGATTTAGCTCTTCCTGCATAGCAATGATCCAGTCAGCATCTTTAAGTGCATCCTCAATATTCTGAGGCTCTTCAGTAGACAAGAAGCAGGAAAATAATGCGCTTTCTCCTTGACAGAATCTGGATCTTGTCTTGACATGTGCTGAAGGATCTCCAATTATAAGATCAGCAGTGTGAGCATCTAGCCATGATCTACGATGTTTTAACTCTTCATCTGAAATTTGTTCAACACAGATAGTAGGTGAGTTAGGCATTTCAGTTGTACTATTCTCGAGATTGAAATAATTCAAGAACAAGAGTATGATCTACTGAGTCACCGGGTTCGGGGGCATTCAGCTCGGGAACATTACTAGACGTTCCCCCCCGAGTTGTTATTCTCGAGTAGTGTTGGTCTCGATTACCTCTACGGTTTCCTCATCGACCTGAGTTACCCGGGATTGATTACGTTCGGGAGAATCAATGCGCTCGCCTACTTGCTCGCTGGTTGAGATTCGATAGATTTGTCTTCGATTTCTTCGTCCGAATCATCATCCCAACATAGCCGGATCTTTTCGGATTTGTCTTTTAAGCTTAGATCCCGTAGCCGCTTACGATGTCCTCGATTCGGAATTTGAGTTATTGCTCCCTGTCTTCGTAGCAAACTCGTTAAAGACAACATGAGGGCTTTCCTCCACGCAAAGAGTCCGATAGTTGAATACTCGAAAGCTTTGCCGACCCGAGAGTATCCTAAGAATACTCCCCGATCGACTTGCTATCAAAAGTCTTCACTGATCTTTCCCATTATTGTGGATAAAGCATGAACAACCAAAAATATGGAAATAAGATAGAGAAGGCTTCCTGTCGTTCCATAGTTCATATGGTGTTCTCTTATCTCGCTTTATCGGTAGAGATCTATTCTCGAGTATAACATGCGTATCGGTAGCTTACGCCCGGAATTTGGTTGGGAGTCCCGAGTCCGCGAGTAGAGTCCTAGCCGCCTCTTTTAGAGTTTCGTTCTTTCGTTCGGCAACTCCATTCTCGCCGAGGTGTGCGTGCGGTGAAGTCTCATGCTCTATTCCTTCGCTTGCGGGAACTCCTTTACCATGGAATTAAGGAACTCGGTTCCTGCGTCCGAACGTATTTTTCGATCTTGGTGTTCTTCTCGACACTGAGCTTTTTCAGAAGCGTTGGTAACTCTGTTTTGACGTCAGACTTGTTGGCAATGAATATGACCCATGTGTAGCGCGAGTAGTCATCTATGACCACTAATGCATATTTTATGCCTCTGATCGTCACTGGGGAGACTGGACCGAACAAATCCATATGTAGCGTTGAAGGATTCCATCCGTGGAAGGCGATGGAACCGGAGGATTTTGATTCCTTGTTTGCTTTCCCTTCGGACATGCTTCACACCGAGTGTCTTTGCCGACTACTTCATTCGGCAGTCCCCTTGCTAGAGTGTTTCTTGCAAGCTTGTTGAGCGTCTTAAAGTTGAGATGGCTGAGTCTTCTGTGCCATAGCCACCCCGTGCGGTTGTCATTCTTCGCCAATAAGCAAGCTTCAGGTTCATTGAGTTCCGATCGACCACATATATGTTCTTTCTGCGCGAACCCGATAACACTTGTTTTCCCGTGGATTTATCAATAACATCACGTAAACCGGCGTCAAAAATCACTCTATTTGAGTTATCACAAAATTGACTAACAGAGAGAAGATTATCTTTGAAGTCCTTCAACATATGATACTCTTGGAACTTTGGCGGTTCCTATACCGAGTGTCCCATATCCTCTCGTGTAGCCTTTGGCATTATCTCCAAACTCATTCGGGTCCTTCTTCGGTGATATAATTCTTCAGCGAGACTCCTTTGGTATGTCATGTGTCTTGAGCATCCATTGTCCACATACCATGGGTCTTTACGCACCCGCAAAACGGAATTATATTCGGGTACCCTTTATTTTTGATTTTGGGTCCTTAGATGTTAGTTTTCATAACCCAAATCTGTCTAACAACCCCGGTGGTTTCGGACATTTTCTTTCCACTAGAGTCAACATATCGACCACCGGATGGTCAAAGGTGACTTCGAGGCTTCGAGGTTCGGGAGTCCCGATCTTCGAGTTGGTGGACTGCCGACCTTAGCCTTACGTGTGGCTTTCCTTTTCTTCGACATTTGGAGCCTCTTCGACTATAGGTTCATAATAGTATGACCCATACCGAATTTGGATGTGTCGGCTTTGGAGGTCCATACTTGATCCGCCAATTTTAATTTGTTGGTTCCCCCTTGACCGTGTCTTTGGGGTTTCTTGGCACCGATCTTCTTGTCGGAATGCCGACGTGTGGGATGAGGTGCTTTCATCTTCGTTTGTTCTTTGCTAGGGGGTTCAGTATATTTGCGTTCATAGTCTCCCCTCGAACAAATCTATCGGCAAGCCATACTTCGAGTGTCTTGGGGCGGATGTGGAAGCTCCCCGGCTGAATCCAAGTCCTTCCTTGCGGTGCTTTGACTTATTGCATGCTAGCATAGCCTCTAATTTCTTTTCAAGCACCCATGTACCTCTCAGTCATCAAGCTCCTCCAGACATCATCACTCTTCTTCAGTGTGTCGTGCTCGGTCTGAAGTCCTGACATTTCTTGCTTCAGCAGACTTAGTTCAGTATCTTTATGAGTCAAGTCATTGGTCAAAACTGAAATCCGATCTTCTTGATGCTGAGACTTGGCCATCAGAGAGTTTATTTCCTCCCTGAGTCTCAACACAAGTCCTTCGGCCTCGCAGTAGCGCCGACTCTCCCGAGAAAGTCTCGATTTTCTACTTTCGGGGTATCCAACTCCTGAAGAGTCTTGCTGAGCTGCAGACTCATCTGAATTTGTTCGTCGAGCAGTTCTTCGTATGCGGTTGCGACGTCCAAATTCTCATCTGCACCTGAAATAGTGTCGTGTGTGCAGTGTAAAGAGAAGTTAAGTGGTTCATGAGAATTTACCTCATCCTCTTCGCCTGCCATCATGCACTTTTCAGCTGATTCTTCAGCTTCAAGCTCTAAGGCCATGAAAGCTGCTTCATCGTCCGATGAATCCATAAAAGAGTCGACCTCTTCGAGTCGTCCGAGATTTCACCAGCTATGTAGGATTGTCTTTTTCGGGCGAATTTCTCTCTCCTTGCCTTACGTGCTGCGCGTTCCAAGACTCTTCGAGCTCGGGACAATCATGCGATAATGTCCCGGCTTCTTGCGGTTGTAACAAGCGATGACTCTTTCTTCTTTGCTTTCGCTATTCTTTGATGGTTCGAGTCATCTTTCTTTCGCATTCGGAAGATTGTGAGTCGGGAGTGTGTTTCGACATATAATTTGACTTACCTTTCGTTTCCCGATGGGCTTTAGTCACTTTTCTCGCGTCGCTCCTTCTCCTTCGATACTTTACGAGCGGCGCATACTTTTGAGCGAGACTTCCTTCTTGTAGATCATTGAGTGAAGGTTCGGTCTTACTCGTCGTTTTGCTCGTTCTTTGGAGATCTCTGTGCTCGACCGATGCTTTGAAAGCATGGTCGATTTTTATGTCGACTTCGGCTCTGCTTTCTTTGAGGTCCGTCGAACTCAAACTCCTGCCCTTTGTAGTTACGAAAAGATATGGTCGGGAGACACATCATCTAAGTCGGAATGTCGCAATAGAGTGGCAAAAGGTGTCCGGTGTCCGTCCGGGCGGTGCCCTCGGAATCTTCGGATTCATCTCTCGATTCTTGAATGTCTTTCCCGGCCCATTGATAGAGTTCATCGATTGGTAAATCGACGTTCGGATCTTCGATTTTGTCACCAGGCATGAGAGACAAGCTTTCCGGCTTTTGGAGTTCCAGTGCTAATTTGTTGGCTTTAATCTTCGAGTCCCTCGACTCGGTAGCGCAAGAGCATCCCGAGTTCTTTAGCGATCTTGCATTCCCGAACCCCGCCAAGATAAGAATCACTAAGAGTGGTCGGTATGGCGTTTTCGGCAACACGGTCTAAGTTGTGAAGCTTCTTCTCCTCGGGAGTGAAGAGACTTCGTCTTTGGGAATCTTCTTCCCGGTCACCATTCCTCCTCCTTGAGCTTGGTCCCGAGTCACGACACTATCAATCATAGGAACGATAGGTCCATCTTCAAGCACTTCGATCATCTTGTCATGGAGGGATGTCGGATGTGCTTCCATTCGACTCGCCATACTCCATAATTCTCCACCGAGAACATGGGTACCATCCTTATACCCGACATATCGGCCATGAAGAATATAGATATGAATGTAGAGTGATATGCGGTGAAAACGTTTTCCCTCGGATCCGTTCGAATAGACCGAGTCTCAAAGATAACAAGAGTCAAAGAACTCCCGCTTCGATACCAATTGTTGGTCCCGAGTGTACGGTCGAGTGTAGAGGGGGGGGTGAATACACCGATTCGATTTCTCAATTTCGAACTTGAACAGTCCTATTTAGGATGGTGTGCCTGCCAAAGCTTGATTCGGCCGGACTGCATAACCTGTTCGAATCGAGTAAAAGGCTAAAAGAGTACCGACTCGCTGAGATCCGCTAACCGACTAGGTCGAATTCGGTATCGTTCGGTGAGAGTTCGGTGTGCGGAATTGTGTAGGCCCAAATCAATTTTTGTGAGAAAACGTTTTAAGTCTCGGTTCAAGTAGATTTAAAAGTTCGATATCTTTGAGACAGTTGATTGATTTAAATATGATGTTCGGTATGAATAGTAAAATCAATGCAACGCTTAAGAAAGCAAGAAGAGACACAAGATTTTTAAAGTGGTTCGGATATCGCTCAAATCCTACGTCCGACTGTCCCGAATGATCGGGAGGCTATTTATTATCCCGAGTTAGTCTCGGTCGGCTTGCACACTAGGCAAAGCCGCGTCTTGGTTTTTATACTCGATCCAAGTCTCGGTTACAACACTATCAAACTTAAAGTGTTTGACAAACTTCTCCAACAAGTGAAGGAGTCCTTATACAATAAGGATTGGGTTCAAATGTGAACTCCTTCGTCTAAGCTATGGATATAACAAGTGAGCTTAGGGTTAGAGGGATAAGGAACGAGAATGTAGCTATCTAGAGCGACGAACACTGAGGATTTAGCTATAGGTTCGTGTCAATCGCTTGGATGCTAGAAGCTTATGTCGGTTCGACTTGGTTCCTTTTGAGTTGGATGTAGTCTTTCACGGGAGATAACTCGGTTGTTTCTTGCGGAAGACTTAGTCGTTAATTTCGCTCGTTTGAATGCTTTCTCGTGTTCTAGGCGCGCATTCTCTTTTAAATCTTGAATGATCCCTCTATTTATAGAGCGAGAGATTGAAATAGATCCGTTGGAGACGATCTTCTTCTCTCTCTCTCTTTTTTGGTAGCAAACGGCTCTTTTGGTGTAGGTAACAAGTGTACTTTCCCACCTTTTTAGGTAAAAGGTTGGACTGCGGCTTTAGCGGTGAGAAGACACGTGTATGTCATTCGTTGAGGTGAATGAAGTGGTTGAGACAAAGACAAACTTCGAGACGGGATCGAAGCCGACTTCTCTCTTCCTCGTACATGACAATGCCGATTCTCTTTCAAAAGATTACGACGATCCCTGAAGACTATCCGCCGTTCTTGAGTCGACCTTGTATTCGATAGATAGGCTGCCGAGATAAGTCTATCGAAGATCGGCTCCGAGTTCGATGAACTACTCCTGCCGAGTTCGGTTCAACCGACTCTCTCGATATCTTGCTCCTGCTCGAGTCCAATATCACCGAGTCTTTCAAAGATATCTGCTCTCGCCGAGTCCAAGTATCACTGAGTCTTCTATACTGGTGCTGAGGAAAATAAGCTACTGAGCGCCTTGACCAGAGCAGAGTGTCTACTGAGTCTGAAACCTCAGAGACAAATACAAATACAAAGGAATGGTTCACCAATCAGATAGGGTTTTGGGATCTTCAAATCTTCTCAACAGTTCAGAGCACGAGGCTACTGAGCATGATTTAGTATGGAAGATAAGAGTCATTTCCCACAAGTATGGTCATGCTGAGGATTGAATCATCACCCAACAATTCTTAATCTCCGTATCAGAACTAAGGGGGACAGTAATAGCAGGATGTGGGAGTATTATTATACGAAAGCAGATTGGGTGCGCACACCTCATATGCCAACAAAAAATCGCCTTCGCCAGAAAGAGAGATAGACTAGCATCACTCGTGAATTGTGATTGGTGAGGGTAAGCTATGACACTACTAAATTAAAGCAAAGTAAACACGGCTTTGTTGGTATGAACTTGAAGGAATAAGAATCCTTTTAACTCGTTAAAAGGGAATTAACAGCGGCCCCTCAGGCCCACAGTGCTTATCTTGTCCAAGTTTACACCGGATTAGGGGAAACAAATTAAAGGCGTAATACAATTAGTTCTAAGCTATTTTTTGCAAATTATTTCAGTTATTATGTTAACTTCCAAAATCAAAATACATTGTCGGAATCTAGACCACACAAAGGAAGACCTTTAAGTGGAGTAATTAATTATAGTGTAAATTAGAATTAATTCAACTTGTTAAGGGCGTATTTACATCTGCTTTTTAAGTTTTTATTTATTTTTAACTGATATATAAATAATTTTTTAATGTTTACAAAACCTGATAGTGTAAAATACTAAAATTAAGCAGTACTCAAATTGCTTAAATATTATGCATCAGTAAGAGGTCACCCTATTTTCTATGGTATATTATATAAATAAGCTTTTTAATATTGAGCCAAAGCCCCTATTTTTAAGAAGTGTTTATAGTAAATATTTTCAAATACAAACCAAAATGGTAAATGTATTCGTTAGAAAGTATAGCTATCAAAGCCCCTATTTTTAAGAAGTGTTTATAGTAAATATTTTCAAATACAAACCAAAATGGTAAATGTATTCGTTAGAAAGTATAGCTATGCTCATATATATTCTGAAATGATTAATACGGTGTCAACATTTAACACTATCGTACGAAAGTTAACAAAGTAGACAAATATTTATTTACCAGCTTCGAATATCAAATATGGTGGACAATATGGCGAAATCTCAATAAATTAGAAAAAGACAAATATTATGTAAATATAAGTGAGTTGATGACAGAAACTCTAACGACTCACTAGCTAATTAAAAAGAAATGATGTCAGAAGAGCCACTGATAATGTTCTTTTTTTTCGGTATAATTAATTTGTTAATACAGTGGGTGCAGGCGGCAGCACTAACAAATTAGGAGTATATAATTAATTGTAATAAAATGATTAGGTGAGCATAAATGAGATAGATGATTCATTAAAATGGACCTAAACATGTGGCAAGTTGATTAAAGGGATATTTCTCGAGGATAGTGGTGTTATACAACAAGAAATAGATTATTCCGAAAACCTGTGTGGCTGAATTGATTGGATAATGATATTTATACTCCTACGGTTTATTCAGGGACATCGTATATTAATTTGACTTGGTTTTAAATTAGCTCAGTCATGTATGTACAAATAGGTGTATTAAAATATGTAATAAAATTATAGAGTCGATTTTTGTTATGATCAAAGATTACAAGTTCAGAGCCGCATTGAGAAGGGAATGATCGGGTGGAGAATTCGAGTGGTAAAGTTTAAAGATGACATTTTATGCGAACGTGTGATGGTGGCGTGGAAGAATCTTCTTTCTAGCGCCTCCTCTTACGTAAAGAGCAAAAAAGAAAGCACAACAAGACCCTTAGTGGGGCCGTACTCATTATCTACTAATTTACTCTTTTACTTTAAGGTTTTTTTGGGGAAATTTTAAAACAAAATAAGAGATTAATTAAAAAGGTCTAAAGAGATAAGACCCACTGATAAATAAAAGGAAAGAAAGAGAGTCATTATGTTAATACTTTTTTGTGCTATTAATTATTCAATTTCCTCTTTGAAATGTTGCTTCGTTTCATAATCAGCTGATCAAGCTTCGTGTTATACGATCAGAAGGTCTGTACTTAAATTTGAACATAACATGTAGATTGTGTTACTTTTAAAACAGAAAGCAGTTTGTATGCAGCGACGGTGAATAAATTGAGAAACAAATGAAAAATTCTTGTAGCCCACCATGCACATTTTTTAACAATATTAGCGAACAAAATTCCAGATTCGAGGGATGAATATCTTGACTGACGTTCAGTCAGTTACCCCTTCCACCAATTAAAGAAGTCTACCCAAACTATGATATTATAAAAACACAAATCACAGAAAGATAATTAACAATAGGTATCTGTCAGCTTTCTAAGATGATCTAGTGGTAGAATAAATTATTTTATTACTTAAGTCACAATTTCAAATTTTACTATACCCCACTTGAAATTTATGTTAGGCTTTCAACTTTGAAAGTTATTGTACAGTAAAAAAATGTCTGCAAATACATATTTGGAATAATAACTGTGTTTTCTCGTCGCACATACAAAAAATCGGCCGTAATGTGGAGATAAATTTCTGGCGTAGCCCAATATATTAGTTGTACTTTAAAATACAATAAAGCAATTAAATTAGTGATAGTGTTACTTTTATACTACTTAAAATTTTAAGTTTCAATTTAGTTACTACTTTTCAAATACTATATTCAATAAATTCAACAACGATCCGTGTTCTCCGAAGGGGTGGTTTGCTATTTCTGAAATATTGTGCAAATGCGATCAGAGACAGAGACCGGCAAATCATAAATGGTACACTAGTTGATAATGGGCCAAATTTGGTTGTTTAAATAAGTTTTAATTTAAGGAATGACTACGTCGGCCGCCGCCCTATTCCTGATGGGCTATTTATGAACTTGCCCTCATGTAGGCTTGGCATTCTCAAAAAAAGATCTTCCCAAACTTGAGGAGCAGTTTTAACTCAAAATTGCCAAAATCCAAGTAGAAGCAAGAGCTAAAGGATGCTCTTGAAGCAATGGAAACTCGGAAGAAACAATATGTATACTTGTGCTTGTGCAATAATATTCTCCTGTATTATCTGCATATATGACATTTGATGTTCATGAAATGAGAAAATAGATAGGGTGGGGAAGGAGAAGAGGAGGGAATACACCTACGTTAGATTATGCCCCTGCCAACAAAGAGGGTTAGTCTTGTACTAGACAATCTGACGTCAAGGTTAAAAATAGCTTACTGACAGTAAATATGCAGAAATGTGTAGGCTCTTCTTGTTTATGAAAATATGCGTACGCTTATGACTATGTCTTTTTGACGATGCTGATAAAGATACTGAGAACAATAATATGCTGAAACAGTAAAATAAAGCTATAAAGAGATACAAAATTTATAGTAGTCCAAAAATAACTCATCTGTCCAATCTTCCTGATAACTTAGGAATTCCCTTAACAAAACATTCCAAGATATGGTTACACATCTTCTTCTTCGTCGTCTTCATCTACGTCAACTTCGACTTTTAATTCGTGCAACACAAACACTCTACAAACTCTACAACTTCTAATTCTCCAACAAAGAGAGATCCTAGGAAAGATGCATAACCGTCCCGATTCTAAGCTAAGATATGAATTCAACGAGGGAAATTCAAACCTCAAGAAATAAACATAACTAAATCACTAAATAAATCCTGCAAATATATTATAACTTAAATCAGTATAGCAAACATGTATCGAACACAAGGAACGAAGATTTTAAACATTAATTTCCTATCAATCTATGGGGTTAATTAGCGACCACACAAATTTTGGGGTTTTCTAAATCCTAAAGCAAGAGAATAAATAGCAGAATTAAATACTCGAATAAAAATATGCAAATAAATGGGTCCAGCAAGATGATTCACACACACGTGTTCGATCCTCAACACTAAAAGTGAATTAATAACTAGAAATTAATTAGTTCTTCGTAATTAAACTGACAAGTCCCATATTCTCTCTTAATTATTCGATAATCGCCATGTGAGTATCGAAACAACTACTTCTCTAAATTAGATGTAACCTATGTTGGTGGACAATCAATAGATTTAACACCTAATCAGCCTTAAGAACTAAGGGAACCCAATTTAGGAGACTACTTATTAGCCTCATACCAAATTAATCCTATTGTTATAATAACAATTGTGCTACTGATCTAGCCTAATCCCATGAGAAGCGATGGAAGTTCTAAATTATCTATGAATTAAACTAACTCAGGGTGATCAAGCCTAGATTAACTAACCTAGATTAATTCGGAACTTCAGTGATTAATTATTAAAACCTAAGTCTCACAAATACATTAAAGTGTGTGTTTCACATCTCGTCGGCCCCTAAAAAATTTAGCTACTCATACTGGTCCGACTGGGCAGGCGGACGACAAACTAGGCAGAAAATCAAACATACTTGAACTCGGAAATAACATGCACACATTTAAATCACCGACCTGAAACAAAACTGAAACACGACGAAATACGAAAACGAAATCTGAAATATTAAAAATTACCGAATGATAGCATCTAAATCCAAATTCGAAAGCAATTACGAAAACTCCAACTACGAACTCTAAAACTAAAGATGAATTGATCTCCTTCTTTCTCTGCTGCTGTTGCGATTTGGTGGTGGAAAAGTGAATGAAAAATGTCAATTTCGTGTCTCTCCTTGGCTATATATATGGCTGCCCTTCTTTCCTTATAGGATCAGGTTTTCTCATTTTATTATGGAAAGATTTTATTCAATAATAATATCTAAATATTTTCATATTTTCTTTTGTCTTATCCCAAACTTTATACTCCTCAAGCTTTCAAAACACAACTACCACCTCAGCTCCGCGTCACTTGCCAAATGAGCATGAAAATTTGCAAGACGGCTTAGAAAATACGATCAAACTGCCTAAGCGGACGTCAAAACAGACATAATTTGCATAGTACGAATTAGACTAATCACTAAACTTCTTGTGAGAGAGCTCGGGAGCTTTTGAACACTTAAAGCTTCAAATATCTTGATGAATCAAACAATAAAACAGAGAAAAAAAAATGAAGAAACGAAGAAGAATGAAGCAAATGAAGGAGATAGCAAGGATTCAACTCACACATACATGGTAAAGACAAATTTCTGAAGGTAAAATAGGATTCGAAGTACAAATATATAAAAAATCGGACTAAAAATTATCATGCTGAAGATTTGGGATCGAGTCATCGATTGAATTCGTACATATCTCCGTATGGTGATTCGGTCGTGTTCTCTCACCTAAATGAGAGAGGTTCTCAATTAAATATCAAACATAAAGTGCAAGATTACTAATTTATTTTTTGTGCAAAAATTTGTACTAAAAGTGCAGTGTCGAATTTTAAAGTGAAATGCAGATTTGGACTGTAGGATTGCTCAATCAAAAGGATGTAATTTGTTCCTAATTCCTATAAGATAGGTTATTATCATTTGAACTCCTACCTATATATTTGGGTATCAATATGGTAGAAATGCGTATTTATATAGAAAGTAGAAGTATGCATAATGCATATATTATTTTATGCATATTCGTTATATTTTTTACTCATTTTTTATATATAAAATCTATAATTTTACATTTTTATACTTATGCATAAAATATATAAAAATTAGGGATATTTTCTCCTAAATACACAACTTTTTTCAAATTCCCTTTTTGTACACAAACTTTCAATTTAGCCCATAAATACACCAACTCTTGATTTATTTCAAATTGCACACGGATCAAAAAAACAAAGCTGACATGATATTTTCCGGCATAACGTGACTGCTGACATGTCGGGTGAGTCAACATAGACCATATCCGATTTTTCAGTAAATACACTAACTCTTTACCGTTTTCCTTTTTGCACATAAACTTTGAATTATTATTTTCTTGCAAATAGTCGAATTTTTTATTTTATTTCTAATAAGATTTTTATAACGAATATCCGAATTTAGTTGAACCAAATAATGTTTGATTTTGTTTTTTAGTAATATGAGAATAAATATAGAATGAAATGAAAGACATTCACTTCCATCTATCAAAGTCTGGGTAAAAAATGTTCAAGAATTAGTTGCAGCAACGAACAAAAAATTTAAAAAAAATCGTGTGTATTTAAAAAAAAATCATGAGAAAATCTTGCTAAAAATAAATAAATTAAAAAATAATCAATTTTGCCTTTGTGAAAAAATAAAAAAAATTCAAAATTCATGTGCAAAAAGGGAAAATTGTAAAGAGTTTGTGTATTTACTGAAAAATCAAATACGGTCTATGTTGACTCACCCGACATGTTAGTAGTCACGTCACGCCAGAAAATGACATGTCAGCTATGATTTTTGACCCATGTACAATTTAAAACAAATCAAAAGCTGGTGTATTTATAGGCTAAATTGAAAGTTAGTGTGCAAAAAAGGAATTTGAAAAAGTTGATGTATTTAGAGGAGAATATCCCTAAAAATTATACATAACGGATATTTCAAATAATATTTAATAAAAACTATCAAATAATAAGATGAATGATGCACATTGTTTCTTATTTTCTATTTTAAAAAGCTTCTATATGATATATTATGGGGGCAAATCGCAAATGGTAGTTAGTAATGTGACAAATTTGGTGGTTTAAATAAGATAATTTAAGGCATGACTACGTGGCCTTATGTTTCATGGCCCGATAAATACTCCTAATCAGCCAAAGTTGCAAATAAGGTTGAACTCTCCTGTGTGGTTTACAGATTATTGCAAATAAGCGGGGTTTTATCCAGTACACATTTCGATAGCGGCAGCGGGTTATCCTCATTATCCCAAAAAAAAGTTTAATCTACAATATCTGTGACTAGTATTTTAATACTCCCTCCGTCCCGCTATTTGTGGCTCACTTTTCCGAAAGAGTTGTCCCGTTATTTGTGGTCACTTTCCTAATTTAGTAAAAATTACATACTCTATCATCTTCTCTCTCCTACTTTATTACATTCTCTCTCCTACTTTATCATCATTTCTCTCATACTCTCTCATCATCTTACTCATCTTCTCTCTCATACTTTATCATCTACTCTCTCTCTCATATTTTATTATTTACTCTCTTAATTCCCGTGTTGAATTATTATTTTCTTGCAAATAGTCGAATTTTTTATTTTATTTCTAATAAGATTTTTATAACGAATATCCGAATTTAGTTGAACCAAATAATGTTTGATTTTGTTTTTTAGTAATATGAGAATAAATATAGAATGAAATGAAAGACATTCACTTCCATCTATCAAAGTCTGGGTAAAAAATGTTCAAGAATTAGTTGCAGCAACGAACAAAAAATTTAAAAAAAATCGTGTGTATTTAAAAAAAAATCATGAGAAAATCTTGCTAAAAATAAATAAATTAAAAAATAATCAATTTTGCCTTTGTGAAAAAATAAAAAAAATTCAAAATTCATGTGCAAAAAGGGAAAATTGTAAAGAGTTTGTGTATTTACTGAAAAATCAAATACGGTCTATGTTGACTCACCCGACATGTTAGTAGTCACGTCACGCCAGAAAATGACATGTCAGCTATGATTTTTGACCCATGTACAATTTAAAACAAATCAAAAGCTGGTGTATTTATAGGCTAAATTGAAAGTTAGTGTGCAAAAAAGGAATTTGAAAAAGTTGATGTATTTAGAGGAGAATATCCCTAAAAATTATACATAACGGATATTTCAAATAATATTTAATAAAAACTATCAAATAATAAGATGAATGATGCACATTGTTTCTTATTTTCTATTTTAAAAAGCTTCTATATGATATATTATGGGGGCAAATCGCAAATGGTAGTTAGTAATGTGACAAATTTGGTGGTTTAAATAAGATAATTTAAGGCATGACTACGTGGCCTTATGTTTCATGGCCCGATAAATACTCCTAATCAGCCAAAGTTGCAAATAAGGTTGAACTCTCCTGTGTGGTTTACAGATTATTGCAAATAAGCGGGGTTTTATCCAGTACACATTTCGATAGCGGCAGCGGGTTATCCTCATTATCCCAAAAAAAAGTTTAATCTACAATATCTGTGACTAGTATTTTAATACTCCCTCCGTCCCGCTATTTGTGGCTCACTTTTCCGAAAGAGTTGTCCCGTTATTTGTGGTCACTTTCCTAATTTAGTAAAAATTACATACTCTATCATCTTCTCTCTCCTACTTTATTACATTCTCTCTCCTACTTTATCATCATTTCTCTCATACTCTCTCATCATCTTACTCATCTTCTCTCTCATACTTTATCATCTACTCTCTCTCTCATATTTTATTATTTACTCTCTTAATTCCCGTGTCGAAAAGAACGTGACCATAAATAACGGGACGGAGGGAGTACCAAACAATAAAGTATATGAAAAGACCACCTGACGATTTACTTGTGTCCAAAAACGGCCACGCAACAATCAACAACTCTCAAAAGCACGCTCGCTATTCACTACCCGCTCCCCAATGTTACACATTCCTAATGCTATTAATTATAGTGTTAATATACAATTGGTTAAAAAAATTAGAACGATCCTATCATCAACAGCTTTCTTCCTGCATGCCATTTCCCTCCAACCAGACCACGACAAAATCACCAATTGAGAGAGAGAGAGAGAGAGAGAGAGAGAGAGAATGTTTACCATATTTCAAAACGATAGAGTGAGGGAATGTTGGCAGTCATGACTTGCTAATTTAAAAATCCAATCATAGTACCATTATACATTTATACTTGAAAAAAATGTTTGCCCTCTTCCTTTGCCCTTCCTTCCAAACCACTACATTCCAACTAACAAAGTTAAAGGAAGGTAATAAAGCAAAAGTAGGAGAGCCCTAATGGCTCCCCTCTGAGATTTCAAACTAATGCATCATCAATTAGACGATATCTCTTTACCACTAATTCCAAGAAACATGAATCCAACGGTGAAATGACAAGATCTTGAGTGCATTAGATCATCACATATATTAAGGCTAACATAACATAAGTTTTTTAAAAGAAAAGTTGATGTGCAGCCACCAAAACAGTGAAAGAGCATCAAACCTATTATTATTCTTCCAAACACGCCATTCCATGTGCACTTTTGGAATTTCTCTACAAACCCCTCTTGACAAGATTGGGTTCTCGTCTTTTAGCTCTTGGAATTGGATCCCAATTCTCACGATCTTCTTTTTCTTGAAAATGAAATAAAATTAAGAAGCACACCTCCTATAGGCGCGAGTATGTTAATATAAATGAGAGAAGCCATGCAGCAAACAAATCTATCATTGTAATAAAAATGATGAGGGAAGGTGTGGTCCTTCTATTGCAAGAGAGGTTCAGACAGTTGCAGAGAATGAAGGAGTTGAGAGAGGAGAAAGAGATGCTTAGCATGATGATGTACAACAGTAGCACGATTACTACTACTACTACTATTCCCACAACAAGGAGTTGTAATAATTCTGAGGTGAATGTGATGTTACTTCCTCCGAAGCCGCATTACCAGCTCTCGCTGTCGCTGTGGCCGGCAGCGGAGTGCCGGGGGACTCCGCGCTTTAAGGCCCCATCGCCATCAAATCTTTCCACCTCCTCCTTTACTGATCACAACTCTGCTTCTGATATCGACACTTCTCTTCATCTATGATGTAATGATGGAGGAAAGCTTTTTCTTAGATTAATCGTCTCTCTCTCGTCGTAACATAAGGTAGTAGGAAAGAGTAATTGCAATTTGTATGGGGTTTGGTTATTTAGTTCATGCATCAGCTATGTCGTACGTATGGAGTATAATTTTCATGAGACTCGCATAATGGTATGCTCTAATAAAATATGTTCTTGGTTCATTTTTAATCTAATTTTCATAATTAATACTATATTACATGAAATTAGGTATTTGATCGATTTTTACATTTACTTTTTCCTCCATAAAGTTATCTTTCAGGAGTGTTAGGACTATTAAAATTAATATTATGAAGTTATGTCAAAGTAAATGCATAGATCATTAATTAATTATCTTTTCTAAACTTCGATAAAACTATCATACATATTCAGTAGATAAAGGTCATCTTGTATTAAATAAAATACGATTTCTTTTCTACTATACTCAATTTTATATTCAGTTTTTCTATCACGTTCAATTATATCAAATCTTAGTCCCTAGCTGTTTATTTTACTAAGTAAAATGCTTTATGATTGTTTAATATCATTGGTTTGAATGGAATAATACGGATGATTATAAAGAGAAATCACACTAGGATAAGGCCGATTTAGTAAAATACTCCCTCCGTTTCTTTATTGATGTCTACCTTACCATTTTAGGCTGTTTCATTATTAATGTCTACTTTCCTAAAATGGCAAATTCTCACTATCAACCCAATATGAGGTGGGCCCTTCATTATTTATTATCCATCTAATTTTCTTATACACTTTCTCTCTCCAAAAGTTTCTCTTTTGCACGATTCCGCTCCGCTCCGAACGTAGAAAATTTTGATTTTTAACTTTTTAAAAACTTTAGATTATTTCTTTTATTACAACATAAAAAAAATAATTAAAAAAATAAATCAAATGCTTAAACTATGCCTTAATAACATTTAGATAAATTCACACCAATCATTCATCGAAAATCGTGCCAATTTATTAATACAATTTAAACTCATTAATACACCCACTACCTTAATCTCCGTGCCGATTCTCAACTAGACATTAATAAAGAAACGGAGGGAGTATAAAGTTTGGGCTTATGGGCTAATATACCAAACTGCATTGAAATAAGACTAGTAAAGAAATAAAGCAAAACCCATAAGGCCCATTACACACTATGACAAAACGAAAACTTATTTTTTTTTTTTTTTTTTTTCTAGCGGTGGAGATGGGCCGTCGGTTGTGTTTCAGGTGTTTAGATGTTAACAAATAATGGTAAGAAGTGGTTTAAATGTAGGCAGTAAAAAGGAAAAGGAGGGTGGTAAAAAAATGCTTTGCCTTTTCTTTAACTTGCACATTATCCATCCGCATCAAATTCCCATTTTCTCAGTATTCCCAATTAGAGTAATAGACGAACCGAATTTAGTATGCCACTATATTTGCTTCTGTTGGTTAATACACTTGAGTACAAGTTCTTTATCTCAAACGCGAAGGACAACTGAGCTGTAGGTTGCAACTGATGAACATTGCTAAATAGTAACCTTCTGATCGCGGGTCAAAGTGACTCAACTACTGAGTTTCTCCTACTGACTTTAGTCAGTATTAAATTCTCAAGCGGAGAGTTAGTGCGGATAAGTGTGTAGGGCCCGATAGACTTCGTCTCAATTTGAAAACGTATTTTTCGCAAATCAAATAATTTTGGCTAGTGCACTTTTAAATACGTTTTATGCAAAGTATGCGTTTGTAATATAATTTGAAAGCTATGCAATAAAACAGTAAATAACACAATCAATTTTTAACGTGGTTCGGATACGCAAAATCCTACGTCTACGGTCCTGCTGAAGAGGAGGTCTTGTTGATTAATCTGAGCAAGCCTCAGCAAGGTATCTGTGCACTGGACATATCCTTCTAAGTTATAGTCCTTAGCGACTTTACAATCCAAACCGAAGTTTGAAGGGGAGGGGATTTTCTCCAACTATGAAGGAGTTCTTACAATAAGAACAGTCACGAAATGTGAACTCCTTCGAAGGTTCTAAGCTATGGATATAACAATGGAGCTTAGATAGAGAAGAGGGATCTAAAGAAAGAAACTCTAGAGAGAAGAACTAGAAATATTCTAATGAGCAAGTTCTTCGCTGGATCTTTATGAAAACGCTAGTGTGTTTCGAAAGCTTGAGCGTGTAATCCCTTTGATATCCCGTGCGTGGAGTTCGAAAAAGCTTCTCTATTTATAGTTGTGACCCAGACATTTGTCCGTTGGAGGGGATGATGCCACGTGTCACAAACGTCCAAGGAAAACGACCATATGTTCGAAATGTTGTCGCAGAGTAGTTGGTCACTGTGCATGAGAGCAACTTTAGTTGGTCAGAGCAGGTAGAGCTTAGACCGCTTCTCATTGGTCGAGGTTTGTGGTAGGTGAGACTTGTCAGACATCAGTCTTCATCTGAGTTGACTCTCACTCATCCTCGTATGATCTTCTGCTGACTATCGAATGATATTAAAGTTCGGGTCGTTTCCTGTCGGATACATTAGATCTGATACGATCTCTGTCTTCTTCGTTTGAGTCGCTGATAAAGCATCTTCTACTGAGCGAAGTCAGCTGATGACTCTGAAGGCACTGAGCTATGTTCTGTGTTCTTCTACTTATGTGGGTCAGCTGATGAGAATTCTTCTACTGAGGTGAAGTCAGCTGATAGCCTGAGAACACGAGCTCTTACATTTGATGACGTGGGGTTCTGGAAAGTAACTTTCTACTGAAGTTCAGACCAACAAATACCTCTTACAGGACTTAGACAAAACAGATAATGAAAATACGATCAGTCTAGCCTATTACATCATCTAGTCCTAACGACACTACACTAAGGACACAAGACGAGTTTTGGTATCTTCAATTCCATAGTATTAAATCACTACGATTTCCCCCATTATCGATAAACAGACAAGTCCTATTACAAGAACTATTGATAAAATAAGGTTAAGTACCCTCTAAGTGTTGATTAAAATCAACCACTTACTCATAATCCAACAGATTCGTATATGAATTTGATTGCCATTCAAAAATTATACTACTCCCTCCGTCCCGACCGACTTGTCTTATATATTGATATTTGATATACTCGATTTGATTCATTTTGTTCTTCTATTCGAAATTTTATGGAGAATATATTTAAAATAATATGAGGAAATCTCAAATACATCTATGCGCCGTTTGATTGGGGTCAGATGAAATAGATTTAAAAATCAAATAAAGAAATGATTTCATTCGCAATATTTGGCTGACAAACAATCCGAAAGTTATGAATCCTCATTCATTCATATCTACAAAGTCCATTCGGGACTTTCTCCAACCCCCCCCCCAAAAAAAAGGAGTTGAGATTTAATTCGTTCATAGGAATCAAATAATAATAAACTTTAAATTAATAAAATCAATATTGATTTAATAATAGAACTAATGAATAACTTTAAATAATGAATCAATAAAAAATTGAATTAAAAAATTAATAAAAATATTAAGTTCAAATTTTAATTAATTTATGAATTTAATATTAATAATAATCCTTAAAATAAAAAAATTACTAAGTTAAAAAGAATTAATTAATTAAAAAATGATTCTAAAGAGTAAATTGACAAAGGTCAAAGTTTAATTTATTAGTTAATTAGTTTCATTACAAACAATTTTTAAAATAAAAAATGCTAAGTGCAAGATTTTAAATAATTAACGGTATTAGTTTTAAATATAAACTAATATTTTTATTTCGAATAGTTTTAATTGTAAATAATGTACTAAAAATTTAAATTTTATTTGAAACAAAAGAATTTTAATATTTTTATATTGAGTGTTCTTAAATACATCTTGACGGACATGCATCTAGATCCAATCTAAGATCAGGGACCAGATCATCTGTCCCATTTACCATGTCCCAACTTTGTTCCAGCATCAAAACGACGTCGTTTCATCTTTTTTTTTTTTTTACCAGCACCAAAACGACGTCGTTTTGGTACTGGGACAGAGTTGGGACAGGGTAAGTGAGACATGTGATCTGGAGCCATATTTTATAGGTACCAATGTGCATGTCTCAGAAAATTATTTGACATGTATGAACTCTCTGTACTTCTCTCTCTTGTTTCGGACAACACTTTTTTTTTTTTTTTTTTTTCTCATGTCAAAGTTGTGGGCTTTTGATTGTCCGGAATTAGACATCTAATTAAGGAACTCGGGCATAAGTGCTCCTTAAAAGGTCAATTAGGAGAGTTTGGGACTTGAATTGAATAAAGATTATGGAAGTATAAAAAAGAGAAAATGATAAATCAGCATGCACTCAGTTATAGAGCATTTCCTTTATTCAATATGTGGCTTTATGGATGATGTAATGGTGACTACTTTTCCGTTTCTGCTCTACCTTAACAACCACCCAAAGCTTTATCAATTTTATGCCATGTGGTTTGGAGTCTGGACTATGGTAGTGAATGTACATATAATTCAATTAATTTTTCAAAAAATAAAAGTCCAGAAATTGAATTCCCTTCTCATTTCTTTTCTAATTAATACTAGTATTTAATAATACTTTCTTTTACTCATTCTTGTATATTAAAATGTTTTATGGTTTGAAAGGCGAAGACGGTCGGCGAAATTATTTTTGTGCAAGAATTTTCTGAAAGTAGAAATATTAAAATAAAAAAATAACTTAGTAATAAATATGAAAATTAATGGGGCAATTTCTTAAATGCCCAAATTTACCCTATCTTTATATTTGTTACACAAAATACCCAAACTTTTCAGACTTGTCAGTCAGCCTGCAAGTTCGTTATTTTGCTTCGTTTCGTACATAAATGATTAGAATCGGGTATCTGAAGTATAACTCCGAATCCTGCTCGTGTCCCTTTAGGGAAATCCCGCTCGGCCTGCCAAGTCCGGCTCGACTTTTTGACTTGGCAAGGGAGCATAATCCCGCTCGGGAAATCCCATTCGGCCTGCCAATTCTCGCTCGACTTTTTTGACTTGGCAGGGGAACAGAATCCCGCGCACAGAGTCCCGCTCGACCCTGTCAATTCTCGTTCATTCTATTCCTAGTCCCGGTTGGTTCATTCCTAGTCCTGCTCCACTTTATCAGCAAATTATAAGGTGGAAATCGACCTATCATTAAATTTTCTCTATTAATACCCGTGATTGAAGTCCAAAATCGAACACACTCTATCCTCTTTCATTTAATTTTCAATTACAAAATTATTCTGTAGTATTTTGCTTCCACACACCAGAAAAGAAAAATGAAAGTTGGTATAATATTATTGTTCATTTTAAAGGGCAATTTAACAATTTATCCGAGTATGTTGGCGGTGAAGTTAAAGTTGTCTGCTTGGGAAGAGTGTTTGTCTCCCGATTTTACGACAGTTCATTCAATACAATCTTAATCCCGTTTCACTTTCATCAAATAATGAAATTTATTACACCCACGTTTCTCGTCATGGTATTATGCTTAGGTCCATTCTCACGATCGATATGAACCTAGTTTGTCTTTGTAGTACACAAATCGAGCCGACTTTATTTCTTGTGCACCCCAATGTTCAATCTTATCGTACAGCCGGTGTTGTTGAACAATTCGGTTCAAGGTTCAATTTTCAAGAGCAAGCGGATGGTAGCAATCGGGCTGAGAATGTTCACAAATAGAAAACCTTCGTTCGCGAAGAGGATACCTATGTTGTGTCTGACAGTGACGAAGAAAATAATTTGAATAGTTCATCCGACAAAGAATACGATGAGGACCCTGGTGCATTAAATGAATGTACGTTTGACGACTTCACGACATGGATCCGACGAGAAGGTGGTGTGAATCAACTGATATCTATGCTCATGCTGGACAACCGTGACCCTCCAAATGATGAAATAATATATGGTGGCGGCTAAGAAGTAAGTGATGGTTTACTTCCAATTGTTCATCTCAATGCATCCGACTCACCTATGGTTCAAGATCTGGACCACGTTATGGACTATCCACTCCGTGAAGGGTAACATTTTAGGAGAAGGAGGATTCGTTTGCTGCTGTTGCACTTAGGCAAAACAAGGTCTCGATTTCAGGGTGGCTCGTTCTGACCCTGGTCGGGTTGAGTATGAATGCAGATGGAGTCGCGATTACCAATTTTTTCTACGGGCATCGTTTTGCAGGAATATGTTGTGGATTATAAACTGCTTCCATACCGAACACACATGTAATCAAGATTTTTCGCAGACTGGTCCAAGGAGGGTGCGTGCAAAGGCCCTGGCTGCTTATGTTGCTCGATGAATAGGCCATAAAAAATCCGTCCTAAAATGAGAGAAATTATGGCAGCTATCCAAGGGAAATTCGGCTTTCAAGCAAGCTACATTGTAGCTCAACGAGCACGTAGTTGTGCTGTGGCGATGATTTTTGGTGGACACTCAGATTCGTCCAAGATGCTTCCTTGTAACCTCTACGTCCTAAAAAAACAAAGCCAAGTACAATGACTGATCTCGAAGTCGATTTAGAAGGTCGTTTCCAACAATTATCCGTTGCTTTTAATATTTCTCATGGCCCGTGTGTATTTAACTTACGAGATCTGAATGTGGTCGACGCGACCACTTGGTACGAAGGAATAAAGACGTGTCATTTGTGGCTGCTACGATAGATGGCAACGGCCAAATATTTTCACTAGTCTTTGGTATGGGTCCAATTGAGAACGATTACTCTTGGACGTGGTTCATGTCCCGAGTGAGAGAAGCATTTACGATGCCAAACCATTCAATGATCATCTCCAATAAACACTGGAGCATAGCTAACGCGGTAGAGGCTGTTTATCCATAAGCAGCTCATGGTACTTGTTACTATCATCTACATAATAAGATTACACGATATAGTAAGACGTTGATAAAGATGTATCATGATGCTGCCTATGCATATACGACGTATGATTTTGATCATGCGATAGAAGGGATGAAGGAAATAGGAGGTGAGAATCGATACCTTCCTCCTTCGTATGTTGTTGCAGCTCTGATTGTTGCTCGTGTGTCAGATCTTCTGATCTGTGTCCCGGGCCTTCCGCTCCTCCGTGTGGACAGAGATCTGAGAGGAATTATTTTTCTGCTCTAAAAAACTTAACTCACGTTATGCGTTATGATTTTGTGTGAAATCATCATCATAATTAACGTGTTTATCCTCAATATATAATGTATAAAATATTATATTATAATTGTGACCCATTAGTAATTATAATGTTAATGGGTTTCTAATAATCAATTAATATTCAGCCCGTAATATAATTAATAATAACTGGGTCACTTATTTATCAATTAATTGGCCCAGCCAATTAATTCCAGATAAATAATTTTTATATTATTAAATAATGTATAAATACATTACTCTATTAATAATAATTTTCAAGAGAGCAGAATAAATACTGGGCAGCTAATTGGGCCAGACCAGGGATCCAATACAAGAAATAAAGCTGGGCCTCAAATTAATTAATTATCTATGCTCAGCCCAGAGCAAAATTAATTAATAAACACATATTCATTCCATTAGAGAATCTGTGCTGACGTACCCATTTATCCCAACTAGAGCATGGGCTTGTATTTTAGACTTAATCGACCTCCGTATTTAAGATAGAAATATCCGTTAATTAATTAAGCCCACTGACAGCTTAAATTAATTAACATCTTATATATTCCTGAGAAGTACCACTCAACCTTATTAACAGACCTGAACTTAATCAACCAGCTGGGTTTAGTGTGTTAATCCTTACGAGTTCCTCAGGGGATATTATCAACCCATTTTACTAGGATACGGTTGCAAGATACAGACAACCAGCCTGAGCCACAAATAACTACTAACACCCAAGATACGTAGATCCGATCGCGATGACGTTCACCTTACTAGGTCAAAGTGATAGATAGCCAAATGCGCTCAGCTGAAGTCTTACCAAGCTTAAGTTCAGCTAAGTCACGGAGATCTTGGTTCGCAACTTAGGTCAGTCAGGAGAACATATCTCACTGTGCTCCATCAATACACCACTTTAAGTGTACCAGTAAAGACAAGCAGCCAAGACAAGCCACTTCTTATCTAAACTGTAGCTTAAACTGACAACTTATCCTTAAGTTGCTCAACTGTGATAACTGTTTATATCTTGTCAGTTTAACCAATTTGTGTAGTCTTCTGTGATACCTGACACACTACACAAATCTAACTTTTATACAAGATAAATGATTACATGTGCAAATATATATTTATCAGATAGGAGAATAAAATAGTGGTAAGGATAAAACACATTGTATACAAGCATAAAATTTGATTCCAGTATATAGAATCCCAAAAATTCTCCCACTTATACTAAAGTAAACTTTTAGTATACAATGTGTCAGTTTTAGGTACAAACTAGTACTCAACTGTCTATCCTATCTATCACTGCATCTTCTCCTACTTGTACAAAAGTTTATGTAGTCCTAAGTGGGGGACATCTCTACCACTCCTAGGCCACAGACATGCTTTTCGTAAGCCGGAACTTGTAAGCTCTTCGTGAAAGGATCAGCTAGGTTGTCTTCAGTTCTAATTTTGTCAATCACCATGTCTCCTCGATGTACGAATTCTCGTGTGATACGGTACTTCGTGTCTATGTGTTTAGACGCCTTGTGGGATCTGGGTTCCTTTGAATTTGCCACTGGACCCACATTATCACAATAAATCGTGATCGCCTTAGGCAAATTCTGAACAATATCAAGATCCAGGAGGAAATTCTTGAGCCAAACTGCCTCTTTCGAAGCTTCTGAAGCAGCCACATACTCTGCTTCCATGGTTGAGTCTGCAATGCATTTCTGCTTTGCACTCCTCCATGAGATGGCTCCACCTCCCAAGGTAAACACATAACCTGAGGTAGACTTCTTTCTCGTCTCTGTCAGCCTGGAAATCCGAGTCTGTATAACCCATAGGCATTAGACTGTCTGGCTGGTAAACAAACCTATAATCTCTAGTCCTTTTAAGGTACTTAAGAATGTGCTTTACCGCAGTCCAGTGCTCGTGTCCAGGGTTAGACTGATATCTTGAGACCATGCCTACAACATATGAGATATCTGGTCTCGTACAAAGTATTACATACATGAGGCTACAGACATTCGGAATCATATAGTACTAGCCTCATACTTTCTATCTCTTCAGGCGTTTTAGGGCACTGATTCTTTGATAGAAAAATGCCATGTCTGAAAGGTACTGAATCTCTCTTGGCATTTTGCATGCTAAAAGGAGCAATAACAATATCAATGTAGGACGCTTGTGGTAAGCTTAACATCATTTTCTGGCGATCTTGGATAACCTTGATCCCAAGGATGTATGCAGCTTCACCTAAGTCCTTCATTTGAAACTGCTCGGATAACCAAGTCTTTACGTCTGATAACACTTCAAAATTGTTTCCAATGAGAAGGATGTCTTCTACGTAAAGTGCAAGAAACACCATTGATCCGTTAACACAGATACCGTACACACACACCTCGTTAGGACAGGATACAAATCCATTGGATTTGACTACCTCGTCGAACCGCTGGTGCCATAATCGGGAGGCTTGCTTAAGTCCATAAATAAACTTCTTAAGCTTCCAAACTAGATGCTCTTCGCCCTTCTTCACATAACCTTCTGGCTGTTTCATGTAGTTGTCTCTTCCTTTTTCAAGGTGACCGTTTAAGAATGCAGTTTTGACATCCATTTGCCAGAAATCTAGGTTCATGTGAGCTGCTATAGAAAGAAGAATCCGAATGGACTTAATCTTGCTGCAGGCGAGAAGGTCTCTTCATAATCTATACCTTCTTTCTAGGTAAAAACTCTTCCCCACTAGCCTGGCCTTAAATGCCATGATCTCTCCATTCGCTCCTCTCTTTCTCTTGTATACCAACTTACTACCAATAGCCTTGCAGCCCTCATGTAGTTCAGTGATATCGTATACATCCATATCAGGTATGGACTTAAATTCTGTGTCTATGGCGATTCGCCAAGAATCTGCGTCTATATCTCCCACTGCTTCGTTGTAGGTCCAGGGATCAACGGTATCTTGTTCATCTGCCGGGAGATGATCAGACGTCTCCCCAGTGAACATATACCGATTAGGCGAAATATCACCGTCCCACTACGTCGAACAGTGTCAGGCGCTGTGTTAATAGATTGTGCAGTTACTCGTAGAGTACTATCTTGCACACCTGGTTGTTCAAGTGGAACTCGACCACCTTGTAATTCCTCAAGGATGATGTCGACTCGAGACTTATGGTTACTAATGTAATCCTCTTCTAAGAACCGAGCGTTAGTGCAAATAACGATCTTCTGTTCATTAGGATCATAAAAGTATCCACCCTTCGTTTCCTTCGGATACCCTATGAACAACATCTCTTCTGAATGTAATTCTAATTTGTCGGCTTGTCTATTTAGCACATAAGCAGGACAACCCCAAATCCTTAAGTGGTGCAAATTAGGCTTATGCCCATTCCACAACTCAAAAGGGGTCTTTTGTACCGAGTTGGAAGGCACACGGTTCAGCAAGTATACTGTAGTCTCTAGGGCATATCCCCAAAAGGAAACTGGCAAAGTTGCATAACTCATCATAGACCGAACCATCTCTAAGAGAGTTCGATTCCTTCTCTCTGACACACCATTCTGCTAAGGCGTGCCCGGTGCTGTCAGTTGGGATGTAATCCCATATTCTGTCAAGTAGTCGTTGAACTCATTGGATAGGTATTCACCACCACGATCAGATCTCAGTGTTTTGATTTCTTTACCTAACTTATTCTCCACTTCTCCCTTGAATTCCTTAAAGGTTTCAAAGTAATCCGACTTGTGGCGAAGAAGGTAAACATATCCATACCTCAAGTAATCCTCAGTAAATGTGACGAAGTACTCATACCCTCCACGAGCTTGTGTAGACATAGGCCCACACAAGTCAGAATGTATCAAACTTAATGCTTCTGTGGCTCTATAACCCTTTTCCTTGAAAGGCCTAGTCACCATCTTTCCTTCTAAGTAGGGTTCGCAAGTTGGAAATGGTTCAATATGGAGAGACTCCAATGATCCATATTCCACCAACATTTGAATCCTATTTAGATTGATGTGATCTAGTCTTAAGTGCCACAGATAAGTTTGGTTTACCTTAGAAGATTCTTTCCTCTTCTTAGGATTTGATGATGAGGAAGCAACATTAATAGAATTACGCGAATTACAAGTAATAGTATATAAAGATCCGTTTAATGGCCCACCATAGATAACATCATCGTTTTTCATGATAGAAACTTCACTATCAAAACTTGATTTATAACCATCCATGATGTAGAGTTTTGAAACAGAAATTATGTTTCGCCTAAACTTATGCACATATAAAACATCTTTAAGTACTAAAACAGAACTATCAAAAGATAGATGTAAATCTCCAATGGCAATTGCAGGAACTCTCAATTCATTGCCCATTGAGACTAAAACCTCGCCATCGCTCAATGGCCTTTTCTGCAAGAAACCTTGCAAGGTGTAACAAACATGATCAGTTGCCCCCGAATCCACTACCTATTCGTGGGTAGAAGAGGAAACCATAATAGTTTTAGTTACTAGAGCGACTCGCGTCTCTTTCTGTTTTGCCTTGATATCTAGATTATAATTCTTCCAGTGTCCTTTTTTACCACTCTTGAAGAACCTTCCTCTCTCCTTTGACATTCGCATGTCGCCGGTAAGGACCGTCTTCTTACTCCCACTACTCTTCTTGAAATGTCCACCCTTTACGCTCTTTTTCTGGTTTCCGCCTTTCGGAGGATTCCTTGAGCTACTGGTGATGTTCAAGACTTGAGCACCCTTACCCTTTCCTATAACCTCTTTAACCACTACCAAATAATTGAGTAACTTACTCAGGGTAATCTCAATCTGAGACATAGTGGTCATAAAACAGAAGTTCTTATAGGACCTTGTAAGAGCATTTATTGGGACGGTAAGATATCTCTTCCACTTTGTGAAATTATTTAAACCCGTTAGGGCTTGATTTGTTAGACTGTTTAGAAACTTAAATTTTTTTCGAACAGACATATCTGAAAAATATAATGAAAACATGTAAGAAAGTTATATTTGCACATAATTCGTAATTAACCATCATCGTAACCTTTGAAAAACCAATGATATTAAATACTCGAATAGCCCTAGAGATCACACTCGTAAGCCACTCAGGTGGACGTTTACTCGTGTACCCCTAGACCAAGCTCTATACCTAGTTCTTTAATTCCATTCCACACCTAGGTTTTTAAGACGAATGGAATTAATAATCCGATATCTCTGGACCATGTCACTATTAATATTAAAACGCGGGAAGGGACTTCTTAGGAAGTTGTACCCGCGGTGACATCTAAGCTTTGACCATTAATTTGACCGAATTAACATCAAATTCTCGAAATTGGCATACTTACGCGAACCATACCACATTCAATTTGATTTAATTGACCATCTTATTTAATTATTATATGCTAGAGTACTCATGTTTACTAGGCACGTAAGCCACTCAGGTGGACGTTTACGGCTTCGCTCCCACTACTCAATAATAATTAAATATTATATTAGAAAATCCATATCACAAAACTCGTGGTTCAAAAATACAAGCAAACCACTCAGGTGGACGTTTACTTATATAATTGTTCCACTTTTGTGTAGGGTCCAATTAATGGAGGTCCGAATTAATGTTTAATATCCAATTCAATTGGAGTCTAATCAAACATTAATTATTTTATTATTTGCTTAGTCTTTTTCTTCAAAAGGTTTGTTGAATCATGCTATACCACATAATTCCTAAAGCATACAATTTCTAAGCGCACATAATAAAACGTGCTCGCGAAAAATAAAACATGCTTTAATACGACGTAAATCCTATTTTATGCTTTTCTAAGCGCATTTAATCACATAATCGCATGCTAAAGCATAAGAATAAATAAATGCAAAAAATAGGAAAATGAAAACGTCGTTATCGGACTTAAAAACACGCAATTCATAACTATTACATTGCTCGATCAAAATACAGCTCTTCGATCTTCAAAATCTTCGAATTTGGAGCTGTCTGCGTCAAAATTACTTCGGAAAACAGCCTCAGAAAAATTCCACGTCAGCAGGGGTAGCTGCCACGTGACAGACACGTGGTCGCCACGTGTGGAAGCCACATCCGCGGGGGCGTTAGCAAGGCGCGTGGCCGACTCCATCCCGTCTTCTTTACCGAGAAATCACGCGCCGCCGCCGCCTCCCTGCGGCCCCGCCGCAGCCCGCCGTTGGCGGTGGAAGATGTCCGCGGCTTTGCCGCCCTCGCCGGCCGCAGCGTTGCCGGAAACGCGGCGGAGCGCACGCGGCCGCGCGTTTGCTGCGCCTGTCGCCTGCGCGCGGTAGCTGCTGCCTCCCGCCGCCTCGTTCGGCTTCCTTCATCATCCCGTACCTTCTAGACGTCTCACAGACGTCTGGGCTATGAAGAACAGCTGCCAATCAACGACGTTACGACCTGGAGTTGCGCAATTCGGCAGCTCCACGTCGGCGACCTCCGCCGCTCGAAATTGAAGCCTTTTCGAGCCGCGATTTGTTCAATTGATTCATGGGAAACATTCATTGGACAATTTTAGGCCACCATGAATGGATTCCGGCCAAAAACGTCCAACAATTTCCCTCAATTTTGAGCAATATCGCCGGAAAAATCAAATTTGGGCAGCCAATTTCAGACGCAGATTCCGGCCGCATCCAGGATCGGATGATCCCATACGACCTATCGATGCGAAGCTGGTGAGACGAGGAATCTAAAGATGCAAGCCGATCGCCGATCGAACACCGGACGCTTCAGAAATCACCGCCGCAATATGAGGTGGAACCCTAGAAAACTAGGGTTTTCCGGCGAAAATAGGGCTTTCTTCTCCATCTCGTTTTTCATGCCCGTGAACCAATTACAGTAAAAATAAATCACATTGGCCCTATTATCTACTCGTGGATTTTCTCACGCGAAAAAATGGTACAAAGGGGTCAAAACAGTGGCTCGCAGGCCGCCCCAAACACGAAATTAACCCGATAACGACGGAAATAAATCCTAATCCTGCTCCTAAAAGTAACAATCAGAGCCTAAACCAGGCTCTGATACCAATTGAAGGAAATATGACGTGAGAATCGATACCTTCCTCCTTCGTATGTTGTTGCAGTTCTCATTGTTGCTCGTGTGTCAGATCTTCTAATTTGTGTCACGGCCCTTCCGCTCCTCCGTGTGGACATAGATCTGAGAGGAATTATTTTTCTGCTCTAAAAAAGTTAACTCACGGTATGCGTTATGATTTTGTGTGAAATCATCATCATAATTAACGTATTTATCCTCTATATATAATGTATAAAATATTATATTATAATTGTGGCTCATTAGTAATTATAATGCTAATGGGCTTCTAGTAATAAATTACTATTCAGCCCACAATATAATTAATAATAACTGGGTCACTTATTTATCAATTAATTGGCCCAACCAATTAATTCCAGATAAATAATTTCTATATTATTAAATAATGTATAAATACATTACTCTATTACTAATAATTTTCGAGAGAGCAGAATAAATACTGGGCAGCTAATTGGGCCAGACCAGGGATCCAATACACGAAATAAAGTCGGGCCTCAAATTAATTAATTATCTATGCTCAGCCCAGAGCAAAATTAATTAATAAACACATATTCATTCCACTAGAGAATTTGTGTTGACTTACCCCCTTTATCCCAACTTGAGCATGGGCTTGTATTTTAGACTTAATCGATCTCCGTATTTAAGATAGAAATATCATTAATTAATTAAGCCCACTGACATCTTAAATTAATTAAAATCTTATATATTCCTGAGAAGTACCACTCAACCTTATTAACACACCTGAACTTAATCAACAGGCCGGGTTTAGTGTGCTAATCCTTACGAGTTTCTCAGGGGATATTATCAACCCATTTTGCTGGGATACAGTTGTAAGATACAGACAACCAGCCTGAGCCACAAATAACTACTAACACCCAAGATACGTAGATCCGGTCGGGATGACGTTCACCATAGTATGTCAAAGTGATAGATAGCCAAATGCGCTCAGCTGAAGTCTTACCAAGCTTAAGACCAGCTAAGTCACTGAGATATTGGTTCGCCACTTAGGTCATTCAGGAGAACACATCTCACTGTGATCCATCAATACACCACCTTAAGTGCACCAGTAAAGATAAGCAGCCAAGACAAGCCACTTCTTATCTAAACTGCAGATTAAACCGACAACTTATCCTTAAGTTGTCTCAGCTGTGATAACTGTTTATATCTTATCAGTTCAAGCAATTTGTGTAGTCTTCTGTGATACCCGACACACTACACAAATCTAACTTTTATACAAGATAAATGATTACATGTGCAAATATATATTTATCAGATAGGAGAATATAATAGTGGTAAGGATAAAACACATTGTATACAAGCATAAAATTTGCTTCCAGTATACAAAATCCCAACGAGGGATTCGTCAAGCCTATCCTGAGGCATACGAGAAGTTAATGGATGTTGGACCGAACAAGTGGGCTAGATCGAAGTCTCCCATTCGCCGATACAATCAGCTAACCTAAAAAATAGCTGAATCCATCAACTCGCAGCCGCTCGCAGTACGACGTCTACCGATATGCTCTATGATTGAGGTAATAGGTCACATGGTGGAACAGTGGTGTGACCAACGTCGAGAAAAAACCATGGCACGAGATAATGCACTCACAATTGTTGTAGAGCTAAAGTGAGCTCCGTCAGAGGACCGTTCACATCGCTTCACTATTGTGTCCGTGAACGAAGATAAATTCAAGGTTTACGACGGAATGTATCAATGGAGAGTTCAAATCAGCAGAAGCGCTTATGAATGTCGTGAGTGGTAACTCGATGAGATCTCGTGTTCGCATGCTCGTGCTGCTATCAGGTATAACATATTTTTCATCTATAAGGTTGTTGTGTATGTAGTGAATTTTGTCTATAGGGCTGCTAGACTAAATTTACTAGACTTCCTCTCGGACGCATACAAGACATAAAATTGGAAGATGATATATGTCGGAACACTGTATCTGGTACCCCACATGCGTAATTGGCGGATGCCTCAGATGTGGCCTCAATGGTTGTGTTGCCACCATTAATTACACGGCAGATAGAGAGACCGAAGAATAGTAGACGACCCTCAGGTGCCGAAGCAGGTACATCTAGTGGGAGAACATGTGGTCCGAAAAAATGCAGCATATGTGGTTTGGTTGGTCATACCAGAAGGAAGTGTCCGGGAATGGATGTGCCGGACTCACCAGAGTCGAAAGCATTTTAATATGTTGAATTTTAAATTAATGTTATTTTTTTTAATTTGTAATTAAATTTTTTTTAAGTAGTCTTGCTAGACAGTATAAAAAAAATATACACATATCGTAAAACAAAATCGACTATACCGTAAAACAAAATCAAAAGTCATAAATTCAAATAAAATGTGTCAATCAAATACAAATCACGAAATAATCATAAACCCGACCGTATGTATATAGCACATCTCGAAGATCCTCTAAGCCAGCAATCGACGATGAATTGCTATAGTGCCGCGGTTGCTGCCCAACTCGATTGTCGGATAAGTGGCAATGAATCGCTCCACTACCATGCACGCCATTGGTCCACAACTCCACAAGTCGTTCTGAACCAATTGTTGCTCGGGGGACATAATCTGCACAGTGGGCGACCGATCTTCAGGATCCCGATACCCAAATTCATTATGGTCCCAATATGAGTCGTACTGCAGATAAGGACCTATCAGCTTTATCAAAGGTCTCAACTGCCTTATCCTACGCCGTCGGGTAAAATCATCGCCTTTGTGGTCAAGAGAATCATAAATCTCAATCCTCAAATGACAAAGGTCGATCAGAACAGTGACCCAGTGATTGAAGCAGAGAAACGGTAGTAACAGCTTCAAAAATAATAAAAATACTTAATATGAATAATTTGTAATATATAAATAAACCACTAAGCAAAATTAATATAAATACTTCCGTAGTTAGCATTATAGCACTTTTGCGCATCGGCGGTCAAGTTTGCACCAACAATATACTGCATGAGGCTTTCGTTCAGCGTCCAGAGACGCCGATAATTGAAGTCCACGTCGTGCATGTCATGATCCGACTCCGGAATGCATTTCTTCCAATTTTGGCAGATCACGTTCTATTAAATAAATGAAAAAAATGTCAGTAATTATTTAATTAAATGGCTTGAAAAAAATATTATTACTTACAAAGAATGAAGAATCGACTATCACGGTCTAATGATAGTGAGGCGTTGCCAACACATCGAGACCCCCGAGATTCTTCATCCTCCTCAACGCTCCCATGTATAAATCCATGGTCCCCTGGTACAACTCCTTATGAGGATCCTTGAGCTCATCGATAAGTGTCTGGAGGATAATATAATTCGCAGCATACGTGAAACACCATAGTCCAGACTCCCGGTGCTGACGATAATTTTCAACGACTATGGGAGCGCTCATCATTGGGGCTCCGATCGGGTTGACACGTGGGGTCGTCAATGCCTAAAACTAAATAAACTAAATTAAAAAAAGAAGCTATAATTAAAAAACTAAATTAAATATTTAAATTATACGGTACCTGATAAACTGAATCAATAGAAAATGTATCGAGCCAATTGTGGTCACTAGACAGGGTGGGTTTGATTCGTACCGAATTGACAGACGATGCACCAACCTCGATGTGGTGTGCTAAAGGTTGCTCCAGATCGGGAGCATAATATCAATGCCAATTGCCACCGTCAAAAGGAAGTGGGTGCATGGGTTGTGCACTGTATGACCAACTCTGATGAGGCGGACAATCTCCGTAAATAGGGTCATAATAATCAAATATGCTCCGGACCGACTCCGGAGCATAACAACCACGCTCGTAGACGTTATGTCGACCCTACGTCAGTGGAATGACCGGTTGCTCCTCTTCATTATCTGACTCATCCATCTCCATAATCTTGGGGAGGTACACAGAGCCGGCTCTGTCCTCAGCCCGGGGGAGTTATCTCCCATCTCCATAATCTCGGGGCAGTACGACGTTGCCCCATCGACATCGATTTACTCCTCACAAGGTCGTGCGGTGTACGGTTCTGACGACTACTGCCCGTATGAGAGGACGTAGAAGCCAAGCCTCGACTCTTAGATCGACCAAACACTAACCGAAATAGGTTTTTAACGTCGTGAACTATTTCCTGCCAAAAGGTCCGGTGTTCTTTCCTCACAACTATCCAGACATCTTCTACGGGCTAGAACTGTTGGTGACCCGACTCCCTCAGTCCAACCTCCGTTCGGACCCGTTTACCACCTTCAGTGGAACGGTGTTGCCTCTGTCCAGTTCCTCTAGAACTAGAGGGACGATGTGTCTGTTGTACGAATCGGTATAGCTCTAGTTCCACATGGTCCCCTATGATCGTGGGTTGTAATGGATTCTCAGTCGGAATGTAGGACACATGAAATCGATCGTCTCCAGTGACACTACACAAATACGGAGTTTGTGTCTCCATATCGGATGCTCTGAGACCATCTCGGACAATATACTGCAATTACATTAAATAAAATATTACTACCTCTGTCTCGCTATTTCTGGCATACTTTCCCAAAATGGACGTCCCGTTATTTCTGGCACACTTCCTAATTTTGAAATAACTACCATCTCTCTCATACTTTACTATCTTATATCTCCTACTTTATCATCTACCCATATCTCATTCTTAATCATCTACTTTCTTAATTTCCGTGCCCAAATAAAGTGTGCCGGAAATAGCGGGACGGAGGTAGTATTAAATAACATTAAATTATATATATATATATATATAATAAACTTAATAAAAAAATATAAATGAACACTAAATTAAATATTTTTACCTGACGATGTCATAAATTGTTAAGCCTACGCGGTTGGCCTCCATTGAAGAACCAATTCTTCCAACGAGGCAATCCAGTTGTAGATAACCTTTCTGCAGATATCACTCCTAAATCTGGAATAGCCTCGTAAGACCAAATCTATAATGAATGAAAATCAATATTGATTAGTATGGGAGATATATCAATAATTAAAATAATTAAATTAAAAAAATCATAATACACGCTTGGAGTGCCCAAACGGGTCTATAGAACTGATATTTTTTCAAAATTTGTTCTGGCGTTCTCGGAACAAAACTACAATAGGGCTTCAAAGCACCATAAGTGTAGGAGCCCCACAAAAATTGGTAAAATGCCTGTAGATCGTCCACTAATACCCAAATCCAAGTGTCCACCACTCGTGTCGATGTAACCGAGGGCAAAGAAAAATAAGGTTAGAACATCAGCCACCTTCAAAAACCCCTACTCGTCCAACTCCAAATCTCCACACTCGAACTTTTTCTGCAATTCTATACCCGTTATTGGTGTACAACCATTTAACATGGTGTAAACAGATAGATCAAATTTGCAGGATCCAACTATTAAACCCGTGACAAGGGCATAATTGAAATAAGAAAATCGAATAGTCAACCCGGACACGGAAAACTATATAACTGAATCATTTCCATCCGCTTGAATCTCATGACACATCAACATGTTAAGAACTTTGGCCACATTCCTACCCACCCTCCAATCCATAAACTCACCAAAAACGTCATTCCTAAACTCTTCCACTAACCCATCATCCCCGATAGCTCTTAAAACTTTTTTAATCGTATAAAAAATCTTTGGGTTATATTCTCTGTCGATGCTCGAATTCGCATCGAGAATGCCAATTCTTTTAAATAAGGGCTGCATCGAAACAATTTAAACGTTAAATTTAAAAAAATTACTCAAATCCCACTCGGCCGAAAGGAAATCCCGCTCGGTCGAAGCGGAATCCCGGTCGGCAAGCGAGATTTGAGCAGAGAATCAGTGACCTAAAAATCAAATCCCGCTGCTCGGCCAAAAGAAAATCCCGTTAGGTCAAAGTAGAATCCCGCTCGGCGAGCGGGATTTGAGCCTAGAAAATCACTTCACAAATTATATGCAAGAACCATATCAACGAAATATTTACGCCAAAAAACTAAACAACGAAATCACATGCTATATTGTATAATAAAAATTCAAGCCAAAAAAATAAACAATATTCATGCTCCAAATTTGACTAATTCATGCTCAGAAAATGATCGTGTCCTACTTAGACCTCTACCCACATGTGTAGGAGGTGTTGGAATATAGGTAGTGAGCAAGGTCATCTCCCAAAGGACTATGTGGTTAATCGTGTAACTACTCCTATTCAGATGCTTAAATTCTATTTAGACGATGAAAACTTAGCGGGGTGATTAATCCTAGGCAAGAATTGAAATAAATTTAAGCTAAGGGCAAGAAGAAAAATGGATGAAAATCTAAGAGAAGATATTCTAAGAGTAGACATTAATGATATGTAAAAGGATCTGGCTTACTTGAGTTTGCTATGGTTAATTACATCTATTTATGAGCGACGTGGAATATAGCCTAACTACCTCTCGGTGAACTTAGATCGTAGATTCTAGATTAAGACTATCGTCTCCAATTCATCGAAACCTCGAACTCCCAAAAACCCTCGAGTCTATTGCCCTCACCCGTATCCCACAACCTCTCGGTCTATTGGAAAGAAGTGGTCTATGCTCCTAGTCTAGAATTAATTCTCAACTCTCGTTTATCGAATTAGTTCCATGGATAAATTTAAATGGTGATCAATCATTCAAACAATCATAAAAAGCAAGAGCATAGAGAAATAGAATAGATTAACCATAAACAAATCTAGTAAACATCAATTCTCAAATAAACTCATCAAGTCTAGCCCCTAGAATAGGGAATTTAGCTACTCATGTTCTTCATAAGCAAAATACTCAAATCATAGCAAGTCGAAGACATGAGAAATCAAGGGGAAAAAATGCAAACAAATACTAAAGCCTTCTCTTCAATCTTGATTGCTTGACTCGTTTTCTATACAAATCTCGATCCATTTTCGGCCACGTGACCGCAGCGAGCTGAAATTTAAGGCCCAATTTCCATTTTCTTCAAAATAGGTCTCCATTCTCTGAAAAATCAATGGCGACCAACCCAAGTAGCATGTTCTTCGAAAATGATGAAAAATGCGAACACAACATGTACAATCATGATTTTTCTTAGTTAGTAAACAATATGTAAGCTCTCTAAGACCTCTAAAATCAATGTTTGTCAACCTCCCAAACTTAAACCGTTGATCGTCTCGAACAACAAAAAGAAGAAGAAGACGAAGGCAACAAACATGGAAAAGCGAACAAAAACAAGTGGTAGATAAATCCCACAATCCATCTCTTGCATACACCAACAATTATCAAAACTTGGCCAAATTGAATTCAAAATCCTCACGAAAAAGATAAACCAAACACTCACTCTAAAGTGTATCATGTAGGGCATGTTTACACTCAATTCAAGTCAAACATGCAATCTACCATAAGCTTGTCAATCGTCTAACCTCTCCATCGCACAATGTAAGTTCTCACTAAGATCACAAAGGTTTTTGATAAAGGTTGTAATGTTGGCTCTTTGGAAGGGTGAGGAATATTTGGCTAAAGTGACTCATATAACCCACTTTGCATTTAACATTTTCATATCATATACTCATCAGTTCATATGATCTTTTATCTTCATTCCCACTATTCCAACTAGTTCATCTTTGACATTAAGCTCTTCTCTAACCCAAGTTACATCTCTTTTCTTTTAGCACCACTATTTTGATCTTTTATTTTATTTTATTTTATTTTATTTTATTTTTTTTAACTCATGTGGGTGCACACAATTCCAAACAATTGAACATTTTCAACATTCGTGTCCCATGATAATATTTTTCATTCTTACTCATTCATCATTTTTCAAAAACCTACACCTCCAAGTCTCTTAAGCTCACATCCCTTCCCATTATGCTAGATCAAAGAAAATGGTTAAGGCTCAAAAGGGGTGAACTAGGATATTCATGCTTGTGTCACTTCTTTGAGTAAGTGTAGTTATGAAGCATGGCCTAAGATAATCTCTTAGTCGACTTACAAACGCAACCTCAAGGAAGATACCATGGTAAGTTCTAGAGATCAACATGCAAGCCCGAACCAAATCACACAGAAATGAGATCGACAGTAAAAATGTGATAGTCATAGCTCAAGTCTCACAAAGGCTCTTTGATTTCAAACTCAAAAAGGCCAAATCTCTAAAAATGGTAAAGCATGCTCAAGACTTCATATAAGACCCATAAACAACATTTTCTCAACGCAAACCATAACATCTCATTATTAGCCTCATCAACAAATCAACCAAACCATTTAAGCAAGCACCAAACATGAAGAAGCAAGACATTATGAGACAAACAAACTAAAGGAAATAAAACAAGAAAAGTAAACACAGAAACTAAAGACAAAAAGCATTAAAAAAAAAGATCAAGACACGACTCCCACCCCCCAAACTTATTGAACATGAAGGGAAAATATGTTTGAATAAAGTAAGTGTGCTAGATTGTCGCAAACTCACTGGATTAATCTGGAGAAGGGGGATAGTCCAAGGAGATCACCATCATTTCCTTCCTTTGCTCCGGCCTAAAGTAAACTTTCACTCTTTGACCATTAACACGAAATGGGGATCCATCATGGCCATTCAACTCCATCGATCCATTCTTCATCACTTGACCAATGACGAAAGGTCCCGACCACTTCGACTTTAACTTTTCGGGAAAGAGTGAAAGACGAGAATTAAAGAGCAAGACCTCATCTCCGGGGGCAAACTCCCTCGTCTTGATCAACCGATATGGAATCTCTTGATCCTCTCCTTGTAAAGGCTTGAGTTCTCAAAGGCCTCACACCGAAACTCATCCGATTCATAAAGTTGGAGAACCCTCGCATGACCCGCGATTTTAAAGTCAAAATTCAACTTCTTGACCGCCCAATATGCTTTGTGCTCAAGCTCTACCAGCAAATGGCATGACTTCCCAAAGACCATTTGATATGGGGACATTCCAAGAGGTGTCTTATAGGTCGTTCTATAAGCCCAAAGGGCATCATCAAGCAAAATCGCTCAATTCTTTCGATTGACACTCACCGTTTTCTCTAGAACTTGCTTGATCTCCCGATTGGCAAGCTCGGTTTGCTCATTGGCTTGTGGATGGTAGGCGGTGGTGATCCTATGCTTCACTCCAAATTTGGTCAAAAGGTTGGCAACCCATTGTTGCAAAAGTATCTTCCTCCATGACTTATCAAAGTACGAGGAGCTCCATATCTTGACAAAATGTGCTTTTGGACAAATTTCAACGCAACTTTAGCATCATTTGTTTGAGTGAGGATAGTCTCTATCCACATAGACATATACTCTACCGCCAACATGATATATTGAAAACCATAAGAAGCGGGGAAAAGCCCCATGAAGTCAATCCCCCGAACATAAAAAGGCTCCACTTCTATAATGTTGGTCAAAGTCATCTCATGTCTCTTAGAAATTCCACCGGTTGTTGACAACTATCACAACCACTCAAAAGACATAGCAATCTTTGTAAATAGTTGGCCAATAAAAACCATATTGAAGTACCTTCATGGCCGTGTGGTTGGCTCCAAAGTGGCCTCCATTAAGGGAGGCATGTCAATGATGAATGATGGAGGACCATTCTTCTTGAGCTACACACCGCCGAATCACCATTTCGGCACATCTCCGGTAGAGAAAAGGTTTATCCCACGTATAAAACTTGACATCATGAAAGAACTTCTTTCTTTGATAGCTTAACATGTCCGGAGGTTTAACACCGAAAATAATGAAATTGACTATATCCGCATACCATGGAGAAGTGGCTTGCACTTGTAATGTTTGTTCATCCGGGAAGCTTTCATTAATAGGAACTCCATGATCTTCTCCTTCCACCGGCCCTCAATTCGAGAGAGGTGATCGGCAATCACATTCTCGCATCCTCTTTTATCCCGAATCTCTATATCAAACTCTTGAAGTAATAAGAGCCATCGAATAAGTCTTGGCTTTGCATCCTTCTTGTCAAATAGATATTGGATGGCAGCATGATCGATGTGAACAATAGACTTTGTTCCAACCAAGTAAGGTTGAAACTTGTCATATGCATACACCACAACAAGTAGCTCCTTCTCGGTTGCAGTACAGTTGGCTTGAGCCTAGTCAAGCGTCCTACTCGCATAATAGATCACCCGAAAGATCTTATCACTTGCATCACACATGAGCTCGAAGGGTAGACTCCAATCCGACATTATTAATATGGGAGCACTCAATAATGCCCTCTTAAGACACTCAAATTCCTTCAAACAATCCTCCCAAACTCGAACTTGACATCTTTCTCAAACAAGCGGCTCAAGGGCATTGAATTTTTTTAGAAATCCTTGATAAATCGCCTATAGAAACCGGCATGCCCTAAGAAACTCCTCACAGCTTTCTCATTAGATGGTGGTGGTAATTTCACAATAGCAACAACATTTGCCTGATCCACTTCCAATCTATTAGAAGACACCTTGTGCCCAAGCACAATCCCTTCCTTTACCATAAAGTGACATTTCTCCCAATTTAAGACAAGGTTGGTATCTTCACATCTCTTCAAAACAAGACTAAGATTATGCAAGCAATGATCAAAGAAATTACCAAAAATCGAGAAATCATCCATGAAAACCTCCATCACCATGAAAAATAGCCGTCATGCATCTTTAAAAAGTAGTCGGGGCATTGCATAAACCAAATAACATGCGTATATAAGCAAAGATACCATAAGGACAAGTAAAAGCCGTTTTTTATCCTCGGGAGCTATCATGATTTGGTTATAACCCGAATACCCATCAAGGAAGCAATAAAACTCAAAGCCGGCTAGTCTATCAAGTATTTGATCAATAAAAGGGAGGGAAAAATGATCCTTCCTAGTGGCGGCATTCAACATCCTATAATCAATACACATCCTCCACCCATTTACCACCCTAGTAGCAATAAGACCATTCTTCTCATCCTTCACAATCGTCATCCCCCCTTTCTTAGCAACCACTTGAGTTGGGCTAACCCACTCACTATCCAAAATGGCCAAAATAATCCCGGCATCTAACAATTTCAAGACTTCCTTCCTAAACACCTCTTGCATTATCGGATTTAATCTTATTTGATTTTGCCTTTTAGGCATATACTCATCTTCCATAAAAATCTTGTGCATGCAAATTGAGGGGTTAATTCCCTTTAAATCTGAAATTGACCACCCTATAGCCGACTTATATTCCCTCAAGACTCTAAGTAATTTTTCAAGTTCAATAGGAGAGAGATGGGATGATACAATTACCGGATATGTCTTGTCTTCACCAAGGAAAGCATATTTGAGATGCTCGGGAAGCGGTTTCAACTCTGTGAGGGTCTTCTTATCATCCTCTTCTTCCCCCCTGCTCCTCATCCTTGAGCTTCATGAAACAAGCTTCATCTTTGGGAATTTCTTGCACATAACTCATAGAAGTGGAGTAATCAACTTGTTCACCCTTGATAATGTTCTCAACAAGAGAATGACATGGAGAGGAGTTAAGTAGGCACTCCTCTAATGGGTCCCTTGGAGCTTGAAGCTCTTTCGCATCTATGCAAGACTCTACCATCTTCAACAGTTTGCATTCTTCAATTCCCTTCCTTCCTTCATCTTCATCATGAAATTTAAGGGATCTGAAAATGGAGAATGTGTGATTTTCATCATTCACTCGGAGAATAAGCTCACCTTCTGCCACATCAATTAGTGCTCTACCCATAGCAAGGAATGGCCTCCCAAGGATAAGAGTTATATACTTGTCTTCCGCCATATCTAATACAACAAAATACATCGCGAAGATAAATTTATGCACTTTAACCAACACATCTTCCACAATCCCCTTTGGATAAGATGTGGATCTATCCATCATTTGGAGGGCGATTGTGGTTGGCTTTACTCTCCAATCTCGAGCTTGGTGAAAATAAAAAGAGGCATCAAGTTGATGCTAGCTCCAAGAACACATAAGGTTTTCCCAAACTTGTCTCTTCTAATGTCATATGGAATAGTGAAACTTCCGGCATCCTTCAACTTGGGAGGTGGTTTCCTTTGAAGAACGACACCACTCTTCAGTGAGATTAACCGTCTCAAATTCCGCCAATTCCTGTTCTTGGCCACCACTTCCTTTAAGAACTTTGCTTAGTTGGACATTTGTTTCAAAGCTTCTACAAGAGGGATATTGATGTGCATCTTCTTAAAAATCTCCAAGAATTTGGAAAATTGCTCCTCCACATTGTTTTTCTTCAACCGTTGTGGAAATGTAATAGGAGGCACATCAGGTGGGGGCGGGTGATATGGAGATGACTCTTCCATGGCTTTCTTCCCTTTGTCTTCATTTGTAGACTTGGTGGTCTTGCCACTTGGAATTCGGCTCTCCCCCATCTTAGATGATCCATCATCCTTCTTGTGACTATCTTCCTCAACCGGCATTTTTGGACCTTCATATGAAGTTCCACTTCGGATGTTTATCGCATTGCATTGCTCCTTTGAATTTGTCACCGTATTGCTCGAAAATTGTCCCTTTTGACGTTGAGCATTCAAGGTATTGGAGATTTGCCCCAATTAATTCTCTATCATCTTCAACTGAGTAATACGAGCCTCCACAATTAAGTTGGTTTTCTCCATCCTTGTTTGAGAAATCGTCATGAATTTAAGCAACACATCCTCATGAGGTTAGGCTTCTTCTCTTGGTAAATAACTCCGTTGGTGACCAAAAACCCGGGAGGTGGTTGAATAGAGTTGTTTGGATTCCCATACGAGAGATTTGAATGCACCCCTGGGCCTGGATATCCTCCTTGGTAATTATTTTGGTAACCCCCTTGTTGAGGACGAAGATTACCATAATTCCGGTTGTTTTTGTTGATGTAGTTCACATCCTCAACAAGAAGTTGGGGATCCGGCATAACTTCACTCTTAGGTTAGACAAGAGCATCAATCTTGCTATTGGATCCGAGCTTGAAGTAGAAGTTGAAGCCACCGGCTTTATGATTGTCCTCTATTCGGGCCATTGATAAGAATTCATAGCCATATTCTCAATGATCTCCAAGGCTTCTTGACTATTCTTGCACATCAATGCTCCTCCTACGGCCGCATCCCCAAGTCTTTTTATATCCCCCTTGCATCCATTGTAAAACAAGCATACCTCAGTGTCTTGATCAAAGCCATGATTGGGACACTTTCGAAGCATCTCCTTGAATCGGTCCCATACTTCATAAAAAGACTCTCCATCCAATTGTTGAAATTGGGTGATTTTCGCCTTCAACTTCATGGTCATCCCCGGAGGAAAGAATTTGAGAAGGAATCTTTGCATCATTTCTTCCCAAGTGGCAATTGGTTCCAATGATTGATGCCACGTCTTGGCTTTGTCATGGAGGGAGAACAGAAAAAGTTTGATTTTAAGAACTCTATCCGACACTCCGTTCTTCTTCACTGTGCTACAAATCTCCGAAAATGTAGCTAAGTGAGCATTAGGATCCTCCATCGGATGGCCTCCGTATTGATTGTTTGAGATCATGGATATAAGTTCTGGATTGATCTCAAAGTTGTTTGCATCGATTCCCGGACCATGCGGGCCTCCTCGTTGAATGGTAGGTTAAAACACATTTGTGAGCGGAGGGGGTTGTTCCCAATTCCTTTCCGCCTCTTGGTTCCTAAGTTGTTCTTGAACCAATCTCAATTGCTCTTGGAGTTGTTGAATGATATCTCCACCTTGTCCCTCTATTTGTGGGGGTAATTATTGGTGCATTCTTGCCTCACCTCGATTGCTTCGACAAAAGGCCTCGATTTCCGGGTTCAAAGGGTCGTTTGACAAACCTTTAGACCTTGTGTTCATGAACCTAACAACCACCAAAGATCTAACTTCAAACACTAATAATAGTAAATATAAAAAAATAAAAAATTGCAGGAAAATAGATCTTTAAACTAGAATCAAGCACCGTTTCAAAATATCACACAAATAAACTCAATAGTCCCCGGCAACGGCGCTAAAAACTTGATCGTGCCCTACTTAGACCTCTACCCACAAGTGTATGGAGTGTTGGAATATAGGTGGTGATCAAGGTCGTCTCCCAAAGGAATATGTGGTTAATCGAGTAACTACTCCTATTCGGATTCTTAAACTCTATCTAGACGATGAAAACTTAGTGTGGTGATTAATCCTAGACAGGAATTGAAATAAATCTAAGCTAAGGGAAATAAAGAAGCTAAATGGATGAGAATCTAAGAGAAGATATTCTAGGGGTACACACTAATGATATGCATAAGGATCTGACTTACTTGAGTTTGCTACGGTTAATTACATCTATTTATGAGCAACGTCGGATATAGCCTAACTACCTCTCGGTGAAACCGTGGATTCTAGATTAAGACTATCATCTCCAATTCATCGAAACCTAGAATTCCCAAAAGCCCTTGAGTCTATTGCCTTCACCCGTATCCCACAACATCTCGGTCTATTGGAAAGAGGTGCTCCATGCTCCTAATCTAAGATTAATTCTCAACTCTTGTTTATCGAGTTAGTTCCATGGATAAATTTAAATGGTGATCAATCATTCAAACAATCATCAAAAGCAAGAGCATAAAGAAATAGAGTAGATTAATGATGAACAAATTATAATTCTCGCAAGTGCACGAATCGGTATAGTACCTAATCTAGCAACTCCCGAGGTCGATCTCACAAGGACTCATCTGAGTTCTAATTACTCTAATTATTTAACTATCTACTTGGTCCTAAACTGGGTTTGGTTTATCCTAAATTACGAAATTGAAATAGCAAGAAAGTAGAAAAACAAGTAAAAGCGAAGCAAAGTGGTTTAATGGTTTGGTTTCAAGATTTGATGAAAAGTGCGGAGGTTTAACAATCACTATGCCTAAGATGATCGATTCATTCCCATTCTCTAGCTAGAATTTATGAATTTCTTTTGTTGGTTCATCCACTAAGGCTCTAGGGATTCCGTATGATGGAGGGAGATCTCTAATTTATAATCCTAAGGGTCAATCAAGTGATCATATCATGAACCTAAGGATCGTATTATGCTCAAGGATTTTAGGAACCATTTAAACTATCCCAAACCAATGGTGACAATCTAGACACTTAATTGCAGGTCTAAATAAATAACCGGGTATGATGCGCCGTGTTATCTATTACCAATATTCTTTATAATTATCTAAGATGATGGCCAGTCACATTAAAGAATCAGAGAGAAATCAAAATCAGGCACAACAATTAAGAAACAAAACAATTCATTCATTGAAAAACTAAGGTTTGAATCAATTCATCAAAAACATAGATAATGTTAAACCCCCACACAATGGGATTTAACCACTCATATTCGTAGGAAAACAATCACAAGATATGCAAAAAGTATACATGGAAAATAAGTATCAAAAACCCTAAACAAAACTAAGATACAATTATACAACTTAGAATCTAGCGGATTGATCCTCGCACTTGGTTCTTCGGTTGTAGTATTCGTTCTTCGCCTTGAATCTTGAACGGAGGGATGCCTTGGGTGTTTCTCTACTTTGGAGGGTGGAAAAAGTCGGAATTATGGTGTGTGGTACGAAGGAAAGAAGTCCGGAAGAGTTTATATAGGTTTCGGGCTGAAAAAACCGTTTTTGGACTGTAGAAGACGCGGACCGCGGTCCAGCACAAAATGCGGACCGCGGTCCGACCCCCACGGTTTTTTTAAGTTTTGAGACAGAACGGTACAGACCGCGGTCCACCACAAAACGCGGACCGCGGTCCGCATGCTTCGGCCGAGCCCAATTTTCTGCATTGCCGCATTTTGGAAAAAATGCGATATCTCCTTCGTTAACTGTTGGATCGCCACGAAACTTTGCCACAATGTTCCTAACTCATAGAAATACAATGTGGACAGTGGAGATCGGATTCTAGTATCGTTATATTCGTCTTCCACGCGAGTTTCCAACTGCCTTATTACACGAGCTCCGAAACACGGTTTCTTCAACATCCGGCTTCAAAACCTCTTCATTCTTCATCCAAACAACTCCATCTTTGCCAACAATGCATAAATGGTCATGGTTTCTTTTATTTTGGTGCCAAATACCACCAAATATGCTCAAAATGCGTGAGAAACCTACAAAACCAAAAACCATCGAAAACATACAATTCCAAGCAAAATAAAAGCTAAAAATGAATATAAAACAATGTAAATAAGCTTAAAAAGAACACGATGAGATGATATAAATGAATAAATATAAAGGTGAAGAATGATTACCTTCCTCCTATGTATGTTGTTGTGGCTCACGTGTTAGATCTTCTGATCTGTGTCCCGGCCTTTTTCTCCCTCTCGGTGGTCAGAGGTTTGGAGAAAATGAAGATTATCGTCCCTTTCAATCTCGCGTGTAACGTGAATGATTATGTGTGTGTCTTCTGTTTATGAACAAAATACTAATATATATAGGCTTCAAAAGTCAATATAATATTAATATATTTGTAGCTCATTAATTTAATTATATTTCTATTGGAATTCCACATAATTAGCCCATAATATAATTAATTAATCCACTGGGCTACTAATATTTATCAATTAATTGGCCCAACCAATTAATTCCAGATAAATAATATTATTAAATAATGTAAAAATTACATTAATCTATTAATAATAATTTCCGAGAGACAACAAATAACTGGGCAACTAATTGGGCCAGATCAGGGATCTAATACAAGAAATAAAGCTGGGCCTCAAATTAATTAATTATCTATGCTCAACCCAGAGCAAAATTAATTAATAAACACAGATTCATTCCACTAGAGAATCCGTGCTGACTTACCCCTTTATCCCAAATTGAGCAAGGGCTAGTATTTTAGACGTAATCGATCTCCGTATTTAAGATAGAAATATTCGTTAATTAATTAAGCTCACTGACAGCTTAAATTAATTAACATCTTATATTCCTGAGCAGTACCACTCGACCTTATTAACACACCCGAACTTAATCAACCGGTAGGGTTTAGTATGCTAATATATTTACAAGATAAAGGATAACATGTGCAAATATATATATTTATCAGACAGGAGAATAAAATAGTGGTAGGGACAAAAGACATTGTATACAAGCATAAAATTTGCTTCCAGTATACAAAATCCCAACAATTCTCCCACTTATACTAAAGTAAACTTTAAGTATACAATGTTGTTGGTCCCGAGAGTACGTTCAGGTGTAGAGGGGGGGGGGGGTGAATACACCTGAAAACCGATTTCTCAACTTAAACATGAATAGTCCTTTTCAGGAGGGTGTCGTACTGAACGAGTTCAACATACCAGATAAGATGTTCTGAATCGTGTGGCTGAGTGGATGACTCTACTGAGATCTGCTAACTGACTTAGAGTCAGAATTCAGTATCGTTCAGATAGAGTTCAGTGGTGCGGAATTGTGTAGGCCCAAATTCAGTTGAGTTAGTAAAACGTTTTTATCAAAACAGTTTCAGTAGATTAGTGCAGTCTGTTAAGTTTGCTGAAACTCAGTTGAATGATTTTAAAGATATTTTCAGTATGAACAGTAAATCAATGCAACAGTAAAATAAGGAACACATAACATAGAGATTTTTAAAGTGGTTCGGATCCAACAATCCTACGTCCACTGTCCCGAAAGATCAGGAGGCTATGTATTATACTGAGGTAGTCTCAGTCGGTTTGTACGCTGGACAAACACTGGTCTTGAGATTTATACTGAGCAAGTCTCAGTTTACAAGGTTATCTTGAAAAACTCTCCAACAGTGAAGGAGTCCTTTAACGTAAGGATCAGTTCAGAAGTGAACTCCTTCGTCTAAGCTATAGATTTAAATGGTTGAGCTTAGGTTAGAGGGATAGGGAACAAGGAAGTGGCTTCTAGAATGACGAACAACTGAGCATAAGCTTTGGGTTCGTGTATCGTCGCTTGGATACTAGAGGCTGTATGATTCTAATTCAGCTTGGTTCTCTATGAGCAGAAATGTAGTCTTTCGCCGGAGATTGTTTCTTCGAACTTCTTGCAGAAGACTTAGGCTTTTTCGAATTGCTCGTTAAATGCTCTGTGTGTTCTCTCGTGTATCCGAAGGTTTCTTGTGAGTTCTAGGTGAGCTTCAATTTGTTGGTCCCGAGTGTACGGTCAGGTGTAGAGGGGGGGGGGTGAATACACCTGATTCGATTTCTCGATTTCGAACTCGAACAGTCCTATTCAGGATGATGTCTGACTGAAACAGTTCAGCAGACCAGACAGCTGTTCTGAATCGAGTAAGGCTAAGAGTACTGACTCAGCTGAGATCTGCTAACTGACTACGTCAGAATTCAGTATCTACAGTAAGAGTTCAGTGCGCGGAATAGTGTAGGCCCAAATCAGTTTTTGTGAGAAAACGTTTTAAGTCTCAGTTCAGTAGATTAAGAGTTCAGTATGCTGAGACAGTTGATTGATTTTAAATATGATGTTCAGTATGAATAGTAAAATCAATGCAACGCTTAAGAAAGCAAGAAGAGACACAGGATTTTTAAAGTGGTTCGGATATCGCTCAAATCCTACGTCCACTGTCCCGAATGATCAGGAGGCTATTTATTATCCTGAGTTAGTCTCAGTCAGCTTGCACACTGGGCAAAGCCGCGTCTTGGTTTTTATACTGATCCAAGTCTCAGTTTACAACACTATCAAACTTAAAGTGTTTGACAAACTTCTCCAACAGTGAAGGAGTCCTTATACAATAAGGATTGGGTTCAAATGTGAACTCCTTCGTCTAAGCTATGGATATAACAAGTGAGCTTAGGGTTAGAGGGATAAGGAACGAGAATGTAGCTATCTAGAGCGACGAACAACTGAGGGTTTATCTATAGGTTCGTGTCAGTCGCTTGGATACTAGAAGCTTATATCGGTTCGGCTTGGTTCCTTTTGAATTGGATGTAGTCTTTCGCCGGAGATAACTCGGTTGTTTCTTGCGGAAGACTTAGTCGTTAATATCGCTCGTTTGAATGCTCTCTCGTGTTCTAGGTACGCGCATTCTCTCTTTTTTTAATCTTGAATGATCCCTCTATTTATAGAGCAGAGATTGAAATAGATCCGTTGGAGACGATCTTCTTCTCTCTCTCTCTTTTTGGTAGCAAACGGCTCTTTTGGTGTAGGTAACAGTGTACTTTCCCACCTTTTTAGGTAAAAGGTTGACTGCAGCTTTAGCAGGTGAGAAGACACGTGTATGCTTGTCATTCGTTGAGGTGGATGGAGTGGTTGAGACAACACAAACTTCGAGACATCGAAGCCGACTTCTCTCTTCCTCGTACATGACAATGCCGATTGTCTTTCAAAAGATTCTCGACATCCCGAAGACTATCGCCGTTGCCGAGTCGACCTTGTATTCGGTAGATAGGCTGGCCGAGATAAGTCTACGAAGATCAGCTACGAGTTCGATGAACTACTCCCGCCGAGTTCGGTTCAGCGACTCCCTCGCATATCGCTTGCTCCGCTGAGTCCAAGATATCGAGTCTTTCGCATATCTTGCTCCCGCCGAGTCCAAGATCACCTGAGTCTTCTACACCGGTGCCGAGGCTAATGAGCTACTGAGCGCCTTGACCAGAGCAGAGTGTCTACTGAGTCTGAAACCTCAGAGAAATACGAATACAAAGGAATGGTTCACCAATCAGATAGGGTTTTAGGATCTTCAAATCTTCTCAACAGTTCAGAGCACGAGGCTACTGCGAGCGTGATTCAAGTATAGAAGATAGAGTCATTTCCCACAAGTATGATCATGCCGAGGATTGAATCATCACCCAACAATTTCCCCTTATTTGATGATGCCAAAACCTATCATCTATGTCCTATCAACTATGCTAAACACTAACTTACTCAGAAACAGAGCTCCTTACAAATATTACAAGTAGGATCAGTGGAGTTGTCTGGTAAGTGCTAGACTACCGAGGGAGACGAGGCGGTAACAATTTCCCCCTTTACAATAATTTCCCCCATGCAACAATTTCCCTCTAAGAGAAATAATAACTCTCCGAAAGTCTAGTCTATCGGAGATCTAACCGAGCAAAACCGACAAGTAAATAAACAAAGTGTGTGTGTGTCGGTAATCACTTGATGATTCGAGTGTTAAAGCATAAAGCAAACACGGCTATTTAGACAACAAGTAGTTGTCAGAGCCAAAAGAAGATTTGTATATATATAATAAACAGTTCAGTACATTACAAATCTTGCTAAGCTAAAGGAGAACTAAGAGGGAGAACCCTTAAACTGCTGAATCCTATTCATGAAACCTTGGGATTGATCTTCAGGCAGTGGGACTCCATACATTCTGAACGTGTTCTTCCTCAGCTTCAGGTATTCGGCGAAGTCTGCTGGATCATCTTGTTCTAGTCCTCTGTTCAACGCAACATTCTTCACTTCTTGTTCAATCATTCCGAGATGTACTGAGTCGTCTTGTCTTCTGGGTGGAGGAATGATCCTTGCTTCGAGAACGCCGACTACTACCCCTTCGATTCTTGCTACGTGCATATATGGGTAAAGATCGGGTTCGGTAATGGTCATCCACTCGACATAGGCATCGGCTTTAGACATTTCGAGCCGAATCGCCCGGAAATAATTTCTCTTGATAAACTCTATCTTGGCCGATTCCCATCTCTCGATTGAACCGAATAGGCATCCATTCGTCCGATCTCGGCCATCTATATGTTTTCGGATCGTTTGGCTTCCCGAACCTACGTATCGATAAGGAATGTCGCTTTCGAAGGAACTCTCGGCCCGGCCTCTTGTTCGACGCTTCCCGAGTGCCTCAAGGTCCGCCAAATGTATCCTCTCGTCGGCGGCCTCTATCTCGTCTAGCTTCCTCTCCTCTCGTAGAGATATCTATCCATCGAGCAAAGATTTCTTCAATTTCGCATCTTGCTCTTGAGGCTTCGAGGAGCTTGTTCGATTCGACGGGGGTACTAGATCTAGATTTGGATGTACCTTGCCTTTCGGTACTCTTTCTCGCTTTGCTCCTTTTCTTTTTCTCTCTCCTCTTCATCTCGTTATGATGAGCTTTCTCGGAGGCGCCTAGCGGTTCTCTTTCCTCCTCTCGGATGGGGCTTTAGTCTTTCCTTTGGCGGGCTTAGACTTTGGCTTGTTAGGCCGCTTCGGCCTCTCGCAATTTCTCGCCGCGCCTTCTCATCCGCAGCCTATTTGGGCTTCCTCCTCGCAGATATGTATCTTAATCTCTTTCTTTGGAGGGGTTGGAATTTTAAGCTTCTGTTTGCCCTTGCCTTCTTGAACTCGGTGGTGGAATAGGAGCCTCTTCTTCTTCGAGTCCTCCACCGCTTTGTTCGGCGTACTCAGCAACCTCCTTAATAATGTCTTTGGGAGTCTCGGGTTGCACGAGTAGTCTGGCTGGGGTCCTGAGCCACTTGGGCCGGTTTCAGCTGTGCTCGCAGCCGAAACACCCTGGGCCTCACCCTTCTGAGACTGAGTTTGAGTCAGCTTCTCAGTACTCTTCTTTCCTTCCCTTTTTCCTTCACTTTCCCCCTTTTTAGCATCATCAATGAGCACCGGGGTAGGGACTAGGACTGACTTCTTCAGACTTTTGTAGGAGGTTGACAGCTCATCAAGACGATCGTGGAGCTTAGTCAGAGCCTCATGCAACTCGTTCCTCTCCATGGTAAGGTTTTCCTTGTCTTGCTTGTGAGAGAGGTCAGCTTCCTTGAAGTGTTTCGACTTCTCGGTGATCTTGTCTTCCAAGGCCAGTTGGATATTCTCAAGTCTTTGTTCAGTGGCCTCAGATTGTTCAGTGATAGCGTAAGTATGAGCCAGTTTAGAAGCCAAAAATTCATCAAGTAGCTTGGCTTGGCTCTCCGAAAGATCTTGAGCTGAGCTTCGAATTTGACTTTGCTTGAGCCAACGCTTCGAAATAAGCGCGGAAACATCGGGGGCGGCCGATGAAGAGACGTAAGACTTCAGCCCACGAAGTTCTTTAGTCGTGGCTTGAGCGATCCGCTTCCATGTCCTATGGATAGCCTTCGCAAGATCTCGATTTTTGATCCCTTGGGCAGTTAAGGCTTTTGCCACCGATCGAGATCTCTTTGCGGTCCGCTCGGGCGCCGCTTTGAAAGTCGGCTGCAAAGAAGAGCCGAGCGGGCTCGCCGAGGACGAAGCACCCGGCCTTGGACTTCTCGGGACCAAGGATACCGAGAGGTGGTGCGGTTTCGGCATGGGTATCCTTGTCCTGTGGATGTCCCTCATCGGGCTTTCCGGGGCTCGAATCATCTGGGTGGGTCGTCATGGTCGACCCATCTCGAGGGTCTTTGGGCCGGAGGCGTGTTGTCGATCATGAATCATGGCCGGCATTGCAGCCCTCGGATTGTCCATTGAAGCTGAGGTCTTCGGTGCTACGAATAGCCTATCTCCTCTCTCGGTCTCAATTCCTCTTCATGCGGTGCGCCGACGGGAGTAGTGAAGGACAAGGCGCCGTAGACGAGGCCACTCCCGATATCGCAAAGCAACATGTGGAGCCTTGCTTGTTTTGGCGATGAGCAACAAGTTCGAGTAGTCAAGCAAGCTCCGGAACTAGTTGTAGAATTTCTCGGGATGCTCTGGATATAATCACTGAAGCTTCTATCCCGATTGATTCACCTTCAGATGCAGTCTCAGACTCCAAGTCTATGTGTGAAGTTTGCTCTTCAGTTGGAGGGACTGAGCTGAGTGGAGGGACAGAAAGGGGGCTGTCTAGGCGCTGAATATCTGCGCTCTGAGCTTCAGAAGCATCCCTTTGGTCCCTTTCAGTGGAAACAATATTCTCCACTGACGGAGTCTTCTCAGAAGACTCGGACTCATCAACCAGCTGCATGGGCTGAGTAGTCTTCTCAGGAGCCTGTTCAGCAGGCACTTGTGGAAGCTCCTCAGTAGCTGGCACCTCAACGGCTTTCTTCAGTTTCTTTGCCGGTGCCTTAGGAGTTTTAGCGGGAGGGGTTCTTTTCTTTGTAGGTGTAGCCTGCTGAGACTTTGATTTCGGAGAGACTGCTGAGGGTCCTGACCCTATCTACTGAAGCGCTGCTGTCTTGTTGTGAAATCTGACCTTCTTCACATTGAAGTACTCCTTGTCACTGTAGGTGATAGGCTCAGATCCACATAAATCTTCGATCATAATGGACAGTTTGAGTCCATACAGCAATTTGCCCTTTGCGCTCAGCATGTTCGATGCTTTGTCGAACTTAGCAGCCTGAGCCATGAATTCTCGGAGAAAGAACTCCGTCCAATTTATCTGGGCTCGGTCGTATATGGCCATCATCATCTGAATCTTAGGCCTCGACACCTAGTCAAACGACCCTGCTTGGCTTGTCAGTAGCTGCGTCACTATATAGGCAAGTGCCCTGAACTGAGGCAACATGCTGTTCTTCGGAAAGGCAGCTCTGAATGTAGTGGGCTTTCCACAGAAGATGGTAAGGTATTCATCAACTTGGTCGTCTCTGTACCAGACTGTACTGGTTCCTTCGGATGGCAGATCAAAATTCCGCTTCAAGGCATCCTTGATGGACATCTGCTTCAGCTCCATAGTGGCGTTTTGGATAGAATGGGTAACAAACCTTGCCACTACGTCTCCAGACACTGCGTCTGAGTTCAAGTACAGCTCTGCAACTTGTCTCGGGAAGAAGAACGAAGGCCTCCTAGACAGAAATTTCTCCAGCCCTGACTCGCGCAGAGCTGAGAAGATCTCATCCATATACTCCAGATCGCATGAATAGAAATCCATGGTGGGTTCAAACCACACGCGATCCTTCTCCAGAATTTTCTGTATATCCGCTGGAGATATCATTGAGATATTGGTTTCCGCCATTGTACCTGTTACATGAAGTTGTTATCAGTATCGATTTCTTTTTTTTTTTTAAATAAACCCTTTTATATATGATACTAATCAATAATGATCAACACATAAGAAACTACATGTAGGCATACCGAGAATTTGATCGAGGTGAAAATAAGCAAATGAGGGTTTTTGCACAAAGGTATTCTCGGATTTTTGGAGGTAAGATATGATCGAAATGTTAAGTGCGAATATGGCGGTTCTTAAGATTTGATCTAAATATGTACATGTCTAGAAGATGAACAGGTTATCGATCTAAGGCCGAGTTTAAACCTACTTTATGAGATGGACGGTTAAGATTCAATATTATAAAAGGTAATGATCACAAAAGCCGTCTAAGTCAATGCAAGTTGTAAACATGCCTAAAGAGTAACTATGATAAGACATGCATTTAATGTGCACAGAGTTCAGCAAAGTTGTGCATAGAATGTCGTGTATTAAATGTAATCTGTTATCAATAAATGACAAACTAAGAGATATTTAAATCATGCTGAATCTCCATAATAAATGCTTATCATTGTTGCATTAGATACTAGAGTGGAGATACGCAAACCTGTCAGCTGAACATAGTAGTCACCGATACCTCGTGTAGATGGTTTTTCGAATCTCTACGTCATCGAACTTACTCAAGATCGAGAGTGATCATTCCCCCTCACCGGAATGTTCCTCTCCCGAAACCTCTTATTACCGGCCCGGGGTCGGTAGGGTCCAGCAGAGACCTAGCTCTACCGAAAGTTCTCTTCGAATGCGGATTCGGCTAGAGGCTTGGTCGAGTATATCGCCCTTTGTTTGTCGGTATGGATCTTTTCCATTTCGATATCCTTCTTTTCGACATGGTCACGAATGAAGTGATGTCGATGTCCACGTGCTTGCATCTTGTGTGAAGAACAGGATTTCGAGTGATTGCAATAGCACCGGCATCGCCGCAGAAGATCGGCACTTCATTCCGAATGACGTCATAGTCTCTCTCCTTTGTCTCTCGGCCAAAGGATTTGGGCGCAACAACTTCCAAGCAGCCATGTATTCGGCTTCGGTAGTCGACGTGGCCACCGAGTGCTTGTTTCTTTGAAAACCATGAGATCAGCTTGCTGCAAAGGAATTGACACGTTCCTGAAGTTGATTTTCGGTCTATTCTACATCCTGCATAGTCAGCATCAGAATAACCAGTTAGTTCAATATTATCATCAGCTGGATACCATAAACCCATGTCAAGTGTTCCTCGTAGATAGTGGAGAATCTTCTTTGCTGAGTCCATATGACTCGCTTGGGATTCGCTCGAAATCGGCTACGCACACCTACAAAGATAAGTTATGTCGGGACGAGTAGCTGTTAGATATAATAAAGAGCCAATTATAGCACGGTATTCAGTTTGATCAACTGATACTCCCTCTTTGTCAAGATCTATCTTCATATTCGTGTTCATCGGGATCTTGATAGGTTTGCTGGATGTACAGCCGAATCTTTTGATGAGGTCTCGAGTGTATTTGCCTTGGTTGATGAACGTTCCCTTTTCGGATTGCTTGACTTGAAAACCAAGGAAGTAGTTCATTTCACCCATCATTGACATCTCGAACTTATCCTTCATCATCTTTTCAAATTGCTGACACATAATGACATTCTTCGAACCGAAGATAATGTCATCCACGTAGATCTGCACAAGTAACAAGTCTTCTTCCAGTCGAATGCTGAATAGAGTGAGGTCTACTGTGCCTTTCTGAAAACCTTTCTGAAGAAGAAACTCAGACAGGGTATCGTACCAAGCCCTGGGTGCTTGTTTTAACCCGTATAGAGCCTTCCCGAGTCTATATACTTGATGTCCCCTTTGAAAGCCGGGCGGTTGTTCCACATAGACTTCTTCTTTCAAGACGCCGTTCGGAGAACGCAGACTTCACATCCATTTGATAAACTACGAATCGTTGATGTGTTGCGTAGGCCGGGAATAGTCGATTGCCTCCAATCTTGCAACCGGAGCAAACGTCTCATCGAAATCTATCCCTTCGACTTGACAGTAGCCTTTAGCCACGAGTCTTGCTTTGTTCCTTACTATAACGTTGTTTTCATCTCGCTTGTTTTTGAAGACCCATTTGGTTCCAATGACATGTTGATGCCGGGGTCTGTCTACAAGCTCCTATACTTCGTTTCTCGTGAACTGATTCAGCTCCTCCTGCATAGCAACAATCCAGTCAGCATCTTTAAGTGCATCCTCAATATTCTGAGGCTCTTCAGTAGACAAGAAGCAGGAAAATAATGCGCTTTCTCCTTGACAGAATCTGGATCTTGTCTTGACATGTGCTGAAGGATCTCCAATTATAAGATCAGCAGTGTGAGCATCTAGCCACGATCTACGATGTTTTAACTCTTCATTTGAAATTTGTTCAACACAGATAGTAGGTGAGTTAGGCATTTCAGTTGTACTATTCTGAGATTGAAGAATTTCAGTGGTAAGAGTATGATCTACTCGAGTCACCGAGGTTCGGGGGCATTCGGCTCGGGAACATTACTAGACGTTCCCCCCCCGAGTTGTTATTCTCGGTAGTGTTGGTCTCGATTACCTCTACGGTTTCCTCATCGACCTGAGTTACCCGGGATTGATTCCGTTCGGGAGAATCAATCTCGCTCGCCTACTTGCTCGGTGGTTGAGATTCGGTAGAGTTGTCTTCGGTTTCTTCGTCCGAATCATCATCCCAACATAGGCTGGATCTTTTCGATTTGTCTTTTAAGCTTAGATCCCGTAGCCGCTTCGATGTCCTCGGATTCGGAATTTGAGTTATTGCTCCTGTCTTCGATAGCAAACTCGTTAAAAACAACATGAGGGCTTTCCTCCACGCAAAGAGTCCGATAGCCGAATACTCTGAAAGCTTTGCTGACCCGAGAGTATCCTAAGAATACTCCCTGATCTGACTTGCTATCAAAAGTCTTCAGCTGATCTTTCCCATTATTGTGGATAAAGCATGAACAACCAAAAATATGGAAATAAGATAGAGAAGGCTTCCTGCCGTTCCATAGTTCATATGGTGTCCGCTTAGCTTTGCTTTGTCGGTAGAGATCTATTCGAGTATAACATGCGTATCGGTAGCTTACGCCCGGAATTTGGTTGGGAGTCCCGAGTCTGCGAGTAGAGTCCTAGTTTGCCTCTTTTAGAGTTCTGTTCTTTCGTTCAGCAACTCCATTCTGCTGAGGTGTGCGTGCAGCTGAAGTCTCATGCTCTATTCCTTCTACTTTGCAGAACTCCTTTACCATGGAATTAAGGAACTCAGTTCCTCTATTTGAACGTATTTTTCTGATCTTGGTGTTCTTTTCGACACTGAGCTTTTTCAGAAGCATTGGTAACTCTGTTTTGACGTCGGACTTGTTGGCAATGAATATGACCCATGTGTAGCGCGAGTAGTCATCTATGACCACTAATGCATATTTTTTACGCCTACGATCGTCATCGGGGAGACCGGACCGAACAAATCCATATGTAGCGTTGAAGAATTCCATTCGTGGAAGGCGATGGAACCGGAGGATTTTGATTCCTTGTTTGCTTTCCCTTCAGACATGCTTCACACTGAGTGTCTTTGCTGAATACTTCATTCGGCAGTCCCCTTGCTAGAGTGTTTCTTGCAAGCTTGTTGAGCGTCTTAAAGTTGAATGGCTGAGTCTTACGTGCCATAGCCACCCCGTGCGGTTGTCATTCTTCGCCAATAAGCAAGCTTCGAGTTCGTTGAGTTCCGATCGACCACATATATGTTCTTTCTGCGCGAACCGATAACACTTGTTTTCCCTGTGGATTTATCAATAACATCACGAAAACCGGCGTAAAAAATCACTCTATTTGAGTTATCACAAAATTGACTAACAGAGAGAAGATTATCTTTGAAGTCCTTCAACATATGATACTCTTGGAACTTTGGCGAGTTCCTATGCTTTGAGTGTTCCATATCCTCTCGTGTAGCCTTTGGCATTGTCTCCAAACTCATTCGGGTCCTTCTTCGGTGATATAATTCTTGATAGACTCCTTTGGTATGTCATGTGTCTTGAGCATCCGCCGTCCACATACCATGGGTCTTTACGCACCTGCAAAACGGAATTATATTCGGGTACCCTTTATTTTTGATTTTGGGTCCTTAGATGTTAGTTTTCATAACCCAAATCTGTCTAACAACCCCGGTGGTTTCGGACATCTTCTTTCCACTAGAGTCAACATATCGACCACTCGGACCGGTCAAAGGTGACTTCGAGGCTTCGAGGTTCGGGAGTCCCGATCTTCCGAGTTGGTGGACTCGCCGACCTTAGCCTTACGTGTGGCTTTCTTTTTCTTCGACCTTTGGAGCCTCTTCGACTATAGGTTCATAATAGTATGACCCATACCGATTTGGATGTGTCGGCTTTGGAGGTCCATACTTGATCCGCCAATTTTGATTTCTTTGGTTCCCCCTTGACCGAACCGGGGTTTCTTGGCACCGATCTTCTTGTCGGAATGCCGATGTGTGGGATGAGGTGCTTTCATCTTCTGTTTGTTCTTTGCTAGGGGGTTCAGTATATTTGCGTTCATAGTCTCCCCTTGAACAAACCTATCAGCAAGCCGTACTTCTGAGTGTACTGGGGCAGATGAGGAAGCTCCCTGGCTGAATCCAAGTCCTTCCTTGCGGTGCTTTGGCTTATTGCTTGCTAGCATAGCTTCTAATTTCTTCTCGGCACCCATGTACCTCTCGGTCATCGGGCTCCTCCGGACATCATCACTCTTCTTCGGTGTGTCGTGCTCGGTCCGAAGTCCCGACATTTCTTGCTTGACGCAGACTCGGTTCGATATCTTTCGAGTCAAGTCATTGGTCAAAACCGAAATCCGATCTTCTTGATGCTGAGACTTGGCCATCGGAGAGTTTATTTCCTCCCCGAGTCTCAACACAAGTCCTTCGGCCTCGCAGCAACCCGACTCTCCCGAGAAAGTCTCGATTCTCTATTTTCGGGGTATCCAACTCCCCGAAGAGTCTTGCTGAGCTGTGAGACTCATCCGAAATTGTTCGTCGAGCAGTTCTTCGTATGCGGTTGCGACGTCCAAATTCTCATCTGCACCTGAAATAGTGTCGTGTGTGCAGTGTGAAGAGGAGTTAAGTGGTTCATGAGAATTTACCTCATCCTCTTCGCCTGCCATCATGCACTTTTCAGCTGATTCTTCAGCTTCAAGCTCTAAGGCAATGAAAGCTGCTTCATCGTCAGATGAATCCATAAAAGGAGTCGACCTCTTCGAGTCGTCCGAGATTTCGCCCGACTATGTAGGATTGTCTTTTCTGGGCAAATTTCTCTCTCCTTGCCTTACGTGCTGCACGTTCAGCACTACTGAGCTCAGGACAATCATACTGATAGTGTCCCGGCTTCTTGCAGTTGTAACAAGCGATGACTCTTTCTTCCTTGCTTTCGCTATTCTTTGATGGTTCTGAGTCATCTTTCTTTCTGCATTCAGAAGATTGTGAGTCAGGAGTGTGTTTCGACATATAATTTGACTTACCTTTCGTTTCCCGATAGGCTTTAGTCACTTTTTCTGCGTCGCTCCTTCTCCTTTCGATACTTTACGACGAGCAGCGCATACTTACGAGCGAGACTTCCTTCTTGTAGATCATTGAGTGAAGGTTCAGTCTTACTCGTCGTTTTGCTCGTTGCTGGAGATGTTGTGCTGACTGATGCTTTGAAAGCATGGTCAATTTTTGTGTCAGCTTCAGCTCTCTGCTTTCTTTGAGGTCTGTCGAACTCAAACTCCTCTGCCTGTAATTCTGAAAAGATATGGTCAGGAGACACAGCATCTAAGTCAGAATGTCGCAATAGAGTGGCAAAAGGTGTCCAGTGTCCGTCCCGGCGGTGCCCTCGGAATCTTCGATTCATCTCTCGGTTCTTCGAATGTCTTTCCCAGCCCATTGATAGAGTTCATCAGATTGGTAAATCTGACGTTCAGATCTTCGATTTTGTCACCGGGCATGAGAGACAAGCTTTCCAACTTTTGGAGTTCCAGCGCTAATTTGTTGGCTTTAATCTTCTGAGTCCCTCGACTCAGTAGCGCAAGAGCATCCCAGAGTTCTTTAGCAGTCTTGCATTCCTGAACCCTGCCAAGATGAGAATCACTAAGGGTGGTTAGTATAGCATTCCTGGCGACACGGTCTAAGTTGTGAAGCTTCTTCTCCTCAGGAGTGAAGAGACTTCTGTCTTTGGGAATCTTCTTCCCGGTCACCATTCCTCCTCCTTGAGCTTGGTCCTGAGTTACGACACTATCAATCATAGGAATGATAGGTCCATCTTCAAGCACTTCAGTCATACTGTCATGGAGGGATGTCAGATGTGCTTCCATTCTGACTCGCCATACTCCATAATTCTCCACCGAGAACATGGGTACCATCCTTATACCTGACATATCAGCCATGAAGAATATAGATATGAATGTAGAGTGATATGCAGTGAAAAAAAAAACGTTTTCCCTAGGATCCGTTCGAATAGACCAGTCTCAAAGATAACAAGAGTCAAAGAACTCAAGCTCTGATACCAATTGTTGGTCCCGAGTGTACGGTCAGGTGTAGAGGGGGGGGGGGTGAATACACCTGATTCGATTTCTCGATTTCGAACTCGAACAGTCCTATTCAGGATGATGTCCGGACCAAACTGATTCGGGCAGACCGCACAACTATTCTGAATCGAGTAAGGCTAAGAGTACTGACTCAGCTGAGATCTGCTAACTGACTACGTCAGAATTCAGTATCTACAGTAAGAGTTCAGTGCGCGGAATAGTGTAGGCCCAAATCAGTTTTTGTGAGAAAACGTTTTAAGTCTCAGTTCAGTAGATTAAGAGTTCAGTATGCTGAGACAGTTGATTGATTTTAAATGTGATGTTCAGTATGAATAGTAAAATCAATGCAACAGTTAAGAAAGCAGTAAGAGACACAGGATTTTTAAAGTGGTTCGGATATCGCTCAAATCCTACGTCCACTGTCCCGAATGATCAGGAGGCTATTTATTATCCTGAGTTAGTCTCAGTCAGCTTGCACACTGGGCAAAGCCGCGTCTTGGTTTTTATATGCGATCCAAGTCTCACTTTACAACAGTATCAAACTTAAAGTGTTTGACAAACTTCTCCAACAGTGAAGGAGTCCTTATACAATAAGGATTGGGTTCAAATGTGAACTCCTTCATCTAAGCTATGGATATAACAAGTGAGCTTAGGGTTAGAGGGATAAGGAACGAGAATGTAGCTATCTAGAGCGACGAACAACTGAGGGTTTAGCTATAGGTTCGTGTCAGTCGCTTGGATACTAGAAGCTTATATCGGTTCAGCTTGGTTCCTTTTGAGCTGGATGTAGTCTTTCGCCGGAGATAACTCGGTTGTTTCTTGCGGAAGACTTAGTCGTTAATATCGCTCGTTTGAATGCTCTCTCGTGTTCTAGGTACGCGCATTCTCTCTTTTTTTAATCTTGAATGATCCCTCTATTTATAGAGCAGAGATTGAAATAGATCCGTTGGAGACGATCTTCTTCTCTCTCTCTCTTTTTGGTAGCAAACGGCTCTTTTGGTGTAGGTAACAGTGTACTTTCCCACCTTTTTAGGTAAAAGGTTGATTGCGGCTTTAGCGGGTGAGAAGACACGTGTATGCTTGTCATTCGTTGAGGTGGATGGAGTGGTTGAGACAAAGACAAACTTCAAGACGGATCGAAGCCGACTTCTCTCTTCCTTGTACATGACAATGCCGATTGTCTTTCAAAAGATTCGACGATCCACGAAGACTATCTGCCGTTCTTTGAGTCGGCCTTGTATTCGGTAGATAGATCGCCGAGATAAGTCTATCGAAGATCGGCTCCGAGTTCGATGAACTACTCCCGCTGAGTTCGGTTCAACCGACTCTCTCGATATCTTGCTCCTGCGAGTCCAAGATATTGCGAGTCTTTCGATATCTTGCTCCTGCTGAGTCCAGTATCATTGAGTCTTCTACACTGGTGCTGAGGCTGATGAGCTACTGAGCGCCTTGACCAGAGCAGAGTGTCTACTGAGTCTGAAACCTCAGAGAAATACGAATACAAAGGAATGGTTCACCAATCAGATAGGGTTTTGGGATCTTCAAATCTTCTCAACAGTTCAGAGCACGAGGCTACTGAGCGTGATTCAGTATAGAAGATAGAGTCATTTCCCACAAGTATGATCATGCTGAGGATTGAATCATCACCCAACACAATTTGATTTATCCCTCTATTTATAGAGAAGAGATTAGGATAGATTCGTTGGAGACGACGATCCTTTGTCTCTCTCTTTTGGGTAGCTAACGGCTCTTTCGAAGTATGGTAGCAGTGTCCTTTCCCTCCATTTCTGGAAAGTTGTTGACTTGCGGCTTTAACAGATATAGGACAGGTGGCTGCTTGTCATTGGTCGAGGTTCAGAAAGTGGTTGAGACAGAACAGACTTCAAGGAGATCTGAAGCTGACTTCTCTCTTCCTCGTATTGACTCTGCTGATTTGACTTTAGAGATCTTGATACTCAGAAGACTGTCTGGCCATTGCTGAGTCTGATCTCTGATTCAGTAGCATGCTCCTGCTGAGTCGGCTCTACTGATGATCAGCTCTGAGTTCAGTGAACTTTCCACAGACTCCTTTCGGCATATCTTGCTCCCGCCGAGTCCAGTATCACTGAGTCTTCTACTTCTGGTGCTGAGGCAGATAATCTACTGAGTGCCTGAACCAGAGCAGAGTATCTGCTGAGTCTGAAACCTCAGAGACAAAAACAGATTACAACAGAAAGGTTCACCAATCAGTATAGGATTTTGGGATCTTCAAATCTTTAGTAAGTTTTCAGAGCACATGGCTACTGAGTTCGTTATCAACTGAGAAGACTGAATCATTTCCCAATGTTTGTGCTGTTGCTGGGGACTGAATCATCACCCAACATTTTCCCCCTATTTGATGATGCCAAAACCTATCAATCTAACAGCTAATCCTAACACGATGACTTATCAGAAACAGAGCTCCTTACAAAATATTACAAGTAGGATCAGTGGAGTTGTTCTTCAAGTCCTAGACTACTGAGGGGATCAGGGCAGAAAATCAGAACCCATACAGAATCTAATCAACATTTTCTCCCTTTCTAACAATATTTTCCCAAACACTAAGCAGTCTATCAGAATCTAGCTAAGCAAAAACTGATAATAAATAATATCAGTGAGTGTGTGAGTCAGTAATCACTTCAGTGATTCTGAGTGTTAAGCATAAACAAACACGACTATTCAGACAATAAGGAATTGTCAAAGCCAAAAGCAGAGATGTTATATATATGAGCATTTCAGTACAAGTACATCCTCTGCTATACTAAAAAGATCAAAAGAAAGATACAAGGAGAATACAGAAGCAAGAATCATTTGAACTGCTTAATCCTGTCTTTGAAGTCCTTTGATTGAGTTTCAGGAAGCGGCAGTCCATACATACGATAAGTGATCTTCCCCAGCTTCAGTATCTCAGCGAAGTCAGCTGGGTCTTCTTCATCTAGGAATTTTTCTTCAGCAACGTCCTTCACTTCTTTCTCTATCACTCCATAATATATAGATCCGTCTAGTCTCTGCGGTGTGGCAGGATTCTGGGAGTTGGTACTCTGACTTCAACTTCATCCTTAACAGCTTTTTGAAGTCTGGCATACATCTCCAAGTCAACTCTCATGATCCATTCACTAAATGCCGCTGTCTTGTGCTTCTCAGCCCAGAATCTCCAGAAATAGTTCCTCTTTATGAATTCAGCTTTCAGCGCTTCCCACCTCTGAGTGACTTCCCATGACATCCATTCATCCACTCTTGGCCATCTGTAAGTCTTGAGATCAGTAGGCTTCCTGAACTTCCTGTATCTGTAGGGAATGTCAGCCTTTTCAGGGATCCTATGACTCGCATCTTTTTCAGTCCTTAGCCTAAGAGCTTCGAGGTCAGCATGCCTTATCCTCTCTCTGGCTGCTTCTATCTGTCTGGCCTCTTCACCTCTGTATAAGTGCCTCTCCATCTGAGCCCAGATTTCATCCATTTCTTGGTCTTGTGCCTTCGAGGCAACATAGGAGGGCTTGTGAGGTGGCTCTTCTTTTGAGTCAGCAGGTGTGGATGATTTATCTTTAGATGTTCCCTGCTGCCCAGTTGACTGCTGCTGCTGCTGCTCCTTCTCTTTCTCTTTGTCAGCTTCGTCACTGAGCTTGAGTGTTCTAGGAGGCTGCCTAGCTCCAGTCTTCTTGCCTCCAGCTGGAGCCTTTGTTTTGCCTTTAGCAGGCTTCTTCTTCGGCTTATTCGCGGCTTCAGCTTCGGCTATCTCCCTAGCCAATTTCTCATCGGCTGCTATCTGAGCCTCCTCCTCCGGAGTAATGTACCTCCTGGGTCCTTTCTTCTTGGAGGGAGGGGTTGGAAGCTTCAGTACTTTCTTGCCTTTTCCGGCAACTGGAGGAGGAAGAGGAGCTTCTTCCTCTTCTGACTCCTCGTCGGCATACTCAACAACTTCTTTAATAATGTCTGAAGGTGTTTGTGTTGCTTGAGTTGCGACTTCAAGCACATGGCTACTGAGTTGCGACTTCAAGCACATAGGGTTTTGGGATCTTCAAATCTTTAGTAAGTTTTTGAGCACATGGGCCGCCGAGTTAGTTATCAACTAAGAAGACTGAATCATTTCCCAATGTTTGTGCTGTTGCTGGGGACTGAATCATCACCCAACAAATGTGTCAGTTCTAGGTACAAACTAGTACTCAACTATGTCTCAGCTATCTTTCCTATCTATCACTGCATCTTCTCCTACTTATACAAAAGTTTCTGTAGTCCTAAGTGGGGGGCATCTCTACCACTACTAAGCCACGAGCATGCTTCTCGTAAGTCAGGAGTGGTAAGCTCTTTGTGAAAGGATTAGCTAGATTGACTTCAGTTCCAATTTTGTCTATCACCATGTTTCCTCGATATACGAATACTCGTATAATGTGGTACTTCGTGTCTATGTGTTTAGAAACCCTGTGAGACCTAGGTTCCTTAGAATTTGTCACTGCACCCGCATTATCATAATAAATCGTGATCGCCTTAGGCAAATTCTGAACAATATCAAGATCCAGGAGGAAATTCTTGAGCTAAACTACCTCTTTCGAAGCTTCTGAAGCAGCCACATACTCTGCTTCTATGGTTTAGTCCGCAATGCATGTCTGCTTTGCACTCCTCCATGAAATGGCTCCACCTCCCAAGGTAAACACATAACCCGAGGTAGACTTCGTCTCGTCTCTGTCAGCCTAGAAATCCGTGTCTATATAACCCAAAGACACTAGACTGTCTGACTGGTAAACAAGCCTATAATCTCTAGTCCGTTTAAGGTACTTGAGAATATACTTGACCGCAGTCCAGTGTTCCTTTCCAGGGTTAGACTGATATCTTGAGACCATGCCTACAGCATATGAGATATCTTGTCTCGTACAAAACATCGCATACATGAGGCTACCGACAGCGGAAGCATATGGTACAAGCCTCATACTTTCTATCTCTTCAGGCGTTTTAGGGCACTGATTCTTGGATACAAAAATGCCATGTCTGAAAGGTACTGAACCTCTCTTGGCATTTTGCATGCTAAAACGAGCAATAACAGTGTCAATGTAGGACGCTTGTGACAAGTTTAACATCCTTTTCTGGCGATCTCGGATAACCTTGATCCCAAGGATGTAAGCAGCTTCACCTAAGTCCTTCATTTGAAACTGCTCGGATAACCACGTCTTTGTTGGGATTTTGTATACTAGAAGCAAATTTTATGCTTGTATACAATGTGTTTTGTCTCTACCACTATTTTATTCTCCTATCTGATAAATAAATATATTTGCACATGTTATCCTTTATCTTGTATAGAAAGTTAGATTTGTGTGGTGTGTCGGGTATCATAGAAGACAACACATATTGGTTGAACTGACAAGATATAAACAGTTATCACAACTGAGACAACTTCAGGATAAGTTGTCGGTTTAAGCTGCAGTTTAGATAAGAAGTGGCTTGTCTTATCTGCTTGTCTTTGCTGGTACACTGAAGGTGGTGTATTAAACGGACTAGAGATTATAGGCTTAAGTCCATGAATAGACTTCTTAAGCTTCCAAACTAGATGCTCTTCGCCCTCCTTCACATAACCATCATGTTGTTTCATGTAGATGCTCCTACCTTTTTAAAGGTGACCGTTTAGGAATGCGGTTTTGACCGAACCATCTCTAAGAGAGTTCGGTTCCTTCTCTCTGACACATCGTTCTGTTGAGGCGTACCCGGTGCTGTCAGTTGGGATGTAATCCCACATTCTGTCAAGTAGTCCTTGAACTCATTGGATAGGTATTCCCCACCACGATCAGATCGCAGTGTTTTGATTTCTTTACCTAACTTCTGCCTTGAATTCCTTAAAGGTTTCAAAGCAATCCGACTTGTGGTGAAGAAGTTAAACATATCCATACCTCGAGTTATCGTCAGTAAATGTGACGAAGTACTCATACCCTCCACGAGCTTGTGTAGACATAGACCCACACAAGTCAGAATGTATCAAAATTAATACTTCTGTGGCTTTATAACCCTTTTCCTTAAAAAGCCTAGTCATCATCTTTCCTTCCAAACAGGTTTCGCAAGTTGGAAATGGTTCAACTTGGAGAGACTCCAATGATCCATATTCCACCAACCTTTGAGTCCTGTTAAGATTGATGTGACGTAGTCTTAAGTACCACATTTAAGTTTGGTTTACCTCAGAAGACTCTTTCCTCTTCTTAGGATTTGATGATGAGGAAGCAATATTAACAGAACTACATGGTTTACAAGTAATTGTATATAAAGATCCGTTTAATGGTCCACCACAGATAAAATCATCGTCTTTCATGATAGAAACTTCACTATCAAAACTTGATTTATAACCATCCATGATGCAGAGTTTTGAAACAGAAATAAGGTTTCACCTAAACTCATACACATATTAAACTTCTTTAAATACTAAAACAAAACTATCAAAAGATAGATTTAAATCTCCAATGGCAATTGCAGGTACTTTCGATCCATTGCCCATTGAGACTACCACCTCACCATTGCTCAATTGCCTTTTCTGCAAGAAACCTTGCAAGGTGTAACAAACATGATCAGTTGCCCCCGAATTCACTACCCATTCGTGGGTAGAAGAGGAAACCAGAACAGTTTCAGTTACAAGAGCGACTCGCGTCTCTTTTTATTTTGCCTTGACATCTGGATTATAATTATTCCAGTTTCCTTTCTTACCACTTTTGAAGAACCTCCTTTCTCCTTTGACATTCGTATGCCGCCGGTAAGGATCGTCTTCTTACTCTCACTGCTCTTCTTGAATTGACCACCCTTTCTGTTTTTTTCTGGTTTCCGCCTTTTTGAGGTTTCCTTGAACTACTAGGGATATTCAAGACTTGAGCACTCTTGCCCTTTCCTATAACCTCTTTGACCGCCACCAAAGATTTGAGTAACATACTCATAGTAAACTCGTTCTTAGACATAGCGGTCCTAAAGCAGAAGTTCTCATAGGACCTTTGCAGAGCATTCATTGGGAGAGGTAAGATATCTCTTCCACTCTATGAAATTATATAAAATTGTTAAACCCGTTAGGGTTTGGTTGGTGAGACTGTTTAGGAACTCGAAATTTTTTTGAACAGACATATCTGAAAAATATGATTTAAAAGCATGTATAAAATTATTATTTGCACATAATTTGTAATTAATAATCATTGTAACCTTTTGTAAAATCAGTGATATTAAAAACCTCGAACAGCTCTAGGAATTCCACTAGCAAGCCACGCAGGTGGACGTTTACTAGCGTAACCAAAAACTAAGCTATTTACTTAGCTCTTTAATTCCAATCCACGTCTAGGATCTTAAGACGAATGGAATTAATAATTCCATATTCTGGACCATGTCACTGTTAAAACGCGGGAAGGGACTTCGAGGGAAGTGAATTGTACCTGCGGTGATATCTAAGCATTGACCATTAATTTGACCAAAATAGAATCAAATTCTCGAAATTGACATACTTACTCGAACCATGACGCATTCAATTTGATCTAATTAGCCATCCTATTTAATTATTATCTTCTAGAGTACTCGTGTTTACTAGGCACGCAAGCCACGTAGGTGGATGTTTACGGCTTCGCTCCCACTACTCAATAGTAATCAAATATTGTTTTGGAAAACTCATCTCACAAAACTTGTAGCTCAAAGATGCAAGCAAGCCACGCAGGTGGACGTTTACTCACATAATCTTACTACTTTTGTGTAGAGTCCAATTAATGGAGGTCCAATTAAGTGTTTAATATCCAATTTAATGGAATCTAATTAAACATTTAATTTAAAGTTGCTTAGTCTTTTTATTCAAAAGGTTTGTTACGAATCATGCATCATCACATAATTCCTAAAGCATTCAATTTCTAAACGCACATAATAAAACGTGCTCGCAAAAATTAAAACATGCTTAATAACGACATAAATCTAATTTACATGCTTTTCTAAGCGCAATTAATCACATAATCGCATGTTAAAGCATAATAATAAATAAATGCGCAAATAGGAAATTTAAAACGTCGTTATCGGGATTTAAAACATGTAATTCCTAACTATTACATAGCCCGATCAAAATACAGCTCTTCGATCTTCAAAATCTTCAAATCTTGAAACTGCATCAAAAACCGCATCGTCGCCACGTCATCAGGGGTCTGCCATGTGGCAGACACGTGTACGCCTGGTCAGTAAGGGCTGACGTGGCGCGCCACGTCAGCGCGTCACATCAGCATCGTCTTCTTCATCCAGCACGCCGCCGCTCCAGGCCGCGTGATAGGGGGGCTCGTCCGCGGTGTCGCCGACCTATCCCAGCCTCGCGCCGCCGCCTGTCGCGGCGGGAATCAATGCCTGCGCGCGGCCGCACTTCCGACAGCAAACGTGCGGCTGCCGCGGCCTCTACGGCCCGGTGCCGCCGTATTCGTTGTCTCCTACCGCCCTTAGGAACGACCCACATGTTTGGGCGACCTGATTCCGGTGATAATTCTGTGACAGGAATCAAGCGAATTTCGCATTCCGTCGCCGGCGAGCTTCGCTGCTCAAATTCGTATTCTCCGAGCTGCGATTCGATCAATTGAAAGAGGGGAAACATAATTGGAACACTTACGACCACCGTGTAACAGATTCCGGCCGAGATTAGTTCCTCAATTTCCCGAATTTCAAATGATTCGCCGGAACGAATTCATGACGAGCAGCAAACTTCAGACGTCAATTTCGATCACATCCGGGATCGTATGACTCCTTACGACCTATTGACGTGAAGTTCATAAGACGAGGAATCCATAGGTTCAAGCCAATCGTCAATCTGATGCCGGACCTGCCAGGAATCGCAACCGTAAGATGCGGCAGAACCCTATCCCAATTAGGGTTTTCGTCCAATTTGGGGCTTTTCTGGACAACACGACCACTTCTCCTTTCCGACGCTATTCCGGACAAACCAGAAATCAGAATGAGTCGTGCGACCTATCCAGACGAAGCTAACAAAAAAATGAACAAGGCGGCATGCGCCCCCACGCGCCTCTTGAAGACGACGTTCGTGTTCTGCTAGAAACTAGGGTTTCGCCCTTTTCCGTCCTTATGCACCGTTGTGCCTCGATTTTCATGCATCACGGACCAAAATATAGTACAAAAAAGCATAATCACGTAACATATTGGTTCTCACAACTACTCGTGGATTTTCTCACGAGAAAAACGTTACAACGGGGTCAAAATAGTGGCTCGCAGGCCGCCCCAAACACAAAAATTAACCTGATTACGACATAATTAAACCCTAATCATGCTCCTTACAACAATAATCAGATCTCAAACCTGGCTCTGATACCAATTGAAGGAATATAGAGGTGAAGAACGATTACCTTCCTCCTACGTATATTGTTGCAGCTCTGATTGTTGTTCGTGTGTCAGATCTTCTGATCTGTGTCCCGACCTTTTTCTCCCTCTGGGTGGTCAGAGAACTGGAGAAAATTAAGATTATCGTCCCTCTCAATCTCGCGTGTAGCGTGAATGATTATGTGTGTGTCTTCTGTTTATGAACAGAATACTAATATATATAGGCTTCAAAAGCCAATATAATATTAATATATTTGTAGCTCATTAATTTAATTATATTCCTAATGGGCTTCCACATAATTAGCCCATAATATAATTAATTAATCCACTGGGCTACTAATATTTATCAATTAATTGGCCCAACCAATTAATTCCAGATAAATAAAATTATTAAATAATGTAAAAATTACATTAATCTATTAATAATAATTTCTAAGAGACAACAAATAACTAGGCAACTAATTGGGCCAGATCAGGGATCTAATATAAGAAATAAAGCTGGGCCTCAAATTAATTAATTATCTATGATCAGCCCAGAGCAAGATTAATTAATAAACACAGATTATGCTGTTCAGAGGATATGTTGTTCATAGGATATCCAAAGGAAACGAAGGGTGGTTATTTTTATGATCCTAAGGAACAGAAGATCATGGTCAGCACCAACGCTCGGTTCTTAGAGGAGGATTATATTAGTAATCATAAGTCTCGAGTCAAGATCATCCTTGAGGAATTACAAGGTGATCGAGATCCACTCACAGAGCCAATTATGCAAGATAGATCTCCACGAGCAACTGCACAATCTATTAACATAGCTCCTGACACTCTTCGACGTAGTGGGAGGGTGATATTTACACCTGATCGGTATATGTTCACTGGGGAGACGTTTGATCATCTCCCGGCTGATGAACAAGACACTGTGGATCCCTGGACATACAATGAAGCAGTGGGAGATATAGATGCAGATTCCTAGCGAATCGCCATGGACTCAAAATTTAAGTCCATAACTAATATAGATGTATGCGAGATCACTGAACTACCTGAGGGCTGCAAGGCTATTGGTAGTAAGTGGGCATACAAGAGAAAGTGAGGACCGAATGGAGAGATCATGGCGTTTAAGGTCAGGCTAGTGGCAAAGGGTTTTACCTAGAAAGAAGGTATCGATTACGAAGAGACCTTCTCGCCTGTAGCAATGATCAAGTCCATTCGGATTCTCCTTGCCATAGCAGCTCACATGAACATAGAGATCTGGCAAATGTATGTCAAAACCGCATTCCTAAACGGTCACCTTTAAAAAGGTAGGGACATCTACATGAAACAACCAGATGGTTATGTGAAGGAGGGCGAAGAGCATCTAGTTTGGAAGCTTAAGAAATCTATTCATGGACTTAAGCCTGTAATCTCTAGTCCGTTTAATACACCACCTTCAGTGTACCAGTAAAGACAAGCAGCTAAGACAAGTCACTTCTTATCTAAACTGCAGCTTAAACCGACAGCTTATCCTGAAGTTGTCTCAACTGTGATAACTGTTTATATCTTGTCAGTTCAACCAATTTGTGTTGTCTTCTATGATACCCGACACACTACACAAATCTAACTTTTATACAAGATAAAGGATAACATGTGCAAATATATTTATTTATCAGATAGGAGAATAAAATAGTGGTAGGGACAAAACACATTGTATACAAGCATAAAATTTGCTTCTAGTATACAAAATCCCAACAATAATAACCACTCATCAAATCCCCTCAAACCTAAGCTTTTGCTTGTCCTCAAGCAAAGAAACAAGATAAAAGAAAGACTATGACTAAATATCAAAAAGATGAGCATAACAATTCCAGCCTAATTCAATTTTTTGGAAGAACACATCATTAGCACGTGGAAATCATTCAAGCTTGATGCCACCTTCAAAACAAAATAGAACATAGAAGTAGTGTAGTCCCTCTCCAGAAATCTGTATCACTCAGACACTCAAGTGTATAAGGGTAAAATCATCACTCAAACTTAACCCTAGGAGAGCGTCTTCATAAGCTTGCAGATTGTCTAATTCTACTCATAATGAACACAATTCATGGCAAAGATCTCGATGGTCTTACTTTGGTTGTAATGGGGCTAAGGTATGTAATAAAAAGGTAGGGAAGATATAGGAAAAGTGACTCATAATGTACGAACAATCAAGGGATCTAGTAGAGCAACCAAATGATGATATATCAAAATAAACCTCTAAAACCAACCATCTTTGAATCACTCATAATCAAACAAATCAAGACTCTCCAAGTTCTCACTTTTTCCAAAATAAACTCCCTTTTTCATCTTCATCCTCTTGTTTTTTTTCACCTCTTTTTTTTTTTTTTTTTTTTTTTTTTATTATCATCTCCCTACTATACATATGTCATCAATAAACTCCTTTCAATCAAAGTTAGGAGTACATGCACAAGTCTCCCATAATCTATCCAATTATTTACCTCTCAACTCTCTACCAATAATTAGATATAGATTTTGTTGGTCCCGAGAGCACGTTCAGGTGTAGAGGGGGGGGGGTGAATACACCTGAAAACCGATTTTCTCAACTTAAACACAGATAGTCCTTTTTCAGGATGATGTCGTACTGAACAAGTTCAGCAGACCAGATAAGCTGTTCTGAATCGTGTGGCAGAGTGATTGACTCTACTGAGATCTGCTAGCTGACAGAGAGTCAGAATTCAGTATCTTACAGATAGAGTTCAGTAGTGCGCAATAGTGTAGGCCCAAATTCAGTTGAGTGGAAAAAACGTTTTTATCAAAACAGTTTCAGTTGATTAGTGCAGTCTGTTAAGTTTGCTGAAACTCAGTTGAATGATTTAAAGAAGGTTTTCAGTATGAACAGTAAATCAATGCAACAGTTAAAAATAGAACACAAGACACATAGATTTTTAAAGTGGTTCGGACATAAAAATCCTACGTCCACTGTCCCGAAAGATCACGAAGCTATTTATTATACTGAGATAGTCTCAGTCGGTTTGTACGCTGGACAAACACTGGTCTTGAGATTTATACTGAGTAAGTCTCAGTTTACAGGGTTATCAAACTGAGTGTTTGAAAAACTCTCCAACTGTGAAGGAGTCCTTTACAATAAGGATCAGTTCAAGGGTGAACTCCTTCGTCTAAGCTATGGATATGTTCTATTGAGCTTAGGTTAGAGGGATAGGGAACAAGAATGTGGCTTCTAGAACGACGAACAACTGAGTATAGCTTTAGGTTCGTGTATCGTCGTTTGGATACTAGAGGTTGTATTGACCAGTTCAGCTTGGTTCCCTAAGAGCTGGAATGTAGTTTTTCACCGGAGATAGATTCTTCAAACTTCTTGCGGAAGACTTAGGCTTTTCGAATTTGCTCGTTTGAATGCTCTGTGTGTTCTCTCGTGTATTTTTCGTTATTTTCGTGTTTTCCGTGAGCTTCAAATTTGATTTATCCCTCTATTTATAGAGAAGAGATTATGATAGATCCGTTGGAGACAACGATCCCTTGTCTCTCTCTTTTGGGTAGCTAACGGCTCTTTTGAAGTATGGTGGCAGTGTCCTTTCCCTCCATTTCTGGAAAGTTGTTGACTTGCAGCTTTAGTAGGTATAGAGTACGTGTCTGCTTGTCATTGGCCGAAGTTCAGAAGGTGGTTGAGATAAAACAGACTTCAAGGAGATCTGAAGCTGACTTCTCTCTTCCTCGTATTGACTCTGCTGAGATGACTTCAAAGATCCAGACAGTCAGAAGACTGTCTGTCCGTTGCTGAGTCTGATCTCTGATTCAGTAGCATGCTCCTGCTGAGTTGGCTCTACTGAAGATCAGCTCTGAGTACAGTGAACTACTCCTACTGAGTTCAGTTCCACTGACTCCTTTCAGTATACTGCTCCTGCTGAGTCCAATATCACTGAGTCTTCTACTTCTGGTGCTGAGGCGGATAATCTACTGAGTGCCTGAACTAGAGCAGAGGGTGTGCTGAGTCTGAAACCTCAGAGACAAAACAAATTACAGCGTAATGGTTCACCAATCAATATAGGGTTTTGGGATCTTCAAATCTTCACAGACTTATTCAGAGCACAAGGCTACTGAGCGTATGATACCACAGAAGACTGAGTCATTTCCCACTATTTATCAACACTGCTGAGGATAGAATCATCACCCAACAGATTTCAATATAACACGGTGTCATCAAGTTCGGTACCAGGCTGGATATAATCAAAATCAATTCATACCAATCTCACTTTTTAGCAAATATTTGTCCCTTGATCACCAAACCCTCACAAGCCTCCATTTCCTCCCACAACACTAACAACTCTACTAGATCATCGGTTAAGGCTAGGTAGGCTAGGCAATGTAAGTGGAGGTACATGAATAAAAAGGACACATTAAGCTAAAATAGGCTTACTAGGTTGATGTTCAAGGTAGGAATCATATTTGGCTCTGGCTAAAGAACGAGATAGTGCCTATGATCATATCAATGCCATATACGAAAAGTGTTCAATAAACTTCAAACAGACTCAAAGCAAGTTCTAAATGTTCTCCCTAAAGCGAGTATCACACATGAAAGAAATTGAGACCGACATAGGATTTCCTCAGTTCACAACAGGCTCAAATTCTCACAAAGGCTTTGGACTACCATACTTTTACATCTTACATGTTCGAAAATTTTATCATGCTCAAATTCAATTCAACAATGCTTCAGCAAAGAAAAATTTGAAGGCAAGAAATGCATAATCGTCAAATAACACAAGTCATGGCAGTTCAAATATCTAGTACATGGTGAATCACCAGAATCATAATCATACAGACCAAAGAAATAGGGTTCAAGATTCTACATACCCCCCCCCCAAACCTATCTACGAGCTAGTCCCTAGCACGAAAATAGAGTGAAAGAAAGAAAATTGGGTAAACGAATCTTCCCTGATGTCTAGGTGATGTCCGATCGATCTACATATGCGAAGCTTGATCTGGTAGGCTCAGATCAAAAGTTAATCCCCACCGTATCTGCTCCCCTGCTGCTCTGATATAGCTTATTATGCATTAAAAATCAATATGTGAAGCATATATGTCAATTTTCCTCCACAGTTTTTTTTTAATTTTTGGAAAGCAATAAATCTAACTAAGAAAACTAGAAAAACTCACAAACGTGGGTTGCCTCCCGCGAAGCGCTGTTGGTTAGAGTCGTTGGCTCGACTTTGATGAATCAGATTAGAAACTTGGCGACTTTGGACGCCCGACTACAGCCTTGTCGAATGACTCCTTCGATGATGCTCCACAGACATCCTTCACCTTGAAATGTTTTTTGGTTCGTGGATTCATCAACTTCACCACACCATGCGACAAAACGTCCACCACATGAAATGGTCCAGAGAATGTAGAACTTGGGTATCCTGGAAAAACTCTAGAACCATCGTCATATAAAAGAACTTTAAGGCCAGGATAGAGTGTTTTACCCAGCGTGCTCTTCCCACAAGCAGCTTTAGTGCGTCTGACATAGATGGTTTTCTTCGGGAACATGTCTTTTTGATCTTCAACACATTCATTCAATTTTGGAACACCAACATCAGTTGACTCCTCACCGAATAATGTGCATATTCCTAATCCCTCTGTACCATCAGAATCCTTCACTACATCATACGCATGCTGTACAAAGTTAACTTCAGCAGTCGAGGCATTAGTTCTCGATGTGGTTGGAGCTAGTGCTTTGAATTCTGTAATCTCCCCCAAGACCTCCATCCTCACAGTTCGTGATGGTACATCAACACAAATCCTAGTGGTTGCCATGAATGGCCTCCCTAGGAGGATAAGCTGGTCACTTAGCCCTCGAGAAGTATCATCTGCATCAAGAACAATAAAGTCAACTGGAATAATAAACCTGTCTACCTTTACCAACAAATCTTCAACATTCCCCATTGGGGTCTTCACAGAGTTATCAGCAAATTGAAGCCTCATAGGTGTAGGCTTCAAATTGTTAACTCCCAACGTTTTGTAGATAGAGTAGGGCATGAGGTTGATACCAGCTCCAAGATCTAGCATTGCTCGTGTAACTCTATCCTTGCCCATAGAGATAGTAATGTCGAATCTTCCAGGATCTGCTAACTTGGGCGGTAGAGCCGATATATCAACTACAACACCCCTTGATTCAAGTGTATGAAGATTTTACTCTGCTCATAATCCTTTTTGTTGGTGATGAGCTCCTTGAAGAACTTGGATTTCCTTGGAATACTCTTGATAAGGTCTATAAGGGGAAGATTGATCTTAACCTTAGAAAGCATATTGAAAAGGGTAGAGAATTGCTTATCTTGCTTGCTTCCTTTCGGCACGTCCGGAAATGGTGGAGGAGGCTTGTATGGGTTACTCGCCTTGTGTAAAGCGGGTTTTTCTACAAGATCCTTCTCTTTTCCTTTCGCTTGTTCGATCAAGGCTTCTTCATCCTCTTCAACTACACCATCCTGCTTGATTTCTTCCTCAAGGAGTGAGTTTTCAGGAATATAATCTGGATTCTCAATCTCCTTGCTGTTCCTCAATACGTGGATAGCCTTTGCTTGTTATGTTTGTCCAGGTAGTTCCCCTTGTTGCATTTTAAGCAAAGCAACTTCCTGTGCTAGCTGGCCAAGTTGAGTCCCCAAATTCTTAGAAGTTGCTTCCACGTTCTTAACAGAAGTGGTGAGTGTCTCCATTTGCTCCCTAGAACTCTTCATAAAGGAGTTTAAGGTGTCTTGCAAGATGGAAATGGTATTCTGTTCAGCTTCCTCAATCTTTGGCTGAGGGCGAGAAGATGATGTGCCTCCTAAGTTCTGCTGCTGATTGGTATTCCTTCCTCCATAATTCTGGTAACTCTTATAGTTGGGATTGTAACCTTGCTGCTTATGGACAAAATTTTGTTCAGGCCTTTGATATTGCTTTCTCTCCTCCCATTCTTGGTGTCCTATGCCTTGTCCCCAGTTAGCTTCTTCCTCTTGAAATTGGTTGTGGATGATATTAAACTAGCATTGGGCGGTTGAGTGTGGTGGATCATCACAAATGGTACAGACTTCGCCAATCTTTGGGGCTTGTACTTGGGTCCGCTTGAGCTCCTTGATTTCTTATCTAAGCAGTTGAAGCTCCTTAATAGTATCATCCGCGTACGCTGCCCGCACATCATGCGTTCCACGTTGTCTCACACTCTGACTTCTTAATACGGAACGAGCCTTCAACGTCTCAAAAAGCTCATGCAATGCACTTGGGGTCAGTGCAAGAATGCCTCCGGGAGCCATGTTGTCAACCATAATCTGACACGGCAAGAGCAATCCATTGTAGAAGAACTCATTCAGCGTCGCGACCTTGTAATTATGATGTGGGCATTGGATGAGGAGTCCCTTGAATCTATCCCAAGCTTCATGGTATGTCTCATTGTCAAACTGGGAGAAAGTAGCAATCTGTTGCCTCAACTCGTGGCTCTTGCTTCGGGAGTAGTATCGCTCAGTGAATGCTTTGAACACATCCTCCATTGTTCTCAAAGAGTTAGCAGGTAGTGTGTTCAACCAAGTCTTAGCCTTATCCTTCAAAGTGTAGGGAAACAATCGTCTTCCCAATTGATCAATAGTGAGCCCGCTGAGAGGAAGAGTCCCCAGTATAGCATAGAACTCCCTCATATGAGCAAGAGGATCTTCAGCTGCTAGCCCATAGAAAGATGGTAGCATATGATAGTTAATGGGCTTCAGATCATAATTCCTTGTTGTTTCTTCTAAGACGATACAGGTGGTATTGGCTCCAAGTATCGGCCTTATATAGTCTCCCTGCAACTTCTCTGGTTTAGGATTGTTCCCAATTAGCTCCATTGCAATTTTTTCTTCAAGTTCTTTCCTCGTAACGCGAGTCCCTACTCTGTGTATGTTATCGGTAAAAGGCGCAAGTTCTGGATTTTGCGACCTTCTACCGTGCATAAACCTACAGAAAACTCAAAAGAGTAAGACTTGACACAGTAAAGAAATGAAGAATTGGAAACTAACTTAAAAATAAAATTTAAACAAATAAACAGCTAGTAAAAAGAATAATCAAAATGACTGAGTCCCCGGCAACGGCGCCAAAAACTTGATGAACAAATTATAATTCTCGCAAGTGCACGAATCGGTATAGTACCTAATCTAGCAACTCCCGATGTCGATCTCACAAGGACTCAGCTGCGTTCTAATTACTCTAATTATTTAAGTATCTACTTGGTCCTAAACTGGGTTTGGTTTATCCTAAATTACGAAATTGAAATAGCAAGAAAGTAGAAAAACAAGTAAAAGCGAAGCAAAGTGGTTAATGGTTTGGTTTCAAGATTTGATGAAGAGTGTGGAGGTTTAACAATCACTATGCCTAAGATGATCGATTCATTCCCATTCTCTAGCTAGCATTTATGAATTTCTTTTGTTGGTTCATCCACTAAGGCTCTAGGGATTCCGTATGATGGCAGGAGATCTCTAATTTATAATCCTAAGGGTCAATCAAGTGATCATATCATGAACCTAAGGATCGTATCATGCTCAAGGATTTAAGGAACCATCTAAACTATCCCAAACCAATGGTGACAATCTAGACACTTAATTGTAGGTCTAAATAAATAACCGGGTATGATGCGGCGTATTATCTATTACCTATATTCTCTATAATTATCTAAGATGATGGTCAGTCACATTAAAGAATCATAGAGAAATCAAAATCAGGCTAAACAATTAAGAAACAAAACAATTAATTCATTGAAAAACTAGGGTTTGAATCAATTCATCAAAAACATAGATCCTGCTAAACCCCCACACAAGGGGATTTAGCCACTCATATTTGTAGAAAAACAATCACAAGATATGCAAAAAGTATCCATGGAAAATAAGTATCAAAAACCTTAAACAAAACAAAGATAGAATTATACAACCTAGAATCTAGCGGATTGATCCTCGCACTTGGTTCTTCGGTTGTAGTATTCGTTCTTCGCCTTGAATCTTCAACGGAGGGATGCCTTGGGTGTTTCTCTTCTTTGGAGGGTGGAAAAAGTCAAAATTATGGTGTGTGGTATGAAGTAAAGAAGTCCGGAAGGGTTTATATAGGTTTCGAGCCGAAAAAACCGTTTTTGGGCTGTAGAAGACGCGGACCGCGGTCCAGCACAAAATGCGGACCGTGGTGCGACCCCCACGGTTTTTTTAAGTTTTGAGACAGAACGGTATGGACCGCGGTCCGCATGCTTCAGCCGAGCCCAATTTTCTGCACTGCCGCAATTTTGGAAAAACGCGATATCTCGTTCGTTAATCGTTGGATCGCCACGAAACTTTGCCAAAATGTTCCTAACACATCGAAATACAATGTGGACGGTGGAGATCGGATTATAATATCGTTAGATCCTTCTGCCATGCGATTTTCCAACTGTCTTATTACACGAGCTCTAAAATACGGTTTCTTCAACATCCGGCTTCAAAACCTCTTCATTCTTCATCCAAAGATTTTGCCAACAATGCATCAATAGTCATGGTTTCTTTCATTTTGGTGCCAAATACCACCAAATATGCTCAAAACGCGTGAGAAACCTACAAAACCAAAAACCATCAAAAGTATACAATTCCAAGCAAAACAAAAGCTAAAAATGAATAGAAAACAATGTAAATAAGCTTTAAAAGAACACGATGAGATGGTATAAAAACCACTCATCAATTAACCATAAGCAAATCTAATAAACATCAATTCTCAAACAAACCCATCAAGTCTAACCCCTAGAATAGGGAATTTAGCTACTCATGTTCTTGATTAGCAAAATACTCAAATCATAGCCAGTCAAAGACATGAGAAAGCAAGGGAAAAAGAAAAAATGCAAACAAATCCTAAAGCCTTGTCTTAATCCTTATTGCTTGACTCATTCTTCTTCAATCTTCACACAATTATCAACTTCAATGGTGGAGAATGAAAGATTTTGGGTGTTTGGGAGTGAAGGGATGGATTTGGAGAGTGGAAATGGTGAAATTTCGTGTGGTAGGTGAGTTATGGTGGCTATGGTTTCAAGTTTTGGCTTTATATAGTGACCCGGGTCGAAACCAGGTCAAAAATTGGATAATCCGCGAAAAAGGGGTCGGACCGCGGTCTAGTACAATCTTTGGACCCTGGTCCGGAGCTGCTTTTTTTTTTTGGGACAGAAGGCATTGGACCGCGGTCCCGTTTATGCTATTGCGCGGCTATTTTGTTTTAGCACGTTCTCCCTCGTTTCTTATCCAAGTCTCAATCCGTTTGCTGTCACCTAACCCCAACGAGCTGAAATTTAAGGCCCAACTTCCCTTTTCTTTAAAATAGGTCTTCATTCTTCTAAAAAAATCAATGGCAACCAAATCACGTAGAATGTTCTTCAAAAATGATGAAAAATGCGAACATAACATGTACAATCATGATTTTTCTTAGTAAGTAAACAACATGTAGGCTCTCTAAGACCTATAAAATCCATATTTGTCAGAAAATTCAAACAAAACCAAGCTCAAAAAATCATAATATTCGCACCAAATTAACGGATAAAATTCAAGCTGGACAATAGCATTCGAGCGGGACTAACCTGGTTGGTCATTCTCGTGTTTTGGTGTCAAAATCTACTACAAACTTGCATATCGAGCGGTCTTGAGCTAGATTTCGGTGACAGACGAAAGAAATTGGGGAGAAAGATGAGAGAAAGTGACAAATATGGATATTAAACTCCAGATCTGTACAAATCCCGCTCGATCCCGCTCGTGAATTCCCGCTATTTAAGTTTATGTTTGGACAGTACCGAGCGGGATTTGAGCACGTTGTTGGTCCTAAAGACGCGGTTCAGGTGTAGAGGGGGGGGAGGGTGTGAATACACCTGAATGCAAATTCAAACTCATAACGCGAAAGTCAGCTTTAGCTGAAGATTGTTACTGAACAAGTCAGTTGGCCAGATATACTTCCTCGATCACGTGGGCAGAATATTCTCCTACTAAGTATAGTCTACTGACTTATGTCAGTGAACAGTAGTTCAGTACAAGAGTTGTGTGCGGAAGTGTAGTCCCTTTTTAAAATATACGTCTTTGATGAAAACCTGATTCGTGCAAGTTTGATTAAAAACCTCAGTTGGATGCTGAATGAATCAGTAAATAAATGCAACAGGAATAATAAAAAAAGACACAATGATTTTTAAAGTAGTTCGGACACGCTGGGCCCTACATCCACTGTCCTGACATAAGCAGGAGAACTTGTATTATTTATACTTAGCAAGTCTCAGTGATCTGTTTACATGACAGATACAAACTTGTTTGCTTATACTGAGCAAGTCTTAGTTGTCTATACATAGGACATATCCTACTTATAGTCGTAGTGACTTTACACTTAACCGTTTAAGGTTAGAGATTCTCCAACTGTGAAGGAGTTCTTACAAGAAAGAACAGTTCAAAAGATATGAACTCCTTCGAAGTTCTAAGCTATAGATTTTACAATAGGCTCGCTTAGATACACTACAACAAAAACGCTAATAGACAACGGTTAAAAACCGTTGTCTATCACGAAACATCGCATTGTCGTAGGTACCGTTGTCGTAGGTTTTCGCTGAAAGACGTTGTCTTTAAGATTTTCGACAACGGTTTTCAACCGTTGTCTTTTAGGTATTCCATCCGTTGTCGTTTGATCTTTCGACAACGGTTTAAAGCCGTTGTCGTTTCATTTTTCTACACGTTGTCGTATGCGTTTTAGACAACGATTTTAAACCGTTGTCGTATAATTTTTTTTTCCGTTTTCTTATGTATATTCAACAACGGTTTTTAAGCATTGTCTTTTATTTATTCTAAACGTTGTCGTATGTATATTCAATCAACGGTTGTAAACCGTTGTCGTAAGTTTTTGAAACTGTTGTCGAAGGTTCTTTTTACAACGATTTTTAACCGTTGTTAAAAAGGCTTGTACGTGTTGTTATAAGTGCCTTTGACAACGATTTTGAACAATTGTCGTTAACACTTTCACATAAAGCTAATAAAAACCTGTAAATGAAACAAAATATAATATTTTCCATAAAATCCTTGTCGAGAAACTTTATACTGTTAAAATAATTCATTGTTCTACAACTAAAATCTCAAATACAAACTATAACAATAGTAGTTCATTACAAAAAAAAAATTCTTCGACAACAGTTGATTGAATAATTTACCAAGAAGTTGTTGGTTGCACTCGGACCCAAGTTCTTGACCGCAACCAAATCATACACGATCTTCCCGCCTTGTCTTCATTGTCATATCCACCTGTCAATATATATTCCAACAGTATTACTTATAATCTATATTATGAAATGGCCAAACAAATCTAGCTGTGAATATCAGTACACTGCACATTCTTCTATGAACTCAAACTAAAACATAAAAATGAAATAAAAAACCATCTGCCTTTCAGCCTTATATAAAATAGCAAAGAACTAAAACCGTACCCCCTTTTCAATTCTTCCGCAGCCTCATCTGATATATTTGGGTGTACATATTTATACTTAAGTACGCAGTCAAAGTTGGAAAGAGGATACTAATGAATGATGATTTTGAAGAGAAGATGAAGAAGGAAGAAAGAAAGAGACCTTATAACAATCCAGACTCTTCATACTGCTCTCTGGTATTTCTGCTGGAAACCAGTCTCCTTTAAGCTTTAGGAGAAGAGGCCACATCATTCCATACGAAAGCACGGCTCCAAGAAGCAATGACAAGTTCACAATGTGGGGGCAGATCATTCCAGTCCCCACATATGTCAAGCTGAAATCAAAATAAAATCTGCCAACATAAGAGATCATCAGGCATTAACCACTAAAAAGTGTAGGGAAGCAAGGAAAAAACAAAGGAGCTGTTTTGTTGTACGTTTGTTTCCATGCTTGCAGTCCAAAAGTGGGAAACTGTGAGAAACCACAATCTGTCTTTGCAGTGTAGAACCATTGAAAAAAGCCCCACAAGAAGCTGAAAGAGAAGGATTGGAGGAATCCCTTTACTTGCTTCCTGCAAAGTAGTGATTATTATACAACTAGCTTATTATTTGAGCAACTTATTGTGATTTTATGCCTACAAAAAGAAGGAACAGAACAAGGTCGTGCTAATTTATAAGGAGAATGATTTACTTAGCCATTTTGTCATCTCTGCTATGGAATCCATTGATGAGAACTGCAGTTGCCATTGATTTTTAACTTCTTCAACTTAACTTCTCCTATGAGAAGACTCTGTCCAGGACGCATAAAGGACAATGTAACTCCACTTAACCTTTGACTAACAGATGCATCTTAACTTCATAATAAAGACGAGTCAAAGAGTAGAACAACTAATATAATAAAGGAGATATGTACAAATAATATCCTGCTCTAAACTCTGTCAATGAAAGGTAACCTAGGAGGATTAAAATACCGCATCTCCAGAAAAGTAATAAAAAACAAGACAGGGAAGGTTCAAACATTAGGATCCTCGAAGTGCAATGCCACAATGTGCTTTGCCAGGTGCCTGTCAGTTGCTCATCAGCCTTGTCACAAACCAAATAGATCAAATCAAACCTGGAAAAGAGATCAAAGTCAGAGGTAGATAACCATATATCAGTTCTAACTTGATTATTATATACAAGCAATGAAACCATGATTCTCCAATGCATCACAAAAATAATAAAAATGCCACAATGTGCGTTGCCAGATGCCTGTGAGTTGCTCATCAGCCTTGTCAAGAAGCAAATAGATCAAATCTACAGTATTTACTTAAAAACTTAATTAAAATTAATTATGGAGAGTCTCACTTCCTAGATATTCTAATGGATGCAATGCACTTACATTATACAATACATCAAGGGCACAAAGAAAATGACACAGAAAACAAATTATTGGGTGGTTTGCCACATTCTAATCCCAACTAATTACAAATTAAGATGAACACTATGATTAATTGAGCTTGACAAAGAAGGGACAAGAACCAAAATATTGTCTAGCAACATTCTCAATTCAGAACCAACTTACATAAAGAAAATGAACAATTCGGGCCCTAATCGACTCGCGGACGAAGAGGAAGGTGACGAAGCTTCGCCTAGATCTGGAGCCATCGGCGGCAGCGTTGCGCCCGTCTCTTAGAGTAGACACTTCCTCCTCAATCCCCTCAGCGAGATGTATAGTGTCTAAGTCCGAGGAAGCCGGATTTGGTATGAGGGCGAACTATGACAAATTTCTAGGTCATACTATTAGGCAAGGGTCGATTTACTAGATCTAGGGTTAAAAGAGAGGGCAGTAGAGAAGATGAAGGGTGGGGAGGGAGAAACTGAGATCTAGAGGGAGGTGGAGAAGATGAACAAGGGCGGAGAGGGAGAAAGTTAGAACGAAGAAGGCGCAGAAGATAACGTGGGGTGATTTTTTTTCCTATTCTTTTCCTATTTTATTTCTTAATGTAGTATAAGTAATAATAATATATGTTATATATATTGTATGTATAAAGTTTAAGTGTTATTACAAAATATATAAATATAGTATTAAATTATTTAAATTTAAGTATTAATTTGATAACAACTATTTTATTGAATTATGATACTTTTGATATTATTAATTATTTTAAAATTATATATTAAAATGTGTATTTATAGATTTTTTAGTAAAAAAATTATTTAATTATTATTATTAACTTTTAAATTTGTAAAATTTGAAATTAATTAATATATACATATCTACGTAAAAGACACAGATAAACGACAACGTTTATGAAAATCGTTGTCTATACGTGCATTATAGACCTACGACAACATATAAACTACAACGATTATGCCAACCGTTGTCTATGAGCGCATTTTTGCACATACGACAACGGGCAAATGACAACGGTTGTTAAATACCGTTGTCTATGAGCGCACATTATGCTACGACAACGCATAAATGACAACGGTAGGCTCAACTGTTGTCTATGAACGCCTTTTTGGACATACGACAACGGGCAAATGACAACGGTTGCTAAATACCGTTGTCTATGAGCGCACATTATGCTACGACAACGCATAAACGACAACGGTAGGCATAACTGTTGTCTACGAACGCATTTTTGGACATACGACAACGGGTATATGACAACGGTTAAAAAAAACCGTTGTCTATGAGCGCATTTTTCATATATAAGACAACAGTTTTAGCTACGACAACGGTTTTTCAAGCTACGACAACGGTTTTTCTTCAAAACCGTTGTCTTTCTAGTGTTGTCGTAGGCCAAATTTGTAGTAGTGATAGAGAAAGGGAACAATAATTCTCTAGAAAGAAGAACTAAAAGATATCTAATCTAAGGACAAGTTCTTCGTTTGTATATTTGCTTGAAAGTTCGCAAGAGTTCTTGAGCTTGTTCGCTTGGGTTCCCGTATCTTCTTCTACTTGAAGACCTTCTCTATTTATAGTCTTCGATTTGTGAATAGATCCGTTGGAGAGGGTCTAGCCACGTGTCGAATAAGACAAGAAAAACGGCCATATGAAATTTGAACGTTGAGTAGAGGCACTGTAGAGATTTCCTCTTTTTCCGGCTAGGAGCAGCTTTATGGCAGAGCAGATAATACGTTGCCGACTCCTTATTGGTCGAGGTATATGAGAGTTGGTGAGGCTTGTTCAAACTCAAGCTACATTAAGTTGACTTCATCTGAATCCTCGGATCGTCGCCTGATTGTCCTCTATCAACATTCGTCTGAACACTTCAGTCGCTTGGCACAAATTCCTTTGTAGACTCAGTTGGTGATAAACATACCAACTGACTTCTTCGATACTAAGTCCTTCAGCTGAGTGCGAGATCTTCTACTGACTTCACAACTACTGAACTCTAGCCTATTGAGTTCTAACAGCTAAACTCAAACTAAGCCATTACAATATCGAAAGTTCATCATTCAGCTAGTGGTTTTGAAATCTTCAAATCTTATCAAATAAACTCATCCCAACACACGTTTAACCGTTGCCGAGCGGGACACAAGCGGGAAATGCTGAGCGGGATTCGAGCACGAGCGGAGTTTGTTCTTCTTACCGTTGCCGAGCGGGACTGAGCAGGACTCGAGCGAGATTTATTATTTACGAGCGGGATTATTTACTATATATACACTCGTGCGTTATTTTTGTTTGTTTCTTACTGAATTCGTCTCGAATTTCGAAAAATACCTGAAAATGATTGGTGCCAGTCAAATTTTTCATGAAGTTAGGATAGTGTAATTAAAATTGAGTATTTTGTGTAGTAAAGATAAAGTTTGAATAAATTTGAGTTTTGTTATAGAAAAATAAATTTATAAGAGAATAATACCACAAAATTAATTGTGTCCACTTTTTTATTGATTATAATTTCATAAGTCCACCAACTTTGCCATTTTTGTATCTACACCTAACTCAATCACCCAACGTGTATTCACACTCAGAATTGAAATCTTGATTCTTTGACAACTACATTCTAAACTCTCTCTAAGCTAGCTGTCCAACAATGGCTAAGCCTAATCATGAATCAAGCACTAATATCCCACTTACCTTTTCTCAAATGCCACCGAGAAAGAACTCTCTCTCTCTCTCATACAGAAACAATTCCCATTTCAGGAAAGGACAGTCATGCTGGGAGTCTGTTCTTAAATGCTGATTCAGATATCTGATCACCCCTCCTTGAATGTTAATTTAGGCTAACATTAAATGCTTCATCAATTCTTGAAATTAGGTGGACCTGGCCGCTCCATATTCTTACACACAACGGGCATATAACTAGGACTGGCAAAATGGACCCGGCCCGATGGGCCGGCCCGGGGTACCCGTACCAGGGGTTGGATTGGGCTTAAAAAATAGAGGCCTGAAATGGATCCGGGCCTAAAAAAGACCGCCCAGAGAGCCATAGGGCTTATTGGGCTCGGGCTTAAAAAAACCCGGGGTTCCGAAAAAAAGCCAAGGGTCTCAGGCCAATAGCAATTAACAAGTTATCAATTATAATATTATATATATATATCATATATATGATATATCTCATAGATAAATTTCTCATATATATATCTCATAGATAACTTTAAGTGCAAATATTAGTCTTAATGTCTTATGATTCATTACCACCGTTGCTCTCCGCTGCATGATTCCATTTCTCTCTTAAAAAAAAATAATGTTGGTTAGAAATTATATATATATATATATATATATATATATATATATATATATATAATATTAATAAATAACTTAATCATCAAATGAAAATTAATCTGAAAGTGGGGTAATGATATTTAATATCTTATTTCTTACTTCAAATTCAAACATTTGCATTGACTTATATTTCAATTTTTTTTTATCTTCAAATGTAGATGAAGAAAAGTTGAAGTGATAAAATTATCAAATGAAGATTCAAATTGTTAACTCAACATATGACATTAAGACTCATATTTGCAATTAAAGTTATCTTTAATATATTTTTCTTGATTTCCGTTTCAACTTTCGATTCTCAATTTTATTTAAAAATAAAAAATATGAAAAACTCGAGATAAGCCCGCCCGCCCGCCCGAAAGCCCGGGACTGGGCTGGGCTTAAGAAATTTGCCCGAATGAATTTTGGGCAGGCCCGACCCGACCCGACAAATCACTGAAAGCCCGATGGGTCGGGCCTGGGCGGGTCCGGCCCGCTACTTTGCCACCCCTAGTACAAACAAACCAAAAGGCGAATCAAATCAATCCACTTTACCCGCATTACAACTAGAGCCGGCAAAATGGGCCCGACCCGGTGGGCCGACCCGGGGTACCCGAAAAAAGGGTTGGGTTGAGCTCTAAAAATAGAAGCCCAAAGGTGTGTTGGGCTTAAAAAGTCCGCCCAAAAAAACCACGGGCTCTATGGGCTTTGGGCTAAAAAAGCTCGGGATTTTTGGGCTAAAAAGCCCTCCCGAAAAAATGCATAATTATTAGATAATATTAATATTAATATATAAATATAAATGAATAAAAGATGGGAGAGAAAAACTTATCAAAGAAAGATTCAAAATGCAATTAATATATGTTGAAACTTGACGATTTTAAGTTGTTTATTGTCTTAGTTTGAATTTTTGTAATGTTTACGTGTATACGGCTTTGAATTTTGATATTTATTTGTACTTAAATCTATAATATGATCTATTTAGTTTATTTAATCACTTTATAAATTATACTTTATTCAACATTAATATATTTAATTTAAATTATACATATTAATTTTATTTTTATACAATAAATATATAATTATAAAATTATAAAAAAATATTAAATAAATTAGTGGGCTAAGCCCGTCCGCCCACCCGAAAGCCCGAGGTCGGGTTGGGCTTCTTAAATCATGACCCGGTAAAATATCGGCGGGCTCGGACGGGCCCAAAAATTAAGTTGGCCCGATAGGCCCGGAGTTGGGCCAGTCCGTCCGCCCATTTTGCCACCTCTACATATAACCCGTCCTTTAAAACAACTAAAAAAAGATTTGATATTTTCTGTTAATCTAGTGGTAGGACCCCATCCCATCTCAAAACTTCGTCAATCCCATCCATTTAACTCAAGCTTTTCGCGAGGAAAAAAGAAATATTGCTACCGAGTAAGATATCTCACAAATATAAAATGGAAATACAGTACATTAGTGGTTGCCTATATAATTGCTCGAATGAAAGTAGGTGGAAAAATTGAATTCAGTACTACTACTCTCTTTCTTGACTGTTCTCTGCGTGTGGGTTTTGGTGTTGTTCCTGTTTCTCTTTTTGCAATAAAACGATGAATTATCTTGGCGTGGGTGTGAGTCCTGGTAATGTTCCAGTGTACCATGGCAGCAATTTGAGGGTTTTAGACATAAGAGTGAGGGTTGCAGAGCTGATTTTGAGGAGCCTGATCTGCGGTTTCGCCGTGGTTTCTGCTCTTCTTATAGGGACTGGCACTCAGGTTAAGGAAATCTTCACTATTGAGAAAAGGGCCAAATTCACAGACATGAAAGCACTTGTGTAAGATCTTGTGTTGTCTCCTTCCACAGTGGGAGTGTATATATGTGTCAGTAATTTGTGGTGTTGTCTGTTTGCAGTTTGCTGGTGATAGCTAATGGGATTGCAGCTTCCTACTCCTTCTTCCAAGTTGTGAGGTGTGTTATAAGTATGGTTAGAGGCAGTGTGCTGTTCAACAAGCCCCTGGCTTGGGCCATCTTCTCTGGGGACCAGGTTATTGGATTTTACTCTCTTTTCTCTTTCAGCAGTTTTTTACTGACTGTTCTTAAGTCCTGTTTATAGGGGAAATTAGCTAATCTGCCTTCTTTAAGCTTAGCCTCGTGTTGCTTGTTGCTTTGATGGATTAATTATTCACTTCAAATTACAGTGCCAGTTTGAGATTGTGTGTAGTTTTTATCTTTAATCCCCTTTGGTAGTTGTCAAGCCTACAACTATTAGATACTTTAGGCCTTGGAACATTATTGATAAGGTAGAGAAGAACCGCCAGTTCACTAGTGTGTTGAAGGAACAGATTGTAACATGTTTGTGTTCCTTCTAGTTATTGGCTTACTTGTGCATGGCTGCAGTGGCGGCTTCAGCTCAATCAGCAGTGTTCTCAAAATATGGTCAAACAGAACTCCAGTGGATGAAGACTTGCAACATATTTGACAAGTTCTGCAACCAAATCGTGGAAGGCGTAGCCTGCTCTCTACTCATGATCCTCTCCTTGATCATCCTCTCAGCTGTTTCCGGTTTTAGTCTCTTCCGATTGTATGGAGACAACAAAGGGAAGGACACCGGAGGATGGTGATAACTTACCAACATCTTCTGACTTGCTTTCTGTCCGATATTAGACGAGGATATGATGTTCAAAATCATGCTTATATATTTGGTTTATGAAGCTTTTGATGCTCTTCCTCTAATTCTCTACTATTTTATTCTAATTTCTTCTTTTTTTCAAACCTCCAACTATATTTCATCATATCATTACTACATATATTGGGCGTGTAATGACTAATGAGTAAAAATATTTTCAAGAGCAGATTTTCAGGTCATAATTTTTCGGTCTATTTTTAACTTTTTTCATTTTCTAGCTAAATATCTAGCCTCAATCCAAGTATTAATGGACTGTTTGGTTTAATAAGTAAAATGAATAAAGAAATAAAAAACAGAAAGAAAGGAAACCATTGAAAAATCAAACCATACACCAGTAAAGTGATTTACTCCAACCAAACATGCCAAGTAAATTCTTATACAATAGATGCAAACCAAACATGCGACTAATCATGTATATAATACACTATGGCAGCTCAATCAACTGCATTAAGATTTAATTTATCTCGATACATATATAAAGTCTGATAAAGATCTCGAATTTAGAAATCAACAAATGGATTGAACTAATAATTTAAGTTTAAATAACTGATAATCAATTAATAAATATATGAATTAATTTAATATCGATCAACAAAATAGTATATATAGTATAGTATAGTTATAAATGTATTAATTTAATTTTGACCAACGAAAAGAGTAAATATAATTAATTATAAATGTAATATTCTATTATAGTAATAATTTGCAATTAGTTTGTTGACCTTTATTCCCCAAATCGCCTAATTGGACTGCAATTGGTCCTGCACCGGTAACCAGGGGAATATCAAACCCTCATCGACCGCCTTCGATTATCGTAGAACTCTTTAAATCCCTAATACCTCTTGACTTTTTCTGGTAGTTTGAGAAACACAACTGAGGCACGAGATTCCATTTTTACGTGATAAATTTTCCATCTAACTATTATTCAAGGAATCATACGTTATACGCACTGTGAGAATGTCGGAGAGGTTTTCTGCTACCCTCAGAATTGGCGACTTGAACGATTATATAGCTCCATCACAGGGTTGTGTTATTAAAACTGAGGTGACTGATTCTTCTAATTGTCAAGGTTTTTGAAAATTGTTTGGAGTTATACCTATTTGCTCGTATTTTTGGAATTGTTGGTTATGATTTTCGGTTGGCTTTCAATTTGATACAATAGGTGAAATTCAGTGCTTATAGTTGCATTAGTTTTCTTCTTTCGTATGCCGTAGACTTGTAGTTATTGTAGTTGCTGCCCGTGAACAGGGTGCAGGAAAGTTAAGGGCGGCTCCTAAAATGGCTCAGACCGAGCCTGTGAAGATCTCGCTTAAAGACTGCTTAGCTTGCAGGTAAATATTTACATTATGGTTCTTATCATTACTGGTGCTAGATATATGATCTATTAGGGCCTTCGCAGCACTTGTGTGTATGCTTGTGCGTGTGAGTAAGTTGAGTGAGGAGAGAAAATCCAAAAAGGATACAGGAATACTTATGTTCATACTTCTCCTGCAGTGGGTGCATAACTTCTGCTGAGACAGTTATGCTTGAGAGGCAGAGTTTAGATGAGTTTCTTGTGAACCTCAATAACGGAAAAGCTGTAATTGTCTCCCTTTCTCCCCAATCTAGGGCTTCTCTTGCTGTTCATTTTGGCCTTTCTCCTCTCCAGGCAAGATTTAATACATACTAGTCCATGTTATTATTATTTTTCTATACTGCACTGCACGGATAATTGTTGGTTTATACTTTGGGTACATGTTCCTGGCATTACCAGTTTCTGTGAAATGATTTTCAGGTCTTTAAGAAACTTACAACATTGTTGAAGTCATTGGGAGTGAAAGCCATTTTTGATACTAGCAGCAGTAGAGATTTAACACTTATTGAGTCCTGTAATGAATTCATGTCTCGGTATAGAGAAAGCAATTCAACTAGTGACGAAAAGTCAAAATCAGCACTTCCTATGATTTCATCTGCATGCCCAGGTACTATAATATAACTCGCTGTTTCTGTCTGATAGATGCAATCATTTCTTCTGCGAGAACCTAAAAATATGTCGGTCAAGACTCACGGCTACTTATATCTTCTCTGTGTGTGTGTGTGGTGTGGTGGTGGTCGGTGGGGGGTGGCTGTGGACATTGGGGGGGGGGGTAGACTTGGTAATTGGAGTTCTAAATTACCGTGTGAGGTATCTTCCTTGATTGCAGCTGACCTTTCCTTGATATCCAATGACAGGTTGGATATGCTATGCTGAAAAAACTCTTGGATCTTATATTCTTCCGCATATTTCTTCAGTGAAAAGTCCCCAACAAACAATTGGTGCTGCCATTAAGAACCACACATGCCAAGAATTATGCATAAGGTGATTGGCATTCTAATCATTGTTATGGATACTTGTACTGATGATTTGCACCTATTTTTTCTCAGTTGCTATGTTTTGGTCTCTAAAAGGTTATGTATTGTGTCCAATTCCTTTTAGAAGCATAAGTGCATGATATAGCATGAAATCAATGTGAAGGTGCTTGAGTTAGAAATCACTTACTATTATATTCCTGTACATTATGAGAGCAAAGAGGAATTATTTCTGATTTTGTTGATTTTGTACATGTAAGAAGGCCAGAGGAGATATATCATGTCACAGTAATGCCTTGTTATGACAAAAAGCTTGAGGCTGCTCGAGATGACTTTGTGTTCCAGGCTCATTCAGATGCTGAAAATATTACAGAGGTCGACTCAGTATTGACAACTGGCGAGGTTTTAGATTTAATTAAGGTATTCTTTCTGTAACAACAGTCTGAATATCCATTCTTTCCATAGTTATTTCTTGTTTTAAATGGTAATTTACATATGATTGTTGCAGATGAAATCAGTTGATTTTACAGCCTTGGAGGAATCTCCAGTCGATAAATTGTAAGGGCTTTCAGTTTACAGGCTATCTGAAGAAAGCTATAATGGCCGGGACTTACATAAAGTGTAATTTTATCCACAGGTTATCCAACATAGATGAAGAGGGCAATCTCTATGGTGTTAATGGGAGCTCTGGAGGTTATGCTGACACAGTTTTTCGTTATGCTGCAAAGATGCTTTTTGGGAAGGAGATTAAAGGACCTCTTGAGTTTAAGACTATAAGGAATGCCGATTTTCGTGAAGTTACTCTGGAAGTAAGTCTGATCCGCCATCACTTTGCAGATTTGTTAGATCATTGATCCACTTGAACTTAGTTTACCTTCATACTTCTTATTCCTTGTTCAATGGTTCTATGCCCATGGTATCCAATTTGTTTATTTCACCCTCTGCAAAATTTCATATAGGTGGCTCTGCACAGAAGAAGTCATTCTTCATTTTGAAAAAAAAAAAAAATCGATTCCCTTTTATAACATCATTCTGCAATGCAGGTAGATGGTAAAGTTGTGTTGAGATTTGCACTATGTTACGGATTCAGGAATCTGAGGAACATTGTTACAAAAATCAAATCAGGAAAGTGTGAATATCATTTTCTGGAGATTATGGCGTGTCCATCTGGTATTTACTTTTCTACCTTCACATGTCAATTTTAGGAGTTTCAACTGAAAACATGTTCCTAATCATTCTTTATTGTTTTGGTATTTGCACCTATCACAGGATGCCTGAATGGTGGAGGCCAAATCAAGCCCAATCCTGGTCAATCTGCAAAAGATTTAATTCAACAGTTGGAAGCGACGTATTCTGAAAATGTAAGTCTGATTACTATCAGTTGCCTTCTTGAAGATTTGAGGTTCCATTATTTGAAAGAGTGTCTACAAGATAGATGAGCAACTTAACAATAAGTCGATGGTCTTGGCTGATGTGTCTATGCTTTTTTTGAACCCTTTCAGGTATTGGTGGCTGATCCTTTTGAAAATCCACGAATCAAAAAGTTGTATGATGAATGGGTTGAGCAGCCTGGTTCAGAGAAAGCAAAGAGATATCTTCACACTGAATACCACACTATTGTGAAAAGCATTTCCTCTCAGTTGCAAAACTGGTAGAAGTGTTTGTTTATTAATCATACGGTAATAAGGTTCTCAACCCTCTCAAGTCTTGTTGTAGCATTTCTGTATCATATTTTTATTGGTAGTCACGCATAAATGAATGGAGATCAAGTTTTGTTAGGCAGTTGCAGTATATATAATTTGTTGAATTATACTCCCTCCGTCTCACCCGATTTGTCCTCATTATTTCCGGTGTGGAGTTTAAGACGAGTTGTTAATTGTGTAAATAGTTGTATGGCCCACAAATTTAACTCTTTCAACAATTCTTAATTACTTCAACAACCTAAATTTCAATCTTTACTAATTATCCAAAATTATCCATTAAACATAAAAAATCCTAAATTCCCAAAACCCTTAATTTCAAGTCTTTTTTCTCTCTCGGTGCCTTTCTCCCTCAAGAACACGTCGTCACCACTACAACCCATCTTCTCCTCTATTCTCTTACCCTTTGTTCCACCATCAGACTCCTCAACCATCTTTGACTGCATGATAACTGAAAATTCACTAGGGACACCAAAATGTGTTTATTCGTTTACTAATCCACAAAGTCCTCTTAAGGTTTTTAAAAGAAATGACATTTTATTTTAGTTCAGATAATTAAAAAATTGAACTTAGGGCAGTTGGTAAGATCTCACCCTAGCGAAGAGCCTCCATACCAAGATCTCGATCATCTTCACCGTCATTTCCAGCTGCCGCATCACGCTCTCCTCAAACATTGCACGAAACCACTCAGCAGCGCCGTTAGCCATGGAAGATAGAGGACAGGGACCGACATCGGCCGACAAAGAGAGAGGTAGGGAGATCTATCGACAACCGACTTCAGAGTTCCAAAATAGCCCCATTAGCTCACTCATCTTGCGGAACCAAATACCTTTGTTCCAAATCTCCTCCGGCACTCAGAGGTTTCCTCTATTGGAAATAGACCTAAGGGTAGTATCTGTTCAAGCAATTGATGGATGTAGAGCGAGAGGCAAGCTAGTGGCTTGAGAATCGGAAACCGATTTCATCACTATGGTGGGAGGCGACGGAGAAGAAGGTGGATTGCTCATGGTGTTCGTGGTCTGGAGGGAGATGGAGGCGGCGAGAAGATAGAGAGAGATGGACAATTGTGATGTCTAGATTTAGGGTTTAAATTTTTTTTTCCTAATTTTTGTTATTTAATTCATTAATTAGTTAAGTATAGTACGATGTTTTAGTTGCTAATTGTTTTCTATTTTTAGAAAGAGAACAAGTCGGGTGATACGGTCCAAAAAGGAATAGAGGACAAGTCGAGTGGGACGGAGAGAGTATTATTTATGTTGATGTAAAAACATAAAGCTTCAAGCCCTCATGTTGGTCCGCAGACGAGCTCGGGTGTTGGGGGGGAGGGAGGGGGGTGTTGAATACACTTAAATGCAAATTTCAAATTCAGAACGAGAAAGTCAGTTGTGCTGAAGAATGCTACTGAACTAGTTAGCTAGCCAAATATGCTTTTTGGATCGCGCGTGCATAGATTCTTCTATTGAGTACAGATTTACTGACTTATGTCAGTGAACAATAGTTCAGTATCAGAAGTTGTGTGCGGAAGTGTAGGCCCTAATATAATCGTCTCAGTTGAAAAGTCGTTTTATGTTGTTTGATTAAAACTCAGTTTTATGCAAAATGAACAGTTATCAATGCAACAGTTAAAATCAACACAAGCAATTTTTAAAGTGGTTCGGACACGTTGGCTCTACGTCCACTGTCCTGAACAAAGAAGGAGTTCTTGATTAAATTATACTGAGCAAGTCTCAGTCGACCTGTTCACTGGACAGATACGTTCTTGTTTGCATATATTGAGCAAGTCTCAGTTAATATGTGCGTTGTACAGATATCTACTTATAGTCGTAATGACTTTACAATTCTCAACCTTAAAGGTTTGAGTTTCTCCAACAATGAAAGAGTTCTTACTATAAGAACAGTTCAAAAGATGAACTCATTCGAGGTTCTAAGCTATTGATATTACAATGAGCACGCTTAGATAGAGAAGGGGAACTAATGTATCTCTAGAGAGAAGAACTAAAAAGGTCTATCAATGAGCAAGTTTTTCGTTGTGTTTGGCTCTATGAGTTTGCTAGAGTATGTTCGCTTGAATGCTTGGTTCCTGTATTCTTCTTCTGCATGAAGACTCTTCTCTATTTATAGTCTTTGATTTGTGAATAGATCCGTTGGAGGGAGTCTAGACACATGTCGAATAAGACAAGGAAAACGACTATATTAATTTGAACGTTGTTGTAGAGATACTGTAGAGATTTCCTCTTTTTCAATCTAGGAGCAGCTTTATGGCAGAGCAGGTAGGGCTTTGTCGGCTCCTTATTGGTCGAGGTTATGAGAGTAGGTGAGGCTTGTTCAAACTCTAAGGTACGGTGAGTTGACTTCCTCTGAATCCTCGGACCTTCAACTGATAGATCTTCTATTGACATTCATCTGATAAATTCAGTACGCAAGTTCGAATTCCTTTGCAGATTCAGTTGGTCAATAGCGATCCAACTGACTTCAATGATACTGAGTTCTCCGGCTGAGTGCATAATCTTCTACTGAACTGAACTCTAGCCTACTGAGTTCCTAACAAGCTGAACTCAACTAAGCTATTACAATATTGAAGGTTCATCATTCAGCTAAGGGTTTTAGGATCTTCAAATTTTATCATTCTGAATCTCATCCCAACATCCCATTTTAACAACTCTTATAACACCTCATTTGTAGGAACTCACTATGACATTATCCAAGTTGTCCACAACTTTAATAAGTTTTTATTTATTAAATTATATTTATATTTACCTTTTTTGTTCTGCAGTGTTACACATTGTAGTTTGAATAGTATATATTGAAATGATCAATATAAATGCTTAGCATGTATATATATTATTGTAAAACTAATACTTGAATCCTATTTATATAGTATTATGTATGCCTATGTTATCAAAACCGGACCGGACCGGCCGGTTGAACCGGTTCAACCGGGACCCAGTGACAAATCCGATCCGATTCAATCGAAAACCGTTTTTCACCTTTGACTCGGTGTCACCCGGCAAAACCGGGCGGTCGGACCGGTAACCGGTGACCGGTCGAACCGGTTGACTCGGTTAAAAAAAATTAATTTAATTTTTTAATTCAAATATATGATTAATTTAATTTTTAATTTTTTAATTCACTATAAACGAAGAGTATACAAATTCGGATCTCCGGAATAAGTTCCTAGACCCAAAATACTCTTCTATGAGGTGCAAATAACAACTAGAGGGTAACAACCTATTTATAGGGGAAAATAATGAGAGACTTCTTTATTTTTCCAATGTGGGATAGGAGACTCTTCACTATTTGAGTCAAAAACTCTAACAAACCAAGAGAAAGATGTTGATGTGGAGATGATTAATCATTAATGAACAAATTGATTTGAATCAATTGGATGATACCCAATTTCAACATGAAACATATCCAAATACTTATGGATTTGATGAATGAAGAGTGGATTTCAACCTTTTTTTCAATTTGTTTCTAGTTTTATAGGTTAATATTTTTATTGTTATTTTTATTATGAAATTTGAAGTTTGGACATGAAAAATGATAGGTTAATTTTTTACTTTAAATTATTTTAATATTTATTATGTTATACCGGTTCGACCGACCGGTTCAACCGGTTCGACCGGTTGAACCACTAAAATCTACTTGACCGGTTCAATGACCGGTCCGGTTTTGATAACATAGATGTATGCAAAAAAATTACATTACAAAAGAATTTAATAATATTTAGTATTAAATTTAACTCTTGATCTTTTTTTTCTTGCACACTCGCAAATCAATACAACCCTTTACTTTCTAGTTTTCAAAATTTTGATCCTTCTTGAGATATAAGAAGTTTTTATTTCTTAAACAATACAAAAATAATATTAATTTTATTATAAATAATAAGAACAATTCAAAAGATGAACTCCTGAGCTAAGGTTTGAGTTTCTCCTTGAAGGTTTGATCCTCCTTGAAGGTTTGAGTTTCTCCAACAATGAAGGAGTTCTTACAATAAGAACAATTCAAAAGATGAACTCCTGAGCTAAGGAAATTCAAGATCAGGAGGAGAGACAGGCGAACCAAGAAGAATGGTGTACAGATCCGATCTCCAGTTCCGAAAAGAACATGATCTGTAGTACCCTGACAATCTCAGTCAAAAGCTCAGTCGTCCAAAGAATAATATACTAAGAAGGAGCCTGAAGCTTCTAAGCCTAAATCCAAGTCAGCTGAACCATCTGATGGTGAAGCTGCAACTGAATCTGAGCAGACTATCCCCTCTACTGAGCTCTCAAAGAAACAAGAATCTGAGATGAAAGAGATATGGGATGCCTGTGAAAGAGGCTTGGACATGACAGCTGAGGCTCGCCAAATTCAAGCTGCTAAGGAGAGACTGAGACTAGTAGATCTTGAGGCCCCTCTGGCATAGAACTGAAAAAGAAGCTAGAGACAGAATACTTGAGAAGGACAGAAGCGTCACTACAACGTCTAAATTCTTCAGACGTAGACCTCAGAGTAACAACATAAAAAGCATCTCTTATCCAAGAGTGGACACGTGGGTCCCTTGGAAAATCAATCAGAAGTGGGAGCTGATCAAGGTCGATTTTATCAAGAGTTTCTACATCTGGCAGACAGTAGTTGATCCGTCTAAGCCAGACAAGATCTTCAAACAAATCTTGATGATTTCAGATCTTGAAGTCTATCCTGAAATTCAGATCACTCTACAACAGTCCAATAATATTCTCAAGGCACTAGAATTCAGGACTCTCCCTCCTCCTTGTACTCTTGATGGAAATATTTGCACCAAGGAAATTGAGGAAGAGATCGGATACGCCATTGCGAGAAAGGGAATGGATGTTAAAGATACTGAAGACCAAGAAGAGATCAGGAAGTTCAGAAGGAGAGTCTACAGGCCTATGGACTTGAACCTCTTGAAAAGAAATATGCTGACTTTAATGCGCGACTGCAACAATTCAAGAAGCCCAACTGATTTTCTTATGTTTTTGCTCTGTTTTCCGCTTTTAGCTCAGATAGCTCTTAGTCTAGATTGGATAGAATTTTTGTACTTGTAACCTCTTGATCATATATGGAATTCTATTCTTTCTGCCTTCGACAATCACTCATTGTCATCAGGCTATGTTTTATGATTTAACATAACTGATCACTTCTGTGACCATGACACACAAACACACACTTGTTATCTATATCTGTGTTTGTCCCTCGTGTTTAGATGTGTCAAGATTTGATATCCTCTTGAGTATAGATGGAAGGATCTTATAAGGGGAATTTTCTGTTAAGGGGAAGGATATTGTTTTTGTCAGTTGTATAGTGTTGATTTGTAGAAGTTATTGATGTAAAATATTTTGACATCATCAAATAGGGGGAAATTGTTAGGATGAGATTCAGTATGATAAGATTTGAAGATCCCAAAACCCTAGCTGAATGATGAACCTTATATAATGTAATAGCTTAGTTGAGTTCAGCATGTTAGGAACTCAATATGCTAGCTAGAGTTCAGTAGCTGATAGGGTTCAGTAGATCATCTAATGTTCAACCGAGGAACTCAGTATTAAGAACTCACTCAGTTGGGATTGTTATAACCCATTGAGTCTGCACAAGAATTCGAGCCAGAGCTGAAATCTCAGAAGAATGGAGTACGAGACAATTCAGTAAAAGGTCCAAGGAATCAGAGGAATCAGAGGAAGTCTCATGTGCTATGTTATGCACGAGGCCAGATATTTGTTATGCCGTTGGCATGGTCTCGAGATATCAATCTAACCCTGGACAAGCTCAATGGATTGCGGTCAAACATATTCTCAAGTACCTTAAACGGACTCGATATTATAGGCTTGTTTACCAGTCTGATGTTCTAGTGCATGTGGGTTATTCAGATTCGGATTTCCAGGCAGATAGAGACGAAAAGAAGTCTACCTCGGGTTATGTGTTTATCTTGGGAGGTGGAGTCATTTCATGGAGAAGTGTCAAGCAAAAGTGTATTGCCGACTCTACCATGGAAGCAGAGTATGTTGCTGCTTCTAAGGCTCTAAAGAGGCAGTTTGTCTCAAGGCATTCCTCCGGGATCTCGAGATCCTTCCTAGTTTTCCTAAGTGTATCACGGTCTATTGTGATAACTCTGGTGCAGTTGCAAACTCTAAGGAACCGAGATCACATAGGGCGTCTAAACACATAGAGCGTAAGTACCACATTATACGAGAATTCGTACGCCGAGGAGACATGGTGATTAAGAAGATAGGAACCAGGGATAACCTAGTAGATCTGTTCACTAAGAGTCTACCAAAAGGACCCTTCGAGACTCATGTTCGAGGTCTAGGCTTGTGTAGACTGTCCCCTACTTAGTCAGAAATCTTAGTATAAGTGGGAGAAGTGATAGCTAGTAGTTATATTTTGAGACACATTGTATACTTAAGATTTGCTGTATGTATAAGTGGGAGAATTGTTGGGTTTTTATACTGAAAGCAATCTACGTATTTTCTTGTATATAATGTTTCGTGTTACCACTATTACTATTCTCCTATCTGATTATTATAATTGCACAAATTAGTCCATTATCTCACAAAAGTTTGATCATACAGTGTGTTGTAGATGACAGAAGACTGTAGTGATTGGTTGAACTAGTGAGATATAAACAATTAGCACAGCTGAGGCAACTTTAGGAAAAGTTGTCGGTTCAATGTAGATAAGAAGTGACTTGTCTTGGTCACTTGTCTATGTTGATACATTTTATGAATTGATGGATCTCGGTGAGACATGTTCTTCTATCTGACCCGTGTGAAGAACCAAGGTCTCGGAGACTCAGCTAATCTTAAGCTTGTTTAAATTTCAGCTGAGTACACGCGACTAGCTATCACTTTGACTTACTATAGGTGAGGGTCATCGCGACCGTATATCTCTGTATCTTGGGTGAGTGTTGTTGCGTGTAGCTCAGGCTGGTTATCTGCATCATGCATCCGTATCCCATTATAGGGTTGATGATATCCCCTTGAGGAACTCAAAAGGTTTATCATGCTAAACCCTGCAGGTTGATTAAGTTCAAGTATGATAATAAGGTCGAGTGGTACTGCTCAAGGATAAGACATTAATTGTATTAAGTAGTCAGTAAACTTAATCAATTAATAGATATTCGATATCTTAAATACTGTGATTAACTGAAGTTAAAAATACAAGCCCTGACTCAACTTTTGGGATAAAGGGGTAAGTCATCATAGATTCTTTAGTGGAATGAATCTATGTTTGTGAATTAATAATACTATGGGCTGAGTATGAAAAATTAATTCACTTGAAGCTCGACTTTATTTCTTGTATTAGGTCGCTGGTCTGGCCCAATATATGCCCAGTCGTATGGGACATTTTCTCTCCGACTCACTTGGCTACTTTATTTCCTGAATTATTTGGTCCTTTAGTGGACCAAAACAATTGGTGATGGTTAGTGGCCTACTTCCCTATTGGATTGGGCTTGGAGTCAAAGGCCCATTAGGGTTCCTTTGACTAGCCCTTATAAATAGGGGTGAAAGGGACCATTTGTTAACATTAGTCTTTCTAGCTTTGTGTGCCGAAAAAGTGTGAGTTCAAGTGAGATTTCGTCGAGAGCCTTCTAGCGTCCATCCGGAGTTGAGGGCTCGTGCACGGGAACACTCCAGAAGACATTTTCTGGACCGAGTCAAGAAGTTCGTATTGTAGGACGATCCTAAGGTATAATTTCCTTCAACTGGTATTAGAGTGAGGTTCTAATACCTAGCTCTGTGTTTCTTTATATTCGTAGTACCATGCATCGGGCAATTGTAGATAGGTTGTGGATGATTTAATTTCTTATTCGTCATCGTCGGGTTCGTGTTTATGGGACGGCCTGCGTGCCATCGGCCTGCGTGCCATTTTATTTTGATCCCGAATATGTATTCTCGTGAGATAAATCCACGAGTATATTACGATCATTGTGAATATTATGTATATGCTTCGTATTTGTAATTGGTTTAGCGGATTGGTTTGTTGTTGGTGACGAGAACATGAAGAATTGAACGGTCAAAACCCTAGTTTCTTTGATTTGACCGGAGCAATTGAGCTCGACGGAATCTACCCATCGGGATTAAGCAGCGGTTGGAGGGAGGCGGAGGCGAGCCGCAGCTCACGGTGGTGAGCAGGGCGGCAACGTGCAGCGGTATACGGCGGCTAGCCCAGATCTGGCGCGGGCGTGTGGAGGGTCGGGCTGAATGCTCCGTTAGCAGCGTGGGCTTCATCTGGACGGGCAGGAAATGGTAGCATCGGCGGTGTGCTGGGCGAGCAGTAGCGCCGCCGATGTGTTCTAGATCTGGGCGCGACGGCGGTGGATTCTTCTCCTCCAAGCGACGGGATGCGGTGCTGGAGGCTCGCCCATGTCGCAGGGGCAGTGGCAGCGGCCCGCGCCAAGCAGTGGTTTGCCAGCGGCAGCGCTTTGCTGCCCGCTGTGTGCCTTCTCTCTCTCTCCCAACTGTTGCTGACGTCTGCAGACGCGGTGCTGATGTCAACCCTAGCATGCTGACGTGGCAGCCCCTACTTGGGCAGCCAATTTTGTCCGTTTCGTCCTGTTTCTTCGTCTCCGGGCTCCGTTTTCAAAGACGTGTATGTTCGGACCATGTAATAGATAGATTTTATTTTTCTATGTGTTTGGGTCCGACGACGACATTTATTTACCTGCTTTATTTATGTCGTGGATGTTTTATTTCATGTTTTAACATGATTAATTGTTTTTATTAATTTTGCTTAGAAATCATGAAATTAGGGCTTTCACTTGTATATAAAGCATGAGTAAATTTTCTGCGAGCACGTTTTATTAATTATGCTTAGAATATTTATGCTTTAGAAGTTACGGGTGTTTTGTGACCTATTTCGACAAACCTTTTGAAGTAAAAGACTAAGCAAATATAATTTTAATGTTAATTAAATTATCGAAATAGACCTCCACCAATTGGACCTTAGATAAAGTGATGGGGATCGTGGGTAAACATCCACCTACGCGGCTTGCCTTGGTCACATGTCTATGTTGATACATTTTATGTATTGATGGATCGCGGTGAGACGTGTTCCTTTATCTGAACCGTGTGAAGAACCAAGGTCTCGGAGACTTAGCTGATCTTAAACTTGATGAGATTTCAGCTGAGTGCACGCGACTAGCTATCACTTTGAGTTACTATGTGAGAGGGTCATTGCGACCGTATATCTTTGTATCTTGGGTGAGTGTTGTTGCGTGTAGCTCAGACTGGTTATCTGCATCATGCATCCGTATCCTATTATAGGGTTTGATAATATCCCCTTGAGGAGCTCGAAAGGTTTGTCATACTAACTCTGCAGGTTGATTAAGTGCAAGTATGATAATAAGGTTGAGTGATACTGCTTAAGCAGTAAACTTAATCAATTAATGTATATTCGATATCTTAAATACGACGATTAACTGAAGTTAAAAATATAAGCCTTGACTCAACTTTTGGGATAAAGGGGTAAGTCAGCATAGATTCTTTAGTGGAATGAATCTATGTTTGTGAATTAATAATACTCTGGGCTGAGTATGAAAAATTAATTCACTTGAGGCTCGACTTTATTTCTTGTATTAAGTCTCAGGTCTGGTCCGAATATATGCCCAGTCGTATGTGACATTTTCTCTCCGACTCACTAGGCTACTTCATTGCCTAGAATTGTTTGGTTCTTTAGTAGACCAAAACAATTGGTAATGGTGTAGTGGCCCCTTTCCTTATTGGATTGGGCTTTGAGTCAAAGGTCCATTAGAGTTCCTTTAACTAACCCTCATAAATAGGGGTCAAAGGGGCCATTTGTTAACATTAATCTTTCTTGCTTTGTGTGCCGAAAAAGTGTGTGTTTGAGTGAGATTTCGTCAAGACCCTTCTAGTGTCTCTGTCCATCCGGAGTTGAGGGCTCGGGCACGGGAAAAGTCCAGAAGACCTTTTTTGGACCGAGTCAAAAAGATCGTATTCTAGGACGATCCTAAGGTATCCTTCAATCTCTGCCCACGCGATCCAAAAAGTTTATTTGGCCAAAACTGGCCCCAAGGTTCCCAGGGACGAGAGCCTCTTTACCTAAGAAGAGAGAAAGCTGCAAAATCTTGACCGAGTCATTATACTTACTACGCTCAGTGACTCATACATCGGTAGGGTGCACGACTGCAAGACTGCAAAGGAGCTCTGGGATGCTCTCGCAGTACTGAGCCAATGAACTCCGCAAATCAAAGAAAATAAATTGGAGTTGGAGCTGCAGAAGCTCGAGGCATTTGCTATGATACCCGGAGAGTCAATTGATGATTTCAACGTCCGATTCACGAATCAAATCAACATCATCAATGGACTGGGAAAAACATTTAGCAACAAGGAGACCAACACTAAAATCTTAAAGGCTCTTTCTAAGCCCTAGTGGTACTCTTTTGCTACATGTTTGAGAAGAACTGACTTAAACTTTGTTGCTCTTGATTACATATTTTCAGAACTGAAAGCAGATGAGTTGGAGTTTAACCTTCCACACACCCAAAGTGTTGAGACTGAAGTGCCAATAGATCATGCTTACAAGGCAACAATCAGCACATTTGGAGCAAGTCCCTCAGTTACAAGCTAATCAGCTGGAAGTTCCAAGACAATCCCTACTGCTGATAACTTAGCTGAGAAATACGCTGTCCTTTCAGTCAAATACCAGAAGGAGAAGGACAAGTTCAGAAAGATGAAGAAGAAGAAAGCTTCAAAAAGCTATCAAGGTAAGAGAGAAAACACTCATCTGAAAGGTGAATCTAAATCTCTACCAGAATGCAGGAATGCTGAGACTACCTCCACTGCACCTAAAGAAAAGCCAAGAAAGGAAGGCAGAAGCTCAACATGCTATAACTGCAAAAAGACTGGGCATTACCAATATGAATGTCCATAGCTCACGGCAGCTAAAAGGGCAGTAAGGCAAGCCAGGCGTGACAAGCTCGTTAGGAAGAGGCAAGCCTGCATAGTCAAAAAGCTATCCGATTGCTCGAGTGATGAAAAGTTGTTCATGGAGTCATCCGATGCCGAAGCAACATTCATGGCAATCGAAGCTGAAAAGGATACTGAACTGTGCCTTATGGCTGGAGAAGAGTCTGAGTTAAACTCTAATTCTAATATATGCTCCTCTTCACCATGCACACACGACAGAAGCTCTATTGTAGGTGAACCTCTGGATATGGTTCTTGCATATGAAGAACTGTTGGAGGAACAAATTCAGATGAGCAAACAGTTCAATAGAACACTTCAGGAGATGGAACTCCTGAGAGCTAAGAATTAGAGATTTTCAATGAGAAGTCAATACTCTACTGAGTCTGAAGGACTTGTTTTAAGACAGAAGGAAGAGATGGAATCTCTGATGACTAAGTCTCAACAACAAGAAGGTCAGATATCAGTTCTGACCAAAGACAACTCAGAGAAAGAGACTAAAATTGCTAGTCTAAAAGACAAACTTACACAGGCTAGAGCTGAGTATGAGGCTCTGAGGAAAAGGGATGAGGTTTGGAGAACCTTAATGACTGAGCAGTACTTAGGAGCCAAAGAAAAACTTGAGAAGTTGTTGAGATCATAAAGACCATGTTCTACGAAGGAATGACTTGATTATACATATGAAGCAACTACCTATGGATAGAAAAACTCAGATCAGCTAGCTGAATCTTCAACCCCTCAGATAAAGGATAAACAGAAGATGAAAGCACCTCAGCCCAGCTACTTGAAAAAGACTCATGGTTCAAGCCCCAAAATACCCAGATCCAATTCAAGGGGAACCAAGAATTAAGATGGGTAGAGCAGTATGGTTATCCACAGTATACTCATCTAGCTTAGTATGGATCATACCATTATGAGCCCAGAAACAATAGCTCAAAGGTTCAGCAAAAGAAGAAGAACCCTGAACCTCAAGAGAGAAATAAGTCATTATCTCCTAGCTTAGCAGAGAGATCAGCTGACAACAAGGGCAAGAAGAAATCTGAAACCACCAGGGTTATCAGACAGATTTCGATCCCAAAATCCACTAGCATCTAAGGACCCAACCTGAGCCTAAAGGGTACCTGGATTTATTTTTATTTTGCAAGTGCTAAAGGACCCTTTGATCGTGGACAACGGATGCTCAAGACATATGACGCATCAAAAGAATCTGTTGACCAACTATGTTCAACAAGAAGGAGCCAAATTTAATTTGGTGATAACTCCAAAGGTTACACAAGGGGGTACATAACACTTAAGATAGGGACTGCAATAGTTTCCAGAGTATCATATGTTGAAGGACTTCAACATAATCTCGTTTCAGTGAGTCAATTATGTGATAACTCCAATAAAGTGACTTTTGACGCAGGTTTTTGAGACGTTCTTGACAAATCTACAGGAAAAACTGTATTACCAGGCTCGCGGAGAAGAAATATCTATTATGCAGATTGGAATACCGCTAAACCTAAAGCATGCTTGCTAGCACATACAAAGTCAGATGACAATGCAGTGTGGCTGTGGCACAGAAGACTAAGTCATCTGAACTTCAAAACAATGAACAAGCTAGCAAGAGATGCTAAAGTGTTGGTCCTGAGACGTGGTCCAGGTGTAGAAGGGGGGGGGGTGAATACACCTGAATACAAATTTCGTTCTCAAACGCGAAGTCATCTCTAGCTGAGTTTGCTACTGAACTGAGTCAGACAACCAAATATACTTCAGATCGCTTGGGTAAGAAATTCTTCTACTGAGTTCAGCTCTACTGACTTTAGTCAGTCAAACAGTCGTTCAGTATCAGAGTGTGTGCGGAAGTGTAGGCCCTATCAAACGTCTCGGTTAGAAAACACCGGTTTTATGCTGAGTTTGATGAAATACAGTTTTTAATACAATATGATCTGTTAGAGAAAACAGTAAATCAACACAACAAATTTTTAAAGCGGTTCGGACACACTGGGTCCTACGTCCACTGTCCTGACCAAAGCATGATACTTGTTATATTTATACTGAGCAAGTCTCAGTTGGTCTGTTCTCTGGACAGACACAAACTTGAAGCTTATACTGAGCAAGTTCTCAGTGATCTGTGCACTGGACAGATTCTCTACTTATAGTCGTAGTGACTTTTACAAGGTTTTCAACTAAGAGGAAGTTCTTACAAATAAAAACAGTTTCACAAGGATGTGAACTTCCTTGAGGTTTCTAAGCTAAAGATATTACAATGAGGGTTGCTTAGATAAGATAAGGGGAACAAATATAACTCTAAGTGATTAACTAAAGAGGTTCTTCAATGGATGCTAGTTCTTCACTGGATTCTTCGTTGAGAGTGTTAAGAGTTTGTGCATAGATAACTTGGGTTCCCGGTGATGTCTCTGAATGAAGACTTCTCTTATATATTCGTCGATGGTGAATAGATCCGTTGGAGAGAGGTCTAGCCACGTGTCAAAACGACAAGGAAAATGGCTCCTTTATTTTGAACGTTGGTGAGTAGGTGCACTGTAGAGATTCTCCTCTTTTTCAGTCTGGGAGCAGCTTTTGTCAGAAAAGATACGTCGTTGTCGGCTCCTTATTGGTCAAGGTAGATTGGTAGGTGAGACTTGTCAAACATCAAGGTTAACTTCCTCTGAATCCTCGGACCTTCAACTCAAGTGACTTCCTACTGCTGTGCTTCTGAGCATTCAGTGTATGGGCACGAATTCCTGTGCGGATTCAGTTGTTGGTTGGCTGTCCAATTGACTCTTCGATCTTGTGTACAACAGTTGAGTGCGAGATCTTCTACTGAACTATGCAGCTACTAAACTCTAGCCTACTGAGTTCTAACAACTGAACTCGACTAAGCTATTACAGATACGAAGGTACAATATTCAGCTAGGGTTTTGGGATCTATCAAATCTATCAATTCATCTACTGAATCTTTATCCCAACATAAAGTCCGAGGACTGTCCAACAAAACATTCAAGATATACATGGATGGGATCCTTCACCTTCTACTGATGGGATCCTTCTACTGATGGGATCCTTCAGCTGCTGCACATGGATCTATTTGGGCCAATCTCCCCAGTGACAATCAGAGGAAAGAAATATGCTCTTGTGGTCATTGATGACTATTCAAGATTTACATGGATGATTTTCATCGCCAACAAGTTTGACGTCAAAACTGAACTGCCAAAGCTACTGAAACGATTGAGTGTCTGATCGTGGAACAGAGTTTCTAAACTCAGTGACGAAAGACTACTGCGAAGCTGAAGGTATTCAACATGAAACCTCAACTGCACGTACACCTCAACAGAACGGATGCTGAAAGAAAGAACATAGCACTCAAAGAAGCAGCAAGAACACTACTCGCATATTTAGGTCTACCATCAAAGTTTTGGGTAGAAGCCACTAACACTGCCTGCTATACTCAGAATCAGTCTTTATTGACTCAGATGCACATGAAGATACCCTATGAATAATGGAAAGGGAGAACACCTTCTCTCTCACATTTCCATATTTTTTGTTGTTCGTGCTTTATCCACAATAATGGAAAGAATCAGTTAAAGGTCTTTGATAGCAAGTTAGATCAACTGGTATTCTTAGGATAGTCCAGGGTTAGCAATGCTTTCAGGGTATTTAACTACCGGACACTTTGCATGGAGGAAAGCCCTGATGTTGTATTTAACGAATTTACTTCTGAGGACAGAAAACAAAACTCTCAGCGAGATGCTGAAGAAGTCAGCAGCAAGCTACAGGATCTAAGCTTGAATGATAACGTTGAAAAGATCTAGTATTGTTGGGATGATGATTCAGATGATGAGATTCAGAACCAACCAACAAGAAATGTAGCTGAACCGATTGATTCTACTGAACAGAATCAATCCCAGGTAACTCACGTCAATGAAGAAACCCCAGTGGTAACTGAGAGCTCTAATGAGAATAACAACTCATGGGGAACTACTGATGTTCCTAAGGTGAATGCCCCTAAACCCGGTGACTCAGTAGATCCAGATCTTGTTACTGAATTGCTTTAAGCACAAAATAACACTACTGAAATTCCTCACAATCCGACCATCTGTGCAGAATCATTTTCAAAAGATGTAACAAGACACCGTCGTTCTTAGTTAGATGTTCATACTTCAGATCTTATAATCGGAGACCCGTCAACAAGCGTTAAGACAAGATCCAGATTATGTCAAGGAGAAAGCACTCTATACTCTTGTTTCTTGTCTACTGAAGAACCTCAGTCGATTGAGGACGCACTGAATGACGTTGACTAGATCACTGCCATGCAAGAAGAGCTCAACCAATTCACCTTAAACGAGGTTTGGGAGCTTGTATACAGATCCAGGCATCAACTTGTAATAGGAACTAAGTGGATCTTCAAAAAGAAGCGAGATGAAAACAATGTCATCGTCAGGAACAAAGCCAGACTAGTTGCTAAAGGTTATTGTCAATCTGAAGGGATAGACTTTGATAAAACGTTCGCTCCAAGCACAAGATTGGAAGCCATTCATCTGTTCCTAGCTTATGCAACTCATCAGCAGTTCACAGTATATCAGATGGATGTTACGTCGACTTTCCTAAATTGTGTGCTGAAGGAAGAAATCTATGTAGAACAGTCTCCCGGCTTTCAGCAGGGACATCAAGTATGCAGACTCAAGAAAGCTCTGTATGGGTTAAGACAAGCACCCAGGGCTTGGTATGATACCCTTTCAGACTTTCTACTCCAGAAAGGTTTTCAGAAGGAAAAGGTAGATCGCACCTTATTCAGTATCAAGTCAGAAAATGACATTCTACTGGTGCAGATCTATGTGGACGATATCATCTTTGGATCTAAGAATGTGACCATGTGTCAAAAATTCGAGAAGATGATGAAAGATAAATTTGAGATGTCTATGATGGAGAAATGAATTATTTCCTTGGACTTCAAGTGAAGCAATCAAAGAAAGGAATATTCATTAATCAATCAAAATATAACAGAGATCTCATCAAGAAATTTGGCTGCGAATCAAGCAAATCAGTGAAGATACCCATGAACACAAATCTCAAGATTGACCTTGATAAAGAGGGACTATCTGTCAACTCAAATGATTATTGTGCTATTATTGGTTCATTATTATATCTAAGTGCCAGCAGACCTGATATAACATATGCTAAAGGTATATGCGCAAGATTTCAGGCAAATCTCAAGCGAAGTCATATGACTCAGCAAAGAAGATTCTTCGCTACCTGAAAGGAACACCTGATGTTGGTTTATGGTATCCTGCTGATGATAATCTTGAACTAATTGGCTATTCTGATGCTGATTATGCAGGATGTCGAATTGACAGAAAATCAACTTCAGGAACTGTCAGTTCCTAGGCAGCAAGCTCATATCATGGTCTTCAAAGAAACAACACTCGGTAGCTACGTCCACTACTGAAGCTGAATATATGGCTGTCGTAAGTTGTTGCGCCCAGATCCTATGGTTGTGACAATAGTTGAGAGACAATGATGTATATCAAGATGAAGTGTCGATCTACTGCAATAGTACCAGTGCCATTACAATCACTCAGAATCATGTTATTCACACAAGATGCAAGCACGTGGACATACGACATCACTTCATCCGAGACCATGTTGAAAAGAAAGATATCAGAATGGAGAAAATCCATAGATAAGCAAAGAGCCGACATACTGACCAAACCTATAGCAGAGACCAGATTCAACAAACTCTCAGTAGAACTAGGTCTACTGGATCCTATTGACTCAGTTCAGTAAGACGATCCCGGAAGTACTGAGTAAGGGGGAACTTACTCTCAGTACTACTGAGTAAGGTGAAAGGAAATGCTGACCAAATTCCTCCTAAAGAGGATATGTGAATCATTACATGAAATACAAAAGTAAGTGAGGAAATATCCTCATGCCTAAAGACAGAGTTTGAAATGAAAGACTTAGGTAAAAGTAAGCATTGTCATGACTAGTAGATCAAGTATCTTCCTGATGGAGTTACACATTAAAGAGACTTAATATGATTTTATCGCATCCACGTAGCTACCTAATGGTTGCTTCGATTACTTGAAGTGGATGGTAACTCATTTAGACCTAAAGAAGATAACTAAGATATTGGTCTAATTATGAGAGTAATGGTATATCCCCTACTATTCTCTATGAAGATATGTTGCATATATTAATATAGACATTGAAGATAACCTTGAAGGTTGTTATCTTGAGGGGGAGTGATAAATTGTAAATAATCCTGAATATGAGATCGACCCCTAAAGGTCAAATGAGCATGAAGGTCAAATGATTGCACTATTTTTTCCTTTCTAAGTTTTTTCCCAAAGAGTTTTCTTAGTAAAGGTTTTTAATGAAGCATCCGATGTAACACATGATATCCAAAAAAGAGGCGACATAAACATTCAATAGATTCACTCAAGTGATGATATAGTGGATTCTTTTAAGAAGGATTACCAACATCAACATTTAAGAATATGGTACACACAGAAGTTCGATATACGCCGACTCAAGGATCTACAATGATTATTTTAAGGATGAGCAGTTGTACTCTTTTTCTTTCGACCAGTTTTTATCACATTGGGTTTTTCTGGCAAGGTTTTAACGAGGCAACAATTTCTGTTTAGGGATAGTCAATCAAGGTGGAGTATTGTAAATAATATTTACCATATAGATGATGACCAAATGTAAACCCTAGAAGCCCATAATCTTATCTTGTCTAGGCCCAAAAGTCCATCGTAATCTACATTTTTTCTTCCATTTTATTTATATATAATTTCTATATATTATAGATTTCTTTTTTTGTTTTTATTATCTATATAGAATATATAATAATTAGTATGTTAAATATGTTGCCTTGCTAAGATTTTTTCAGAAAAAAATCTTAGCAAGGCAACATATATTAATATTATAGAAGAAAAAATGCAGATTACGATGTTTATGGACAGCTGAACCGATGACTATTCACGATTCCATAATTGAATCAATTCCATACCGGTTTCAAATTTGAGGAATCTTATGGTAAAACTTCATTTGAAACGATGTGGTAGAAAGCAACGTGCGACTTGAAGGATAGGACCCGTTGTGGGTTTTTACATCCACCATTTTCGATCCAACATTCAAAAGAGATATGAGAACCAATCCTTACCTTAGATGCATCCCAAATCAATGGTCAAGATTACACCACTTATTCTAATAAAAATAAAAATAAAAATAAAAAGGGGAAAAGAGCAAGATTGGAAAGAAGAATAAATCTAATTTGAAGAAACACTTCCCTATTTTGAAACATATGTCCACACCTTCATTCTATCTCTCTCTTTCTCTCTCTCTCTCTCTCTCTCTCTCTCTCTCTCTCTCTCTCTCTCTCTCTCTCTCTCTCTCTCTCTCTCAAATCAAAAACCTCCCTAGCCTAAATCCCATCGATTTCTCTCGTATTTATGTTGTTCCATCTCAATTCCACAGAATCTGAAGTTCGTTTCTTCAATTTCGAGGTCGATTTGCTGAGAAATCGAAGGTTTATGGAGTTGTAAGCTAGGGTTTTTGACGGAAATTTGGGAATTTCATCGAATTGAAAAGAGGACACAGATTGTGTTGATTGGGTAAATCATGGATGAAGGTAATTGTATGGTTTGTATACTGAAAGCAGTCTACGTATTTGCTTGTATACAATGTTTCCTGTTACCACTATTATTATTCTCCTATCTGATTATTATAATTGCACAATTTAGTCCTTTATCTCACGTGAGTTAGATCATACAGTGTGTTGTAGATCACAGAAGACTGTAGTGATTGGTTGAACTAGTGAGACATAAACAGTTATCACAACTAAGGCAACTTTAGGACAAGTTGCCAGTTTAGGCTGCAATGTAGATAAGAAGTTACTTGTCTTGGTCACTTGTCAATGTTGATATATTTCATGTATTGATGGATCGCGGTGAGACGTGTTCTTCTATCTGACTCATGTGAAGAACCAAGGTCTCGGAGACTCAATTGATCTTAAGCTTGATGAGATTCAGCTGAGTGCAAGCGACTAGCTATCACTTTGACTTATTATGGGTGAGGGTCATCGCGACCGTATATCTCTATATCTTGGGTGAGTGTTGTTGCGTGTAGCTCATGCTGGTTATCTGCATCATGCATCCGTATCCCATTATAGGCTTGATGATATACCATTGAGGAACTCGAAAGGTTTATCATGCTAAACCCTGCAGGTTGATTAAGTTCAAGTATGATAATAAGGTCGAGTGGTACTACTCAAGGATAAGATATTAATTGTATTAAGTAGTCAGTAAACTTAATCAATTAATGGATATTCGATATCTTAAATACGGGGATTAACTGAAGTTAAAAATACAAGCTCTGACTCAACTTTTTGGATAAAGGGGTAAGTCAACATAGATTCTTTAGTGGAATGAATCTAGGTTTGTGAATTAATAATACTCTAGGCTGAGTATGGAAAATTAATTCACTTGAGGCCCGACTTTATTTCTTGTATTAGGTCTCTGGTCTGGCCCGATCATATACCCAGTCATATGCGACATTTTCTCTCAGACTCACTAGGTCACTTAATAACTTGGAATTGTTTGGCCCTTTAATGGACCAAAACAATTGGTAATTGTATAGTGGCCACTTCTCTATTGCATGGGCTTAGGGGTCAGAGGCCCATTAGGGTTTTGACCAAGCCCTGATAAATAGTGGGCAAGGGGCCATTTCCTCATAACTTGATTCTTTGTTGTGTGAGCCGGAAAAAGTGAGTCCGAGTGTTTTTGTCGTGAGCTTTCTTGCGTCTCTGTCCATCCGGAGTTGGAAGCTTGGGTACGGGAACAGTCCAGAAGACCGTTTCTGGACCGAATCAAAAAGATCGTATTCTAGGACGATCGCTCAATTATAGGACTCTTTCCCTACAACTGGTATCAGAGCTAGATTCCTAGCTCTGCGTTCTTTTCGATTGTATAGATGATTTAATTTCTTGTTCGTCGTCGTCGGGTTCGTATTTATGGGACGACCTGTGTGCCACTTGTTTGGATCCCAAATATATAATCTCGTGAGATAAATCCACGAGTAGACTAAGGCCAATGTGAATATTATGTATCTGCTTCGTTTATGTAATTGGTTTTGAGGAATTGGTTTATTGTCGGCGACGAGGACACGAGGTTGGGATCGATTAAAAACCCTAGTTTTTTTGGTTTGACCGGTCGGATTGAGCTCGACCGGAGCTACCCATTGGATTCGGACAGCGTCTGGACGGAGGAGGAGGCCAGCCGCAGCTTGCGGTGGTGGGCAGGCGGGCGGCAACGCCGCCCCGCGGTGGTGCACGGCGGCGGCGCGCGGGGTTACGCGCCCGAATCCGGCGCAACTTCACGGCGAGCGTTACGGGGCGAAGTTCCCGGTGTCTTCGGCGGACTCCAAGCGGCGAGAAGCGGCGGCAATTGCAGATTTGGTTCGTGGCGGTGCCGGTCTTCAATCACGGTTTCGGCGCGCACCGGCGGATCCGTTCGGCGGCGACGGGCTCTGCGGTCGGGGGCCACGGCCATGGCGGTGATGGGGACGGCGGCAGCGGTCTGCGCCAAGCGGTGGTTCGCCGGCGGCGGCGCAGCCTGTCGCGTGTTCTCCCGCTGCGTTGTCGATGGTGCTTACTTGGCGCCACGTCAACCAATCGAATTCACCCTTTCCGAGCCACGATTCGAACAATTGAAAGAGGGAAACGTAATTGGAACACTCACGACCATCATGTAATGGATTCCGGCCGAGATTAGTTCCTCAATTTCCCGAATTTCAAACGATTCGCCAGAACGAATTCATAACGAGCAGCCAACTTCAGACGTTAATTCCAATCGCATCCGGGATTGGATGATCCCTTACAATCTATCGACGTGAAGCTCGTAAGACGAGGATTTTAGAGGTTCAAGCCGATCATCGATCGAACACCGGACGCGCCGGGAATCTATGCCGCAAGATGCGGCGGAACCCTAGAAAACTAGGGTTTTTCAGCAAAAATCGAGTTGCATCTTCCTCACGTTTTCTGTGCCTCCCGGACCAATTACAGTACAAAAACAGTACAATTACATAACAAATAGGTCCTATCATCTACTCGTGGATTTTCTCACGAGAAAAACGTTACAACGGGGTCAAAACAGTGGCTCGTAGGCCGCCCCAAACACGAAATTAGCCCAATAACGACAGAAATAAACCCTAACCATGCTCCTAACAGAAACAATCAGAGCCTAAACCAGGCTCTGATACCAATTGAAAGAAAATAGGAGGTTAAGAATCGATTACCTTCCACCTACGTATGTCGTCGCAGCTCTGATTGTTGCTCGTGTGTCAGATCTTCTGATCTGTGTCCCGGCCTTTTTCTCCCTCTGGGTGGTCAGAGAACTGGAGAAAATAAGATTATGTCTCTCCCTACATATCAACGCCGTGCGCCTATGTAATATGTGTGTAATCTGTTTATGAACAGAATACTTATATATATAGGCTTCAAAAGCTAATATAATATTAATATATTTGTAGCCCATTAATTTAATTATATTTCTAATGGGCTTCCACATAATTAGCCCATAATATAATTAATTAATCTATTGGGCTACTAATATTTATCAATTAATTGGTCCAGCCAATTAATTCCAGATTAATAGCATCATTAAATAATGTATACATACATTAATCCATTAATAATGATTTCTGAGAGACAATAAATAACTAGACAACTAATTGGGCTAGATCAGGGATCTAATACAAGAAATAAAGCAGGGCCTCAAATTAATTAATTATCTATGCTCAGTCCAGAGCAAAATTAATTAATAAACACAGATTCATTCCATTAGAGAATCCGTGCTGACTTACCCCTTTATCCCAAATTGAGCAAGGGCTTGTATTTTAGACTTAATCGATCTCCGTATTTAAGATATAAATATTCGTTAATTAATTAAGCTTAATGATAGTTCAAATTAATTAACATCTTGTATTCCTGAGTAGTATCACTCGATCTTATTAACACACCTGAACTTAATCAACCGGTCGGATTTAGTATGCTGATCCTTTCGAGTTCCTCAGGGGATATTATCAACCTATTTTACTAGAATACGGGTGCAAGATACATACAACCAGCCTGAGCCACAAATAACTACTAACACCCAAGATACGTAGATCCGGTCGCGATGACGTTCACCATAGTAGGTCAAAGTGATAGATAGCCAAATGCACTCAGCTGAAGTCTTACCAAGCTTAAAACCAGCTAAGTCACCGAGATCTTGGTTCTCCACTAAGGTCAGTTAGGAGAACACATCTCACTGTGATCCATCAATACACCACCTTAAGTGTACCAGTAAAGACAAGCAGTTAAGACAAGCCACTTCTTATCTAAACTGCAGCTTAAACCGACAACTTATCCTTAAGTTGTCTCAGCTGTGATAACTGTTTATATCTTGTCAGTTCAATCAATTTATGTTGTCTTCTGTGATACCCGACACAGTACACAAATCTAACTTTTATACAAGATAAAGGATAACATGTGCAAATATATATATTTATCAGATAGGAGAATAAAATAGTGGTAGGACAAAACACATTGTATACAAGCATAAAATTTGCTTCCAGTATACAAAATCCCAACAATTCTCCCTGTTGGGTTATGAGTCAGTAGATGGTATTCAGTTGATTAGTGGTTAAAATAATATTGGGGGAAATCATAGTAGTACTATGGAATTGAAGATCCCAAAACCCAGCTGATATCAGTAATGCAGTGTGTCGATAGGATTAGATTATGTATAGGTTAGACTTATTTTATTTTGATTATCTTTTTGTCTAAGTCCTGTACGGGGTAAAATTTTGGATTGATCTTTTGTCGAAGTTACTTTCCCGAACCCCACGTCATCAGTGTAAGAGCTAGCGTTCTTCAGCCAGCAGCTGATCTTTACCTTCAGTAGAAGACAGCGTATCAGCTGATAGTCATCAGCAGAAGAACATAACGCAAGCTCAGTACCTTCGTAGTCATCAGCTGACCTACCAAAGCCTTATCATCTTGTCAACCAACTCAGCCGAAGAAGACAGAGACTGTCTTGAGTCTACTGTATCTGACAGAAAATGACCCAGTCGTAAAAGTCATTTCGAAGTTCAGCAGAAGATCATACGAGGATGTGGACTAGTCAACTCTAATCTCTGACACATTCTCACCTACCACAAAACTCAACCAATGAGAAGCCGACACGCTTTATCTGCTCTAAACAACTAAAGCCTGCTCTCATGTACAGTATTAACTGCTCTGCTGCAACAATTCGAAATTATGGCCGTTTTCTTTGGAAGCTTGTGACACGTGGCATCGTCTTCTCCAACGGACATATGCCTGCTCACAACTATAAATAGAGAAGAAATCTGAGCTCCACGCACGGGATTCACAAGGGAAAAAGCTCAAGCTCACGAACACTCTAGCGAACTTAAAAGATCATCCAGCGAAGAACTTGCTATCATAGAATACCATTAGTTCTTCTCTCTAGAGTTATTTTAGATCCCTTTCTTCTCTAGCTAAGCTCATAGTTAAATTTATAGCTTAGAATTTCGAAGGAGTTCACCTTTTGTGAATTGTTCTTATTGTAAGAACTCCTTCTTAGTTGGAGATTATCCCCTCCCTTTCGAACTTAGGTTTGAATTGTAAAGTCGCTAACGATTATAACTTAGAAGGATCTGTCCAGTGTACAGAATCCTTGCTGAGGCTTGCTCAGAATAATCAACAAGTTCTCCTGCCTTGTCAGGACCGTGGACGTAGGATCTTGCGTATCCGAACCACGTTAAATTGCTTTTGTTATTTACTGTTTTATTGCATAGCATACAAACTACTTAAAAATCATATGTTTGCATAAAACGTATTCTAAAAGCGCACTAGCCAAAAGACTTTTAACTTGTGAAAACACGTTTTCAAACTGAGACAAATCTCCGGGCCCCACACTCTTATCCGCACAACGTCTCCGACTGAGTTTCAACGACTGACTTAAGTCAATAGGAGAGCTCAGTAGCTGACACACTCTGACCCGTGATCGAAGGTTACTATCTGGCACTGTTCATCAGTCGCAACCTACAGCTGAGCTGTCCTTCACGTTCTGAGAAAAAGAAACTGTGATCAGGTGTATTCACCCCCCCCCCACCTGACTATCGTCTCCGGACCAACAATTGGTATCAGAGCATCGGTGTTCTTCTGATCGCCGGTTCTGTACTACTGGTCTTCTCGAACAGATCCTAAAAACGTTTTCACTGCACAAGTATCTCTTCATACATCCTTATACTCGTTCACATAATGTCTGACATGTCAGGTATTCGGATGGTACCGATGTTCTCGATAGAAAACTATACGGTATGGCGCGTAAGAATGGAGGCACACCTCACATCGCTGCATGACAGCATGACGGACGTCCTTGAGACAGGACCCATCGTTCCCATGATCGACAGCGTACAATTTGCTGCTGTGGGAGGTGTAGGAGCACAGACTGGTGCTAAGATCCCTAAAGAAAAATCAGCTCATGCCAGAAGAGAAAAAGTTGCACAACCTCGACCGAGCTGCGCGAAACGCAATACTGACAACGCTCAGTGACTCTCATCTCGGGAGGGTGCAAGACTGCAAGACGGCAAAAGAGCTTTGGGATGCCTTGGTTGTACTGAGCCAAGGAACCCCACAGATCAAAGAGAACAAGCTCAAGTTAGAACTTCAGAAGTTCGATGCCTTTGCAATGGAGCCCAGTGAGACCATTGACGAGCTCAGCATCATATTTACAAATCAAGTCAATGTCATCAACGGGCTGGGGAAGATGTTCACCAACAAAGAGATGAACACCAAGATCTTAAGAGCGCTACCTCGACAGAAGTGGCTTCCTTTTGTTACTTATTTACGTCGCTCTGATCTTAATGCTCTAACTCCTGATGTTATATTTTCATAATTAAAAATGGAGGAATTCGAGCATAGCTTACCCCAAATATGTTCCAGTGCTCCAGCTGACACTCAGATCGACCATGCTTTCAAAGCAACAGTCAGCAAGACTCGACCCAAACCTGTTTCCTCAAGCAAGGCAGTGGCCACAACAGTAGCAAAGTCCTCTGAGACTTCAGGCCCTGACCAACTAGCACTGATGGCTCTCAAATATCAGAGACAGAAGGAGAGAGTCAGAAAGCTGAGGAAATACAACAGAGATTCTCCCTCTGGTAAGAAAGATTATCAGAAAAGGGAAGAATCTAAACCTTCTACTGAATGCAGGAACACAGAGTCTGCTGCTAGTCCATCCAAAGACTCAGCCGGAAAAAGCAGCAGAACATCTACCTGCTACAACTGCAAGAAGGAGGGACATTATCAGTATGACTGTCCCAAACTCTCAGCTGTTCAACGAGCAGAACGGCAGGCCAGACGAGAAAAATTTTCCCGAAGAAGGCAGGCCTACATAGCCGGAGAGATATCCGACAACTCAATCGAGGAGGATACATTTATGTATTCCTCTGAGGACGAAGCTGCTTTCGTCGCAATTGAGGTCGGAGAGACGTTTCCTGAAGAAATGGCTGAATACTGTCTAATGGCCGGAGAAGAGGCTGAGGTAAACTCCAAACCTAATATAACCTCTTCTTCACATAGCACACACGACACGTGCTCGGTCACAGATGAACCTCTAGACGTAGTTCAAGCCTACGACGATCTACTAGAAGAACAGATTCAGCTGAGCAGAGAGTTCAACAGAACTATTTAGGAACTTGAACAGGTAAAGGCTGAGAATCAGAGACTTTCTTCTGATTGTCAGGTCTCTACTGAGTCTGAGAATCTTGTTGTGAGACTCAAGGAAGAGATTAAATCTCTTATGACTAAGTCTCAGCTCCAAGAAACTCAGATCTCAGTTCTGACTAAGGACAATTCTGAGAAAGAGACTGAAATAGCCCAACTCAGTTAGAAGCTCACAGACGTGTAAAAAGATTATGACTCACTCAGGAGGAGTGACGAGGTCTAGAGAGGGCGGATGACTGAACAATACCTGGGAGCTAAGGAGAAGCTAGAAAGTATGCTCAGAGCTCAACGGCCAACTGTCATGAAAGAAGGACTTGGCTATACCCATGAAGCTTCTACCTCAAAAAGCTCAGAAGCCCTGGCTGATAGGTTCGTTAGAGGAAAGGTGCAAGCTACTGACACCACACCTCAGGCGAAGAACAAACAGAAAATGGTTGCACCTCAGCCGAGCAGCAAGAAGTAACTGACCAAAGGTTCCAGCCCCAGGACACCACGATCAAACTCAGGGGGAACCAAGAAGGTCAGATGGGAAGAACAGTACAATGAGCCACTATACGAGCACCCGGATCAGTACGGTTCGTACTATTATGAGCCCAGGGTCAGGAGAAGCGCAAAGACTCAGAAGAAGAAAGCTCCTGAACCTAGAATCATCAGAAAGTCAGTATCTCCAGGTCCTGTGGAGAAGAAAACTGACAAGGTTCAGAAGAAGAAGTCTCAGACTTCTAAGGTTCCTAGACAGATATGGGTTCCGAAATCACCCACTAACATGTAAGGACCCAACTGAACCAAAGGGTACCTAAAAATGCTTCTGTTTTGCAGGTGCATAAGGACCCTTGGATAGTGGACAGCGGCTGCTCGAGACACATGACATACCAGAAGAGTCTGCTGACCAACTATGTACAAGAGGATGGTCCCAGAATTGAGTTCGGTGACAACTCAAAAGGCTACACAAGGGGATATGGAACGCTGAACATTGGGACTGCCTCAGTTCCAAGAGTAACATATGTTGAAGGACTTCAACATAATCTCCTTTCTGTCAGTCAATTCTGTGACAATCTTAACAGAGTAATCTTTGACGCTGGTTTCTGTGATATTGTTGATAAATCTACAGGTAAAACAGTGTTATCAGGTTCACGGAGGAAGAATATATACGTTGCAAACTGGAATACCGCAGAACCTGAGGCTTGCTTGCTCGCACAGACGAAATCTAGTGACAAGTCAGGATGGCTATGGCACAAGAGACTCAGCCACCTGAACTTCAAGACTATGAACAAGCTCGCCAAGAACTCTAAAGTCAGAGGACTGCCCAACGAATCGTTTATCAAAGACAGAAATTGTGAAGCATGCTTGAAGGGAAAGCAGAAAAAGAGTAGCAATCCACCTATTCCTTCACCTTCCACTGATGGAATCCTTCAGCTGCTGCACGTGGATTTATTCGGGCCAGTTTCTCCGGCGACTATACGAGGCAAGAAGTATGCCCTTATCGTTATTGACGACTACTCGAGATATACATGGGTCATCTTCATCGCCAACAAATCTGATGTCATGACTGAGATGCCTAAACTGCTGAAAAAGCTCAGTGTGGAAAAAGACATCAAGATTCAAAGAATTCGCTCAGACAGAGGAACAGAATTTCTCAACTCAGTAGTTAAAGAGTACTGCGAAAAGGAGGGAATTAAGCACGAGACATCAGCTGCTCGCACCCCTTAGCAGAACGGACTTGCTGAACGCAAAAACAAAACACTCAAAGAAGCAGCAAGAATACTTCTAGCAGACTCTGGACTACCCTCAAAGTTCTGGGCTGATGCTACTGACACCGCCTGCTATACTCAGAATCGCTCACTACTTACACAGCAACACATGAAGACACCCTACGAATTATGGAAAGGGAGAATTCCTTCTATATCTCATTTTCATATTTTTGGCTGTCCTTGCTTTATTCACAACAACGAGAAAGATCGGTTGAAGGTCTTTGATAGCAAATCTGATCAAGGAGTATTCTTAGGATACTCCCGAGTCAGTAAAGCCTTCAGAGTCTTTAACTATCGGACTCTTTGCGTGGAGAAAAGCCCTCATGTTATTTTTGATGAGTTTGTTACTGAGAACAGGAAAACCACAGAGACAAATACTGAAGATGTCAGAAGCAAGTTACAGGATCTCGCACTTACTGACAAAGCTGAAAAGATCCAGCATTGTTGGGATGATGAGTCAGACGATGAAGAAATTCAGACTCAGCCAACAGGCGATGTAGTTGACCTGGTTGATTCTACTGAACAGAATCAACAACAGGTAACAACGGTCGATGAGGAAGCCGCCGTGGTAACTGAGACCTCTACTGAGAATATAAACTCAGGGGGAACGTTTAATGTTCCTGAGCTAAATGCCCCTGAACCTGGAAACTCAGTAGATCCAAACCTTCTTACTAGACTATTGCAATCACAGAACAACACTACTGAAATGCCTAACACACCTACTGACTGTGCAGAGGTAGTATCAGAGAAGAAGCTCGACTCAGACGCTCATGGCTTGACGCTCACACTTCAGATCTCATTATAGGAGATCCATCAGCAACTATAAGGACAAGATCTAGATTAAGTCAAGGAGAAAGCTCACTCTACTCTTGTTTCTTGTCTACAGATGAACCTCAGTCAATAGAGGACGCACTAAATGATGCTGACTGGATCATTGCCATGCAAGAAGAGCTGAACCAGTTCGTCAGAAACGAAGTTTGGGAGCTTGTTGACAGACCTAAACATTAGCACGTTATTGGCACTAAGTGGGTCTTCAAAAACAAGCGTGATGAAAACAACGTCATCGTCAGAAACAAAGCTCGACTAGTGGCCAAGGGATACAGTCAAGCTGAAGGAATCGACTTTGATGAAATATTCGCTCCAGTCGCAAGATTGGAAGCCATTCGTCTTTTCCTAGCTTATGCAACGCATCAAGGATTCAAAGTATATCAGATGGATGTAAAGTCAGCTTTTCTGAACGGCGTACTGAAGGAACCAGTCTACGTGGAACAACCGCCCGGCTTTCAGTAGGGACATCAGGTGTACAGACTTAGGAAAGCTCTGTATGGGTTAAAACAAGCACCCAGGGCTTGGTACGATACCCTATCAGACTTTCTACTTCAAAAAGGTTTTCAGAAGGGGACAGTAGATCGCACCCTGTTCAACATAAAGTCAGGAGATGACATTTTGTTGGTGCAAATCTACGTGGACGACATCATTTTCGGCTGCAAAAACGAGACTATATGTCAGCAATTCGAGAAAATAATGAAGGAGAAATTCGAGATGTCCATGATGGGAGAGATGAATTATTTCCTTGGATTTCAAGTGAAACAATCAGCTGAAGGAATCTTCATAAATCAAGCCAAATACACTCGAGATCTTCTCAAAAGATTTGGCTGCGACTCGAGCAAGCCAGTCAAAATCCCCATGAATACGAATTTCAAAATCGATCTAGACAAAGAGGGAGCTTCTGTTAACTCTACTGATTATAGAGCTATTATTGGTTCTTTATTATACTTAACAGCTAGCCGACCTGACATAACTTATGCTGTAGGTGTATGCGCAAGATTTCAAGCAGATCCCAAGCGAAGTCATGTGGACTCAGCAAAGAAGATTCTGCGCTATCTAAGAGGAACACCTGATGCTGGGTTATGGTATCCTGCTGATGATAATCTTATACTGACAGGTTATTCTGATGCTGATTATGCAGGATGCAAGATAGATCAAAAGTCAACTTCCGGAAAGTGTCAGTTCCTAGGCAGCAAGCTGATATCTTGGTTCTCAAAGAAACAGCATTCAGTAGCAACGTCCACTACTGAAGCTGAGTACATGGCTGCTGGAAGTTGTTGTGCCCAGATCCTTTGGCTTCGACAACAACTGAGAGACTATGGTATAATTCAGGATGAAGTGCCCATCTACTGTGACTCCACAAGTGCTATTGCAATAACTCAGAATCCAGTTCTCCATACAAGATGCAAGCACGTGGATATTCGACACGACTTCATCAGAGACCATGTCGAGAAGAAGGATATCAGAGTGGAGAAAATCCATACTGACAAGCAAAGGGCAGACATACTGACCAAACCACTAGCTGAGAATAAATTCAGAGAATTATCAGTTGAGTTAGATCCACTGGATCCTGCTGAATCACATCAGTAGAAGACAACTAGTGATAACAACAATTGGTAAAAATTGGTATCAAGTGTAAGGAACCAGTATGACAGGTCAGAAGACTCAGTACATTGATTCAGTCGGGAGAATCATACTGTACACAGTAAGGGGGAACGTGGTCATCAGCACGTCAACCATCCTCCTTAGCCTTAACGGTAACCAGCTGATCATAAAAGTTCAGTTGAAGAGGTTTGCGTAGTAATATATACTTAAATTCTTTTAGAAGCATGCTCGTATTTATTTTCTCATTCGCTTAGCACTCAGTAGTTAATGAGCATTTATTTCCCGCCATTAATTTTTAAGGATGAGTCAGTAGGAAACCGTTCTCATTTAAATGACTTAGTCTTTAATGCTGCCTGCAACGCATTTAATGCATGTCTTCTCACTTACCTTTATTACGCTTTATCCTATGTGGGTCTAGATTATAGGCGGCTTATGTAATCATTCTTTTTATAACATCTTATCTCAGCCGTCGATAAAAATGAAAGATTAAACCTCAATCGTTCGATCTAAACGGCTTCTTACGCATGATCTTACAAAATCTTTCATCTTCTACCCATTTCTCACTTATCGCCATTTTCGAAAACTTAGAGCCTTTTCTGCTGCGATTCAGTTTTTTTTCCCAAAATCTTAAAACTGCTTTGCATCTGCGTATTTCAAGCTCTATATCTTTCAGTAATGTATTAAATCGTGCTTAAAACTCATACTGACTAATTCTATTTTCAAGTGCTAATGAGTTTTGTTGCAGATACTCATGGAGACGATACAGACTCCTGCAAACATAGACGAAATCATCCTCTCATGTAGTCAGTTCGAACCCACTATGGCCTTCTGGTAAGTGGATATTCCTTATCTAGAGGAGGTTTTCGATGCTCTGGAAGAATCGGGCCTTGACTCTCTTGTAACAAGGCAACCGAGAGCCTATCTTCCCAGGCAAGTAGCAGAGGTCTATTACAACTGGAGGACCCTAGAAACAGGGGCAGAAATCTCCAATTTCTCATTCATGAAGGAGGTCGATTCCCTCTCATGGGACGCCAGTGTTCATGAGTTCAACATCCGAGATGCTCTCGAACTGACCTTTGATCTAACAGACGAATGGGTTTCTCCGATTGGGTATAAGGAGAAAGAGATTAATTCCTATGTTCAGAAGTTCTGCGGTAGGAAGGATATAGTCTTCAAGACCGCTCTGCCAAAAAATCTGTTGTTGCCAAGATACCGGGCGCTCGCATATATAGTTTCTCATATCCTAACGAGCTCAACCGGATCGTATGATCAGCTTTCGAAGCCGAGAATCCAGCTATTGATGGTTATTGACGATAGAGTCCGAGTCAATTGGACGGACTACTACTTAGTCGAGCTGAGGGCTCAGGCTCAGAAGTTCACAGTTCTACCCACTGGAGAGAGGAGGCTCGTCAGTGTGGGTAAACTGCTATATGGGACGAAGATGTCCATTATGATCAAGCAGAAAGTCTCGAGGAGCTCAGCTTTTGCTGACTCCAGGTACTTCGACAGCAAGCTCATCAAGTTCAAAACTAGAGCCGCTGCTGAGAAGTCAGTCGGGCGAGGGCCACCCGAACCAAAGAGAATTGCTTCAGCATTGCCCCCTCGCTCCGATCCGCCTAAGAGGAAGAGGCTGACTAAGATTGGAGCTTCTGAGGTCCCAGTGGAATCAGCAAAACAAGCCTCTCCTCCGCCCACTCAGGTAGAAAAAATCCTAGATTCGGACACCGGCATTGAGGGTGCCACGTTAAAGAATAAGGTTCAGGTCATCAGTTCTGAGGAGACTCAGCCGGACATTCGGGTACCGACTGAGGAGACATCCTCTGAGTGGACCACCTTACACTCCACTTGCCTCCGTGCTACAGCAGAAGTACATGCTTAGATTCCTGAAATCTCTGAGCACCCAGACTTAGTGGAGATAGCCATAAGGGCTAGGACACAGATGCTACTGAGGTTTCTTAGTTGGGATATTCGTGAGAACATAATCAGAACCCAATCAGCTCTGTCCTTACTTGCCGAGGAGCAAGAGTTGCAGTCAGCCATTGGTTTTGGGGAACCAGCTGATCTTGCCTCCTTCGAGGACCTGAGGGCTGCGATGTTATATCTTCTCAGTCTGCACACCTCAGTTCCTGGCGACAGCCATTCGCCTCCATCTCATCCTGACAACGACAATGATGACAAGGATGATGATGAGATGGAACAGGCACAACCCAAGGATGCAGAATTGGGAGGTTCTGCTGAGGGTTCCACTCCCCGCGAAAAGGGCCAATCACCACCACCTGTTAAATCTGGTGAAGCCCAGGTTGCCTCGAAGCCAAGTCGAGCGCAACAACTCGCGTTATCTGAGCAGAGGCTCGGAACCAGCTCCTATCAGATCCAACCTATAGGTTCCATGTCTTCCAAGTCGGTAAACAGAGCTATCAGGCGCCAAGGTGAAAAGAATTGTCTCCTCACTAAAGACGTTCATATTAAGTGGGCTCAGTATACGAAAGCTCAGACGGAGAGCGTCAATCGACTTGCAGCCGGGGTCAAGAAAGTCTCAAAAGCTCCTACTCCTCCGATTAATATTCAGGAAGCTATCGAGGCGGCCCTTACAGCTCAGAAGGCGGACTTAGCCACTCAAAGTCAGCAGCTCTTAATAGCTCAGCAGACATCTTTCTCTGAGCAGCTGACAAAGAGCCTTGAGGCAGTCCAAGCCACAATGGATGAAAGAAATAAAGTGGCCACCACCATTCTCCAATCCGCAATTACTCAACAGGCGGTGCCCCTTAAGCTCATCCAGAAGGAGATCACTGACTCCCATGATCAATCTCTGCTGAAACTCCGACTGGAGTTAGCCGCTCAACTCAGACTCTTTAGAAATGATCAGGAGCAAGACTGGGACAAATACTGCGACCTGGTCAAGGACTTCGAAGCCACTGCCACTCAAATCAAAGACCTCGTCTACAATTTGGAAAAAGACGTTAAAGCCATCCGCACTCACCTCTCCCAGGCTGATGATGCCTAAAAGGGGGAAGGAGCAGTTAAAGTAGAAGATACTGAGGCGGAACATGCTGAGGTTCAGAGGAGCCCCGAAGTCCAAGTGATTGATAAGGGGGAAGGTTTTGATAAAGGGAAAGCTACTCAGGGGGAAGGAACTAGCTCTGTACCTTAAGGAGAAGGTTCAGCCGCCCAGGCTGGACCCAGTTCAGCTGTGCTCCTTCTGGAGTGTGTCCCACTCCTCCAATCGTCTGTGACTGAGCCAGCACCTCTCTTCTCATCCGCTCAGCACATCGAGGAAATTGCTCAATTCCTTGATGAACAAGAAGAAGAAGAAGAAGAGCCACAGCAACTGCCACCGCAAAGGCCGGAGAAGGAGATTACTACTGAAGCCACTCCTCCATCTTTCCCGACGCCTAAGTTCAAAACCAAAGCGGAGCAAGAGGCATACGATTTGAGAATTGCTCAACAGCTGCAAGACAAGCTGGATCATGAGCATCAGCTTGAAGAAGCTGAAAAGGCGAAGAAGCCTAAGAAGCCTATTGCCAAAACTGCAAAAGGCAAGGCCAAGAAAATTGAGGAATTAAAGAAGAAGGCTCAGGAAGAGCTCGCCAAAGCTCTTATTACTGAAGTCCAGCCGATAGCTTAGAGTTATTATCCTTCCAATCTTACACCTAAGCAGGAGGCCGAGGACAAAGCCACCTGGGAGGCTACGCTGCAGGGACTAAATCTCCGGAGAGGAGATACTAGAGCAGCAGCTCTCAGAGAGAAGAAACGACTGGCTGACCTGGCAAGGGTGGTGAGGCTATCTGATAAGCCAGCAGCTGATCTAAGGTAGCAGATTCCCCGAGAATCCAAGTACAGGAGAGCAGCGCCCAGAGCAACTTATATCAAGGAGGGTTCTATTCCCCACATAGATAAATGGGTGCCGGCTGAGGTGAATGACCAATGGGAAGAACTTAAAGAAGAATTCATCAAAGGCTACTATGTATGGAGCTTTTATCCCTCCGAGATGCCAATTGATCAGGCATTTGATGAATTCATGCATCAATATAACGCCCAGCTGAGAGAGCAGCTCCTGGAAATAATGAAGAGAGAAAATATTCAATTTCGAGCTCCAGATTTCAGGTGCATTCCACCTCCGAGGACGACTCGCGGAGTTCTCTGCACCAAGGTTATAGAAGATGAGATCATGCAAGCTGCATATCATTATGATCTAAGCGAAGACCGCCCTGATGATCTCGAAGAAATCCAGACACTGAGAGCCAGAATTTACAAGTTTTATTGTCTGGATCCTCCAGTTGATAGGTCTGAAGACTTCAAGAAACGAACGCAGAAATTCAGACGTCAGCAGTGATCTTCTTTGTCCTTGTTTTTGTAATAGCGATAGAAACTCTGTACTCATCCTGATATATATAACAGTTTCTATTGCTTGCCAGACAATTACTCATTGTCTTACGGCTTTTGATTGTGTTTTCACGACTGATCACTGAAGTGATCTGACACACACTCACACAACCGTTTCTCGGATTTTGCCTACCTCTCTACTGAACTTATTAAAGTCAACTAATCACTTCATCTTGACTGGATCCTCAGATCAATTAGGGGGAAATTACATTCAGTAGTCTAGTATTCCGGTTCTTATTTTTATAGGGGTTTTGGTATCATCAATTAGGGGGAAATTGTTGGGTTATGAGTCAGTAGATGGTATTCAGCTGATTTGTGGTTAAAATAATATTGGGGAAAATCATAGTAGTACTATGGAATTGAAGATCCCAAAACCCAGCTGATATCAGTAGTGCAGTGTGTCGATAGGATTAGATGATGTATAGGTTACACTTATTTTATTTTGATTGTCTTTTTATCTAAGTCCTGTACGGGGTAAATTGTTGGATTGATCTTCTATCGAAGTTACTTTCCAGAACCCCACGTCATCACTATAAGAGCTAGCGTTCTTCAGCCAGCAGTTGATCTTTACCTTCAGTAGAAGATAGCGTATCAGCTGATAGTCATCAGCAGAAGAACATAACGCAAGCTCAGTACCTTCGCAGTCATCAGCTGACCTACCAAAGCCTTATCAGCTTGTCAGCCAACTCAGCCGAAGAAGACAGAGACTGTCTTGAGTCTCCGTAATCGACCGAAAATGACCCAGTCGTAAAAGTCATTTCGAAGTTCAGCAGAAGATCATACGAGGATGTGGACTAGTCAACTCTAATCTCTGACACATTCTCACCTACCACAAAACTCGACCAATGAGAAGCCGACACGCTTTATCTGCTCCAAACAACTAAAGCCTGCTCTTATGTACAGTATTAAGCGCCTCGCTTGCAACAATTCGAAATTATGGCCGTTTTCTTTGGAAGCTTGTGACACGTGGCATCGTCTTCTCCAACGGACATATGCCTGCTCACAACTATAAATAGAGAAGAAATCCGAGCTCCACGCACGGGATTCACAAGGGAAAAAGCTCAAGCTCACGAACACTCTAGCGAACTTAAAAGATCATCCAGTGAAGAACTTGCTATCATAGAATACCATTAGTTCTTCTCTCTAGAGTTATTTTAGATCCCTTTCTTCTCTAGCTAAGCTCATAGCCAAATTTATAGCTTAGAATTTCGAAGGAGTTCACCTTCTGTGAATTGTTCTTATTGTAAGAACTCCTTCTTAGTTGGAGATTATCCCCTCCCTTTCGAACTTAGGCTTGAATTGTAAAGTCGCTAGCGACTATAACTTAGAAGGATCTGTCCAGTGTACAGAATCCTTGCTGAGGCTTGCTCAGAATAATCAACAAGTTCTCCTGCCTTGTCAGGACCGTGGACGTAGGATCTTGCGTATCCGAACCACGTTAAATTGCTTGTGTTATTTACTATTTTATTGCATAGCATACAAACTGCTTAAAAATCATATGTTTGCATAAAACATATTTTAAAAGCGCACTAGCCAAAAAACTTTTAACTTGCGAAAACACGTTTTCAAACTGAGACGAATCTCCGGGCCCCACACTCTTATCCGCACAACGTCTCCGACTGAGTTTCAACGACTGACTTAAGTCAGTAGGAGAGCTCAGTAGCTGACACACTCTAACCCGTGATCGAAGGTTACTATCTGGCACTTTTCATCAGCCGCAACCTACAACTGAGCTGTCCTTCACGTTCTGAGAAAAAGAAACTGTGATCAGGTGTATTCACACCCCCCCCCCCTCTACACCTGACTATCGTCTCCGGACCAACACTCCCACTTATACTAAAGTAAACTTTTAGTATACAATGTGTCAGTTCAAGGTACAAACTAGTACTCAGCTATCTATCATATCTATCACTGCATCTTCTCCCACTTATACAAAAGTTAATGTAGTCCTAAGTGGGGGGCATCTCTACCATCCCTAAGCTACGAGCAGGGTTCTCGTAAGCCGGGAATGGTAAGCTCTTTGTAAAAGGATTAGCTAGGTTGACTTCAGTTCCAATTTTATCAAACACCATGTCTCCTCGATTTATGAATACTCGTATATTGTGGTACTTCTTGTCTATGTGTTTAGACGTCTTGTGAGATCTAGGTTCCTTAGAATTTGTCACTGCACCCGCATTATCACAATGAATCGTGATTGCCTTAGGCAAATTCTGAACAGTATCAAGATCCTGGAGGAAATTCTTGAGTCAAACTGCCTCTTTCGAAGCTTCTGAAGCAACCACATACTCTGCTTCCATGGTTGAGTCCGCAATGCATTTCTGCTTTGCACTCCTCCATGAAATGGCTCCACCTCCCAAGGTAAACACATAACCCGAGGTAGATTTCTTCTCGTCTCTGTCAGCCTGGAAATTCGAGTCCGTATAACCCAAAGGCACTAGACTGTCTGATTGGTAAACAATTCTATAATCTCTAGTCCGTTTAAGGTATTTGAGAATATTTTTGACCGCAGTCCAGTGCGCTTGTCCAGGATTAGACTGATATCTTGAGACCATGCCTACAGCATATGAGATATCTGGTCTCGTACAAAGCATTGCATACATGAGACTACCGTCAGCGGAAGCATATGGTACTAGCCTCATACTTTCTATCTCTTCAGACGTTTTAGGGCACTGATTCTTAGATAGAAAAATGTCATGTCTGAAAGGTACCAAACCTCTCTTGGCATTTTGCATGTTGAAACGAGCAATAACAGTATAAATGTAGGACGCTTGTGACAAGCTTAACATCCTTTTCTAGTGATCTCGGATAACCTTGATCCCAAGGATGTAAGCAGCTTCACCTAAGTCCTTCATTTGAAACTGCTCGGATAACCATGTCTTTACATCTTATAACACTTCAACATTGTTGCCAATGAGAAGGATGTCATCTACGTAAAGTGCAAGAAACACCATTGTTCCATTAACACAGATACGGTACACGCACAACTCATTAGGACAGGATACAAAACCATAGGATTTGACTACCTCGTCAAAACGCAGGTGCCATAACCGGGAAGCTTGCTTAAGTCCATAAATAGACTTCTTAAACTTCCAAACAAGATGTTCTTCGCCCTCCTTCACATAACCATCTGGTTGTTTCATATAGATGTCTCTACCTTTTTCAAGGTGACCATTTAAGAATGCGGCCTTGACATCCATTTGTCAGATCTCTAGGTTCATGTGAGCTGCTATGGCAAGGAGAATCCTAATAGACTTGATCATTGCTACGGGCGAGAAGGTCTCTTCATAATCGATACCTTCTTTCTGGGTAAAACCCTTCGCCACTAGCCTGGCCTTATATGTCATGATCTCTCCATTCGGTCCTCTCTTTCTCTTGTATACTCACTTACTACCAATGGCCTTGCAGCCCTCAGGTAGTTCAGTGATCTCGTATACATTCATATCAGTTATGGACTTAAATTCCGAGTCCATGGCGATTCTCTGTGAATATGCATCTACATCTCCCACTGCTTCGTTGTAAGTCCAGGGATCCATGGTGTCTTGTTCATCTGTAGGGAGATGGTTAGACGTCTCCCCAGTGAACATATACTGATCAAGTGTAAATATCACCCTCCCACTACGTCGAAGAGTGTCAGGAGCTGTGTTAATAGATTGTGAAGTTGCTCGTGGAGCTCTATCTTGCACAATTGGCTCTGGGAGTGGATCTCGATCACCTTGTAATTCCTCAAGGATGATCTCGACTTGAGACTTGTGATCACTAATATAATCCTCCTCTAAGAACCGAGCGTTGGTGCTGACCACGATCTTCTGTTCTTTAGGATCATAAAAATAACCACCCTTCGTTTCCTTCGGATATCTTATGAACAACATAACCTCTGAACGTGGATCCAACTTGTCGGCCTGTTTATTCAACACATAAGCAGGACACCCCCAAATCTTTATGTGGTGCATATTGGGCTTGTGCCCGCTCAACAACTCGACTGGAGTCGTGTTAACCGACTTGGATAGCACATGGTTCAGCAAGTATGTTGCAGTCTCTAGGGCATATCCCCAAAAGGAAACTGGCAAAGTTGCATAACTCATCAAGGACCGAACCATCTCTAAGAGACTTCTGTTCCTTCTCTCTAACACACCATTCTGTTGAGGCATGCCCGGTGCTGTCAGCTGGGATATAATCCCACATTCTGTCAAGTAGTCCTTGAACTCGTTGGATAGGTATTCACTACCACGATCAGATCGTACTGTTTTGATTTCTTTACCTAGCTTCTTCTCCACATCTGTCTTGAATTCCTTAAAGGTTTCGTAGCAATCCAAATTGTGGCGAAGAAGGTAAACATATCCATATCTCGAGTAATCGTCAGTAAATGTGACGAAGTACTCATACCCTCCACGAGCTTGTTTAGCCATAGACCCACACAAGTCAGAATGTATCAAACTTAATGCTTCTGTGGCTTTATAACCCTTTGCCTTCAAAAGCCAAGTCATCATCTTTCCTTCCAAACAGGTTTCACAAGTTGGAAACGGTTCAACTTGGAGAGACTCTAATGATCCATATTCCACCAACCTTTGAGTTCTCTTAAGATTGATGTGACCTAGTCTTAAGTGCCACAGATAAGTTTGGTTTACCTTAGAAGACTCTTTCCTTTTCTTAGGATTTGATGATGAGAAAACAATATTAACAGAACTACGCAGTTTACAAGTAATCGTATATAAAGATCCGTTTAATGGTCCACCACAGATAAATCATCGTCTTTCATGATAGAAACTTCACTATCAAAACTTGATTTATAACCATCTATGGTGCAGAGTTTTGGAAGATAATAATGTTTCGCCTAAACTCAGACACATATTAAACTTCTTTAAATACTAAAACAGAACTATCAAAAATATAGATTTAAATCTCCAATGGCAATTGTAGGAACTTTTGATCCATTGCCCATTGAGACTACCACCTCACCATTGCTCAATTGTCTTTTCTGCAAGAAATCTTGCAAGATGTAACAAACATGATCAGTTGCCCCCGAATCCACTACTCATTCGTGGGTAGAAGAGGAAACCAGAACAGTTTCAGTTACAAGAGCGACTCGCGTCTCTTTCTATTTTACCTTGACATCGGGATAATAGCTCTTCAGTGTCCTTTCTTACCATAATTGAAGAACCTTCCTTTCTTCTTTTGCATTCACATGCCGCGGATAAGGACCGTCTTCTTACTCCCACTGCTCTTCTTGAATTGACCACTCTTTCTGCTCTTTTTCTGGTTTCCGCCTTTTGGAGGATTCCTTGAACTAATAGGGATATTCAAGACTTGAGCACTCATGCCCTTTCCCATAACCTCTTTGGCCGCTACCAAAGATTTGAGTAACTTACTCATAGTAAACTCGTTCTTAGACATAGTGGCCCTAAAACAGAAGTTCTTATAGGACCTTTGCAGAGAATTTATTGGGAAGGTAAGATATCTCTTCCACTCTATGAAATTATTTAAAATTGTTAAACCCGTTAGGGTTTGGTTGGTGAGATTGTTTAGGATCTCGAAATTTTTTTCGAACAGACATATCTGAAAAATGTAATTTAAAAGCATGTATGAAATTAATATTTGCACATAATTCATAATTAATAATCATTGTAACCTTTTGTAAAAACAATGATATTAAAAACCTCGAACAGCTCTAGGAATTCCACTAGCAAGCCACGCAGGTGGACGTTTACTAGCGTAACCCTAAACCAAGCTATTTACCTAGCTCTTTAATTCCAATCCACGTCTAGGTTCTTAAGACGAATGGAATTAATAGTTCGATATTCTGGACCATGTCACTATTAAAACGCGGGAAGGGACTTCGAGGGAATTGAATTGTACTTGCGGTGACATCTAAGCATTGACCATTAATTTGACAAAATTGAATCAAATTCTCGAAATTGACATACTTACTCGAACCATGCCGCATTCAATTTGATCTAATTAGCCATCCTATTTAATTATTATCTTCTAGAGTACTCATGTTTACTAGGCACGCAAGCCACGCAGGTGGACGTTTACGGCTTCGCTCACACTACTCAATAATAATTAAATATTGTTTTGGAAAACTCATCTCACAAAACTGGTAGCTCAAAGATGCAAGCAAGCCACGCTGGTGGACGTTTACTCACATAATCTTACTACTTTCATGTAGAGTCCAATTAATGGAGGTCCGATTAAGTGTTTAATATCCAAATTAATGGAATCTAATTAAACATTTAATTTAAAGTTGCTTAGTTTTTTTATTCAAAAGGTTTGTTACGAATCATGCATCATCACATAATTCTCAAAGCATGCAATTTCTAAGCGCACATAATAAAACATGCTCACGGAAATTAAAACATGCTTCATAACGACATAAATCCTATTTACATGCTTTTCTAAGCGCAATTAATTACATAATCGCATGCTAAAGCATAATAATAAATAAATGCGCAAATAGGAAATTTAAAACGTCGTTATCGGGCTTTAAAACACGTAATTCCTAACTATTAAATAGCCCGACCATAATACAGCTCTTCAATCTTTAAAATCTTCGAATCTGAAAATTGCATCGAAAACTGCATCGCCACGTCATCAGGGGGTCTGCCACGTGGCAGACACGTGCACACCTAGTCAGCAAGGGTTGACGCGGCGCGTGACGTCAGCGTCTTCTTCCTCCAGCAGATCGCCGCCGCCGCTCTAGGCCGGTTCCCGGCTGGCCGCCTGCACCCGGAGGAGCGCCGGACGACGGCAAACCAGAAACCGTCGTCCGCGCGCTCGGCACCGCCGCGTCTGGCCGGCGCAAATCTGCATGGCGTGCGGCGCGACTGCCGCGTCCTCGCCTCCACCTACGCGCGGCTCCTACCGCCTCCCGCCGCCACGTCCGGCCATCCACGACGGCCTCATCCCTCCTAGAAGTCTTGGGCCGTGAATAACGGCCGCCTGGAGTCGCCGCCGCGATCTGCAAAAGCGCAAAATTGCGCCTCCCGCCGCCGCCGCGCCCCCAATCGAATTCACCCTTTCCGAGCCGCAATTTGTCAATTGGAAGAGGGAAACGTAATTGGAACATTCACGACCACCGTGTAACGGATTCCCACTGAGATTCCCGAATTTCAAAGGATTCGCCGGAATGAATTCATAACGAGCAGCCAACTTCAGACGTCAATTTCGATCGTATCCGGGATTGGATAATCCCTTACGATCTATCGACGCGAAGCTCGTAAGATGAGGATTTCAGAGGTTCAAGCCGATCATCGATCGGACACCGGACGCGCCGGGAATCTCCGCCGCAAGATGCGGCGGAACCCTAGAAAACTAGGGTTTTTCTGCAAAAATCGAGTTCCGTCTTCATCTCGTTTTCCGTGCCTCCCAGACCAATTATAGTACAAAAACAGTACAATCACATAACAAATAGGTCATATCATCTACTCGTGGATTTTCTCACGAGAAAAACGTTACAACAGGGTCAAAACAGTGGCTCGCAGGCCGCCCCAAACACGAAACTAGCCCAATAACGACAGAAATAAACCCTAATCATGCTCCTAACAGAAACAATCAGAGCCTAAACCAGTCTCTGATACCAATTGAAGGAAAATAGGAGGTTAAGAACCGATTACCTTCCACCTACGTATGTTGTCGCAGCTCTTATTGTGCTCGTGTGTCAGATCTTCTGATCTGTGTGCCGGCCTTTTTCTCACTCTGGGTGGTCAGAGAACTGGAGAAAATAAGATTATGTCTCTCCCTACACATCAACGTCGTGCGCCTATGTAATATGTGTGTAATCTGTTTATGAACAGAATACTAATATATATAGGCTTCAAAAGCCAATATAATATTAATATATTTGTAGCCCATTAATTTAATTATGTTCCTAATGGGCTTCCACATAATTAGCCCATAATATAATTAATTAATCCATTGGGCTACTAATATTTATCAATTAATTGGTCTAGCCAGTTAATTCCAGATAAATAATATTATTAAATAATATAAAAATATATTAATCTATTAATAATGATTTCTGAGAGACAATAAATAACTAGGCAACTAAATAGGCCAGATCAGGGATCTAATACAAGAAATAAAGCAGGGCCTCAAATTAATTAATTATCTATGCTCAGCCCAGAGCAAAATTAATTAATAAATACAGATTCATTTCACTAGAGAATTCGTGCTGACTTACCCATTTATCCCAAATTGAGCAAGGGCTTGTATTTTAGACTTAATCGATCTCCGTATTTAAGATAGAAATATCCGTTAATTAATTAAGCTTACTGACAGCTTAAATTAATTAACATCTTATATTCCTGAGTAGTACCACTCGACCTTATTAACACACCTGAACTTAATCAACCGGCCGGGTTTAGTGTGCTAATCCTTTCGAGTTCCTCCGGGGATTTTATCAACCCATTTTACTAGGATACGGGTGCAAGATACAAACAACCAACCTGAGCCACAAATAACCACTAACACTCAAGATACGTAGATTCGGTCGCGATGACGTTCACCATAGTAGGTCAAAGTGATAGATAGCCAAATGCACTCAACTGAAGTCTTACCAAGCTTAAGACCAACTAAGTCACCGAGATCTTGGTTCTCCACTAAGGTCAGTTAGGAGAACACATCTCACTGTGATCCATCAATACACCACCTTAAGTGTACCAGTAAAGACGAGCAACTAAGACAAGCCACTTCTTATCTAAACTGCAGCTTAAACCGACAACTTATCCTTAAGTTGTCTCAGCTGTGATAAATGTTTATATCTTGTCAGTTCAACCAATTTGTGTTGTCTTCTGTGATACCCGACACACTACACAAATCTAACTTTTATACAAGATAAAGGATAACATGTGCAAATATATATATTTATCAGATAGGAGAATGAAATAGTGGTAGGGACAAAGTACATTGTATAGAAGCATAAAATTTGCTTCCAGTATACAAAATCCCAACACCTTGGGCATCATGTTTTGTCCGTTTCGTCCCGTTTCTTCGTCTCCGGACTCCGTTTTTTTAAGACATGTATTTCTTCGGGCCATGTTATAGATAGATTTTATTTTTCTATGTGTTTGGGCCCGACGACGACATTTATTATTCGCTTTATTTATGTCGTAGATGTTTAATTTCATGTGTTTAGCATGACTAATTATTTTATTAATTGTGCTTAGAAATCATGAAATTAGGGTTTTAACTCGTATTATAAAGCATGAGTTAATTTTCTGCGAGCATGTTTTATTAAATGTGCTTAGAATATTTATGCTTTAGGGATTACGTGTTTTTGCGAGCCCGTTCGAGAAACCTTTTGAAGGAAAAGACTAAGCATATATAATTTTGATAATTTTAAGGTTAATTAAATTATCGAAATAGACCTCCTCCAATTGGACCTTAGACAAAGTGATGGGGATCGTGGGTAAATGTCCACCCACTTGGCTTGCCTACCTTCTTTATTCATAAGTTTATCAGATAGGTTTTCTACGAAAATATTCCAATACTATTGAGTAGTGGGAGTTAGGCCGCAAACGTCCACCCACGTGGCTTGCATGTTTGATTTTTCATAAGTACTCTGGAATATAGAATTGGGATAAGATAGGTATAGAAATCAAATTGAAAGCGGTATGTTCTTCGTGAGGTACTAATTTCGAGAATTTGATTGTGTTGTGTCAAATTGAGTGGTTAATGCATAGATATCACCGGGGGTACAATTCACTTCTCGGAAGTCCCTTCCCTCGTGTTTAATAGTGACATGGTCTAGAATATCGGACTATTAATTCTAATTGTCATAAGGACAAAATTTGACATGGAATAGAATTAAAGTGCTAGGTGAATAGCATGGTCAGGGGTTGCACGGGTAAACGTCCACCCACGTGGCTTGCACGTGTGATCTTTAGGTTGTTCGAGGTTTCAAATCAATATTGTTTTATCAAAGGGTTACAATATTGTTTTGTTACGAAATTCTTGTGCGATTGTTTTCTTGCATGCATTTTATTTATTTATTTTTTCAAATGTGTCTCTTAACCCCCTCATTCACACTCTCACCAAGAATCCCTTAACTGAGAATAATAATTATGTTGAGTGGAAAAGAAATTTGGAATATGTTCTCATTGTTGAGGAACACATGTTTGTCCTTACTGAGGACAAACCTGCCGATCTCACTAATCAGTCAACTGATGCTGAGCGAGATGCAATGAAGGCATGTGAACGGTCAAATAACATAGCTAAGGCCATGTTTATGTTGCTCATCTCGCCCGCATTGCAGCTGCAGCATCGGTCTTTCGCCAATGCATGCGATATTTGGGCAAATCTCGAGGAAGTGTATGGCGAGACTGATAGATCTGCTAGGTTCAACATCTTTCGGGACATCCTGAGATGTCGCATGGATGAGGGCAGTTTTGTGCATGATCATGTCATGCACATGATTAATCTCATGGATAGACTTGACTCGCTCGGAGGAGGTATCGAGACTGAGGTCAAGTGCGATATCATCCTGAATACTTTGCCCAGGTCCTTTGAGAACTTTCTCCTCAGCACTGTGATGTCAAAGAAGGATTATACTCTTAATGAGTTACTTAATGACTTGGTCGCAGCGGAGGGAGTCATTGGCAAAGGTGCACAGGTCTTGAACACTTCAAGCTCTAGGGGCCCAAAGTTCCATCCGAAAGGTGGAAACAAGAAAAAGGGCAACAAGGGTGGAGTGTCCAAGTCAAATAGTGGGAGCAAGCATGTGGGTCCTTCCGGAGGCGTAACTAAGCCTAAGGGGAAGGGCAAATGCTTCAAGTGCGGCAAGGATGGGCATTGGAAGGTTGATTGCCCTATGCTCAAGGCAAAGAACAAAGGTACTCGAATCGCTCTAGTAACTGAGACTGTGTTGGTTTCCTCTTCTACCCATGAATGGGTAGTGGATTCAGGGGCAACTGATCATGTTTGTTACTCCCTACAGGGGTTTCTGCAGACAAGGGATCTGAGTGATGGCGAGGTGGTGGTCTCCATGGGCGATGGATCGAGAGTTCCTGCACTCGCCATTGGAGATTTATCTTTGTGTTTTCTAGATAAAGTACTAGTGTTAAGAAACGTTTTGTATGTGCCAGACTTTAGGCGGAATATTATTTCTGTTAGTAAACTGTTTAAGCAGGATGGGTATAAATCTATTTTTGATGATAGTGTTTCTATCATGCGAAATGATTATTTCATCTGTGGTGGCACGTTAAACGGAGATCTTTATACTATATCTAGCGAACCTTTACCTTGTTTTTATGTTGCAACTACATCATCACCCCCTAAGAAGAGGAAGCAGTCTTCTAGGGAGAATCAAACATATCTTTGGCATCTTAGACTATGTCACATTAGTCTAAATAGGATCTAAAGGTTGGTGAAAGATGGATCATTGGAGTTTCTCCAGGTTGAACCATTTCCAACCTGCGAATTTTGCTTGGAGGGGAACATGGTGACCAGACCTTTTAAGGCAAAGGGTAATAGAGCCAAAGATGTGTTAGGATTGATTCATTCTGACTTGTGTGGACCTATGTCCTCACAAACTCGTGGAGGTTATGAGTACTTCGTCACGTTTATTGACGATTACTCAAGATTTGGGTACATTTATCTTCTTCGCCACAAGTCTGAATGTTTTGAGAAATTCAAGGAATATAAGGCGGAATTGGAGAAGAAGTTAGATGCCAGTATCAAGTCACTGTGATCGGATCGTGGTGGCGAGTACCTCAGTCACGAGTTCAAGAGTTACTTGAAAGAATGTGGGATTACATCCCAACTGACAGCACTAGGAATACCTCAGCAGAATGGTGCGTCAGAAAGAAGGAACCGAACCTTATTGGTTATGGTTCGATCGATGATGAGTTATGCAACCCTGCATGTTTCGTTCTGGGGGTATGCCTTGGACACATCAGCATATTTGCTGAATCTAGTGTCATCCAAGTCGGTGTCTCATACCCCTTTCAATTTGTGGTTTGGGCGTAAGCCCAGTTTCAACCACATAAGGATTTGGGGTAGTCCACCATATGTGTTGATCAAGCAACCCGACAAGTTGGATGCTAGATCTGAGGCTATGCTTTTTGTAGGCTATCCTAAGGGAACGAAAGGTGGTTATTTTTATAGTCCTAAGGATCAGAAGGTCGTTATTAGCACCAACGCCAGATTCCTTGAAGAGGATTATATAAATAATCAAAAGTCCAAAGTCGATGTTATCCTTGAAGAAATTCAAGGTGATCAAGTTTCACTCAACGAGCCAAGTGTGCAAGAAATGTTACCACAAGTAACTGCACAATCTGTTGACACAGAGCCAGTAACCACTAGGCGTAGTGGGAGGGTTATTATACAACCTGACCGATACATGTTCATGGGAGAGACTTTGGATCTTCTCCCAGCAGACGAACAAGATGTAGTCGACTCCTGGACCTACGTCTAAGCAGTGGGAGATCAAGATGCTGAATCATGGCAAATTGCTATGGACTTAGAGTATGAGTCCATAAGTGCTATGGATGTATACGATGTCACTGAGCTACCGGCTGGCTGCAAGGCCATTGGTAGTAAGTAGGTATACAAGAGAAAGCGAGGTCCTGATGGAGAGGTCACGACTTTTAAAGCCAGGCTGGTGGCGAAAGGATTCACTTAGAAAGAAGGTATCGATTATGAGGAAAAAATTTCACCTGAAGAGGAGACACTAGAGCAGCTACCCTCAGAGAAAAGAAAAGGCTGGAAGATTTGGCCAAGATCATCGAAGCTACTGACAAGATGGCCAATGAACCAATCATTGACTGGAAGAAACAGATACCCAGGTCATCCAAGTACCACAGGCGAGGCGCTCTGAGAGCTACTTATCAGAAGAAAACTCCTCACCGCCACGTAGACAAGTGGATACCGTGGAATCTGAACGAGGAATGGGAGGAACTCAAGATCGAGTTCATCAAAGGGTACTATGTGTATCAATGCTATCCAACTGAGATTTCGGCAGACCAACTTTTCGATGAATTCCTTCATCAATCAAACGCTAGACTCAGAGCACAAGTTCATATGATCCTTGCTAAGGAGAAGCTGCCACTAGTTGCTCCTGCATTCAGAAGAGTACCTCCTCCCAGGACCACTCGTGGTGTTTTATACACCAAGGAGATTGAAGACGAGGTCGACGCAGCAGCATATCATCATGATCTCAGTTCTCAGCTGCCGGGTGATCTCAAGGAAATCTAAACTCTCCGTGCAAGAATTTATAAATATTACGGTTTGGATCCTCCTGCTGACAAGTCTGCGGATTTCAAGAGCAAGACTAAGAAGTTCAGACGTTAGCAGATGTCTTCATATTTTGTATAGAAGATAGGAACCCTGTAACTTATATCTCATATATAACAGTTCCTTCTTCTGGCCAGACAATCACTCATTGTCTTACGGCTTTTGTTTGTGTTATGTTTATCACAACTGATCACTGAAGTGATCTGACACACACTCACACATAACCGTTTCTCTGATGTGCCTATCTGTCAGCTGCTGATTTCCTTAAGTTATTTGCTCAGTTTTTAACTGAAGTCTTTCTTTGTCAGTAGTTGGTACTTAGATTTATAGAGGTTTTGGCATCATCAATTAGGGGGAAATTGTTGGGTTATGAGTCAGTAGATGATACTTAGCATTTTATTGGGTAAAATAATATTGGGGGAAATCGTAGTGTTCATGCTATGGAATTGAAGATCCCAAAACCCAGCTGGTATCAGTAGTGTAGTGTCGATAGGACTAGATGATGTAATAGGCTAGACTAATTTCAAATTCTTTATATGTCGTGTCTATGTCCTGTACGAGGTAAAATGTTGGACTGATCTTCAGTAGGAAGTTACTTTCCAGAGCCCCACATCATTAGTGTAAGAGCTTGTGTTCTTAAGTCATAAGCTGATTTTCGCCTCAGTAGAAGATACCTTATCAGCTGACAGACATCAGTAGAAGAACCTTATGCAAAGCTCAGTACCTTCGCAGTCATCAGCTGACTACACTCAGTAGAATACATCTTGTCAGCCGACTCAGACGAAAAAGACAGAGACTGCATCAAGTCTACTGTATCCGACAGGAAATGACCCAGCTATTATCATCACTTGAAAGTCAGCAGAAGATCATACGAGGATAAGTGAGAGTCAACTCCAATGAAGACCGATGTCTAACACATCTCACCTACCAAACCTCGACCAATGAGAAGCCGTCAACGCATTATCTGCTCTGACCAACTAAAGCTGCTCTCATTAACAGTATCAACAACTCTGCTGCAACAATTCGAATATATGGCCGTTTTCTTTGGAAGTTTGTGACACGTGGCATCGTCCTCTCCAACGGGCAAATGTCTGGGTCACAACTATAAATAGAGAAGAAAATTCGAGCTCCACGCACGGGATATCAAGGGATAAAAATGCTCAAGCTTTCGAAACAACTCTAGCGCATTCAAGATAAATCCAGCGAAAAACTTGCTCAATAGAATATCCTTAGTTCTTCTCTCTATTGTTCTTTAGATCCCTCTTCTCTAGCTAAGCTCAAAGTTCATATCTATAGCTTAGATTCTCGAAGGAGTTCACTTTTAGTGATTGTTCTTATTGTAAGAACTCCTTCCTAGTTGGAGAAAATTCCCTCCCCTTCAAACCTTGGTTTGATTTGTAAAAGTCGCTAAGGACTATAACTTAGAAGGGTATGTCCAGTGCACAGATACCTTGTTGAGGCTTACTTAGACTAATAGACAAGACCTCCTGTTCAGCAGGACCGTGGACGTAGGATCTTGCGTATCCGAACCACGTTAAAAATTGCTTGTGTTGTTTATTGTTTTATTGCATTGCATACAAACTGCTTACAAAATCATATCTTGCATAAAACATATTCATAAAGTGCACTAGCCAAAACTATTTGACTTGTGAAAATCACGTTTTCAACTAAGACGAATCTCCGGGCCCCACACTCTTATTCGCACTAAGTCTTCAACTGAGAATCAACCACTGACTAAAGTCAGTAGGAGAGACTCAGTAGTTGGCTCACTCTCTGACCCGCGATCGAAGGTTACTATTTGGCTCTGTTCATCAGTTGCATCCAACAGCTCAGTTGTCCTTCGCGTTTGAGAAAAGAAACAGTACTCAGGTGTATTCACCCCCCCCCCTCTACACCTGACTCTCATCTCCGGACCAACATTATGCTATGCACGAGGTCAGATATCTGTTATGCCGTTGGCATGGTCTCGAGATATCAGTCTAACCCTGGATAGGCTCACTGGATTGCAGTCAAGCATATTCTCAAGTACCTGAAACAGACTCGAGATTATAGGCTTGTTTACCAGTCTGATGATCTAGTGCCTGTGGGTTATTCAGATTCGGGTTTCCAGGCAGATAGAGACGAAAAGAAGTCTACCTCGGGCTATGTGTTTACCTTGGGAGGTGGAGCCATTTCATGGAGAAGTGTCAAGCAAAAGTGTATTGATGGCTCTACTATGGAAGCAGAATATGTTGCTGCTTCCGAGGCCTCTAAAGAGGCAGTTTGACTCAAGGCATTCCTCCTAGATCATACAGTGTGTTGTAGATCACAGAAGACTGTAGTGATTGGTTGAACTAGTGAGATATAAACAGTTATCACAGCCAAGGCAACTTTAGGACAAGTTGGCAGTTTAGGCTGCAATGTAGATAAGAAGTGACTTGTCTTGGTCACTTGGCAATGTTGATATATTTCATGTATTGATGGATCGCGGTGAGACGTGTTCTTCTATCTGACTCATGTGAAGAACCAAGGTCTCGGAGACTCAGTTGATCTTAAGCTTGATGAGATTCAGCTGAGTGCACGCGACTAGCTATCACTTTGACTTACTATGGGTGAGGGTCATCGCGACCGTATATCTCTGTATCTTGGGTTGTAGCTCAGGCTGGTTATCTGCATCATGCATCCGTATTCCATTATAAGCTTGATGATATCCCCTTGAGGAACTCGAAAGGTTTATCATGCTAAACCATGCATGTTGATTAAGTTCAAGTATGATAATAAGGTCGAGTGGTACTGCTCAAGGATAAGATATTAATTGTATTAAGTAGTCAGTAAACTTAATCAATTAATGAATATTTGATATCTTAAATACGGGGATTAACTAAAGTTAAAAATACAAGCCCTGACTCAACTTTTGGGATAAAGGGGTAAGTCACCATAGATTCTTTAGTAGAATGAATTTATGTTTGTGAATTAATAATACTCTGGGCTGAGTATGGAAAATTAATTCCCTTGAGGCCTGGCTTTATTTCTTGTATTAGGTCCCTGGTCTGACCCGAACATATTCATATACGACATTTTCTCTCAGACTCACTAGGTCACTTAATTACCTAGAATTGTTTGGCCCTTTAATGGACCAAAACAATTGGTAATGGTATAGTGGCACCTTCACTATTGGATGGGCTTGGGGGTCAAAGGCCCATTAGGGTTTTGACCAAGCCCTTATAAATAGTGGGCAAGGGGTCATTTCCTCATAACTTGCTTCTTTGTTGTGTGTGCCGGAAAAAGTGAGTCCAAGTATTTTTGTCGTGAGCTTTCTTGCGTCTCCGTCCATCCGGAGTTGGAAGCTTGGGCACGGGAACAGTCCAGAAGACATTTTATGGACCGAGTCGAAAAGATCGTATTCTAGGACGATCTCAGGTATGGGACTCTTTCCCTGTAGTAATATGCTTGATTTTGGTATGCATGGATGGATTTCTGTAATAAAAATGTAGAAACTCGGCTTGGGGTTTCGGCCAGCGGTTCTGGTTTCGGCAAGCGATTTCTGGCGCGATTGGAATTTTCTTGATGGATTTCATTTTCGGTCGTATCTAGAGAGATTCTTCGTTAATTTCTTTAATTTTGTTCTTGGATTTGCTTAGTTTACTTGTCGATTTACAGATTTGTTACGCCATATTGTGTGGGTTTTAATTTTATGCATATGTGACTTGAAAATTTCAATTCGCTGGTGTTGTATATGTTTTTCTTTGCATTTTTGTTGCTCTATAGGTTAGATTGGCGTTGGATTTCATCGAATTGAAAGGAGGACGCAGATTGTGTTGATTGGGTAAATCATGGACGAAGGTAATATGCTTGATTTTGGTATCCATGGATGACATGTTATATATGCATGAAAAGGAATTCATTGTAAAGCATGTGACAGACTGCGTTTTATATTGTGTTCGAAGTAATATACATGAATCTGTAGAATGGTATGCATGAATGAGTTGTTATATATGCATGAAAATGAATGCATTGTGAAGCATGTGACGGACTGTGTTCCATATTATGTTCGAAGTAATATGTATGAATCTGTAGAATGCTATGCATGGATGAGATGTTATATATGCATGAAAATGAATGCATTGTGAAGCATGTGACGGACTGCGTTTTATATTGTGTTCGAAGTAATATTCATGAATTTGTAGAATGGTATGCATGAATGAGAAGTTATATATGCATGAAATGAATGTATTGTGAAGTATGTTCGAAGTAACATTGTGAAGTATGTGTTCGAAATGTTGCATTCCCCATATGCATAAATATGTTGCTTTACATGCATGAATCTTATCTACAATATGCATGAAGCTGTTTTGTATAGAAAAGTTTATAAAATGTCTACAACATGCAGGAAGTTCAAGATCAAAAGGAAAGAGGAAAGTAAACAATTGAACAAGAAACCTTTAGCGATTTGAAGGACATGAAGTTGAATACAAGAGAGATGGATAACATATTTCTAGACAATGAGCTTTGAGATCTGAAGGAAACTCATGTTTTGTTAGAACTCTTGTTTTTATTAGAAATATTTTCAATGTATAATTCGTTTGAGAATATTATTTTTATGAGCTATGAATTGTTATAAAACAAGCTACGCATTAATCTGAGCGTAAATATGCATGTAATTAAAATGAAAAAATATATATAGTAATTGGGTCACCAATATTATGCATACACAAGTACTAATTTATGCATACTAGTTAAACTTATGCATAACAGAAACTCGCTATTGGGGAGAAAGGGAGAGAAAATAACCTGGGAAAAAGGAAATGTATGAAAGAAAATTAAAACAAAAGCAGATTATGAAAATGCCCTTAATGTGTCTAATTTCTCCTTTTTTGATTTAATTTTAAATGTCTACCTAATAAAAAATGCTAGCCATTGATCAAGGAAATGGATGGATGAGATCGGATCTCATATCTCATATGAAAATAAGATCTCATTTTATTCATTCTAAGAACTAAGAACTATTTTTATTCATTCTAGCCATTTTATTCATTTTATATATATCAGGTGAGAACTAAGAATTATTTTTATTCATAAATTTGTTTTCAATCAACGATTCTAAATTTTCAAAGTAAATACAACCGTTGATTGAATATAAATCAATGATCTATAATAGTTCTTAATTATTTTTCTCTTTTGTGAACCTTATATATATATGTTGTCGTACGTATATGAAAAGGCAAAAACTTGTGTGCACCATGTTGCACATGCAACATGATCCAATTACTCAATTTTGACCCGTTTGACCCACTGACTCAGCGTGATGTCATGTTGATGTAATTATTCCATTTGTTTTTCATTTTTTTTCATTTTTTTCGTTTTATTTTTTTTATTTTTTCCCCCTATTGAAAGGATGGACGTGTCATTCATTGTGAACAAAAGTGTCGTTTGACCTAAACAAAAGTTTTTATTTTTTTGCAATTTTTTTGATAAGTGAAGGCGTGTCATTTGTAATAAATAAATGTGTCCTTTGTTATGAATAAAAGTGTCATTTATCGAGTATCATTTATTTCGGAAAAAAAAAAGTGTCATTTGACACCATTTTACCATCATTGACAAAAGTGTCATTTATTTTTAAAAAAAAAAGGGTGACATTCCGAGTGTCATTTGTAATGAATAAATGTATCAATTGCAATGAATAAAAGTGTTATTATCTCAAAATGTCATTCGTAATAAACAAAAGTGTCATTTTTATTTGAATAAAGTGTCATTTGTATCATTTATTGGCTATCAATTATTTTTGAAAAAAATGCGTTTTGTTTAAGAAAAAAGTGTCATTTGTTTATGAAATAAGTGTCATTGCAACGAACAAAAGTGTCATTTATCTCAAGTGTCAATCACACTGAAGTAAAGTGTCAATCAGAATTAAGGAATGTGTCATTTTAATCCAGTAATCACACGATAAAATATAAAGCATAATAACCATAAATGTTACCGAAAGTGTCAATCGTAATAAACAAAAGTGTCAATTGTCTCGAAGAAGAGTGTCACATTCTCATAGTGTGTCAATTGCAACGAATAAAAGTGTCATTTATCTCAGAGTGTCAATCACAATGAAGTAAAGTGTCAATTATAATTAAGGAACATGTCACTTTAATCCAGTAATCACACAATAAAATATGAAGCATAACAACCAGAAATGTTACCCAAAGCATCAATGGTAATAAACAAAAGTGTCAATTGTCTTTAAGGAGTGTCACATTCTCATAATGTGTCAATTGCAACGAACAAAAGTGTCATTTTTCTCAAAGTTCCAATCATAGTGAAGTAAAGTGTCAATGAAAATTTAGGAACGTGTCACTTTAATTCGGTAATTATACAATAAAATAAAAGGCTTAATAACCAGAAATATTACTCAAAGGGTCAATCATAATAAACAAAAGTGTCAATTGTCTCGAAGGAGAGCGTCACATTCACATAGTGTGTCAATTGCAACGAACTAAAGTGTCATATCACAAAGTATCAATCACTATGAAATAAGTGTCAATTATAATTGAGGAACGTGTCACTTTAATCCAGTAATCATATGAAACCATCGTTCAATGATTTAGTCAACAAAATATGATCATCATAATAACCAGAAATGTTACTCAAAATGTCTTGCAATAAATAAATGTGTCATTTGCAATGAAAAAGTGTCAATTATTTCGAATAAAAGTATCATTTTTCAATATGAGTTGTTTTAAACAAATTAGGGGTGTTACGATATACCGAAAAATTGGTATACCGCACATACCGTACCGAAAAATTATCGAAAATTTGGTATACCGTGATTTTCGGTATGGTATGATACCGTACCGAAGTTTTTCGGTACGGCAACGGTATGAGATCTCTCATACCGCGGTATACCGTTGCATACCGAAATTTCGGTATGCAACGGTATACCACGGTATATTGGTATACCGGATATAGTTCGGTATATCGGTACACGATATGTACCGAGGTTTCGGTATGAATCGGTATGTTCAGTATACCATTGCATACCAAAATTTCGATATGCAACGGTATACCGAACATACCGAACATACCGATATACCGAACTACATCGATTCGAACCGAACTATACCGATTCATACCGAACTATATCAATTTGTACCGAACTATATCGATGTATATCGAACTATCCATTATACCAATCTTAATGTTATATTATACATTTATAGATTAATGTTTGTCCATTATATCAATCTTAATGTTATATTATAGATTTATAGATTAATGTTTGCCTAATAAATTAATCGTAGTCCGTACATACAAGTTAAATGACATAACTTTATTTAGCAAAATTCGCATTATTTATTTATTAAACCATGAAATGAATTCAAAAAATTTTAAATTACATAACCAATTATTTGAATTGCCTAAATAATACTTGAAGTGGACTGAAAAAATAATCTAAGTTTATTTATTGAAAAAATTTATATTTTTTTGTTCTCTATTATTTTGTATAAATTTTATATCATCTTATGGTTCATATTTTAAATAAATATTTAACTTTTTCTTAGTTTGTCTGATTTTTAAGAAACATAAACTAATTCATTAAATGTTCATATGATAATATGACCATACAACTTAACAATCATTAGTCACTATGAATCAAATATATATATGATTGAGAGAATAATTTATTGTATTATATTATCATTGTTCCAAGTGAAACACTAATTTAATCAAGAAAAGAAAAATAAAATGAAATACAAATAAAAAAATTTAGTTATATTATTAAATGTTACTTTATATCGATTATTGTGATATATTCCATCAAGAAAAGAAACATCAAAGACAAATGTAAATCAAATATTCTATTTTGGGCAAAATTATATTCTTAATTTCTTTCTACATTTTCTCGATATATATTCTATTAATTAGTTTCTAAATATTAAATGAAGTAGAATAGAATTTTTCCTTTGTATTAAATATTAAATAAAGCTATTAAATGAAGTAAAATTAAAATCGTAATAATTATTTGCTTCGGTATACCGAAAATTTCGGTATACCGAAGTACGGTATATTGGTATACCGAAGTACAGTATGGTATACCGAAAGTTTTGGTATATCGTTTGCTTTGGTATACCGAAAGTTTCGGTATATCGAAGTACGGTATGGTATACCGAAATAGCGGTATGGCAACGGTATGGAGATTGCTCATACCGAACTTTCGGTATACCGAAGTTATCGGTACGGTAACGGTATGCATTTTTTCATACCGAACATTTTCGGTACGGTAAGCGGTATGAGAAAAATGTTACGGTATACCGTACCAAACACCCCTAAAACAAATGACACAATTGTAACAAATGACACTTTATGAAAATTGTGATATTGTCCTGATTTGACCTCATAAGCTAACTGAAAATGATGTAATTTAATAAACTTAATAAACATATCCAGAGCCCAAGCAAACAAGAAAAAGATGTCACCTACAGAGTATAGACATTTAAAGGATGAGTTGCATCAAGTATAAAAGCATAAGTGCATGACTTTACGAGTTCACAGAGAAATGGCAAGCGAAATATAGTATCACAAGATTTATATTATAAAATTAGAATATCATTCAGTGCAGAAAAATCTAATAATTAATTATGATGATTACACTTTAATGTGAGATGTTTCATGCTTGTAATTTGGAAATATATTGGGCCAATATAAAGGTAATAACACGTTAAAAATCTAATATTAGAAGGTAAATAACAGAAAATCTTGCTTATTTTTCTGTAATAAAATCACAACATATCTCCAAACCTTAAGATTTTGTGAATAAATTAATATATTTTCATCCGACCATATCTTCTGCCTAAAGTCTAAACCTTTTCAAAATCTCCATTAACGAAATACAAAATATCGTCAACTAGTCCAGATTTCAAACGAGTAAGACATTATTACAATTTACAAAAGACTTTTTATTAATTAAAAAAAATATCTGAATGGGGCCCAGTTATGAGTAGATACATACAAGTTTGTACACAAGTCCTAGGTTTATGTGTGTAGGATTCTCAACTCAACTACTACTCACGGAAAAAGCCTGCCTTCCAACACAAATCAAATTCCGGAGAAGCGAAAATGGTATTCCCTCTATCCCAAACCGCTCGCTTCTTCTGCGTGCTTGTATGTGTATGTGTGTGTGCGTGTGTGTGGATCTTTAGCTTTGATGTTCTTATTGAAAAAAGTTGGTATGAAATTTCTTCTCAATCTCAAGAATTCTCAATTTTGTTTTGCCAAAACGAAATGTATGTTGTTCTTGTTTTCCGGTTTATGCTTTGTGATCATCATCTCTTTCTGAAGGACAATGTCCCTTTCTCTCTTTTATTTTATTTTTACTTGTATTGACCAAGTAATGCTGTGCCGGCGGAAGAATTTAACATCGGCGCCGACAACTGTTGAGATGCTTAGCGCATTTTCAGTCCTTTTCAAATTAGGGCTGCAAATTGGGTTGTTCGTCAATCGTCATTATTTTTTTCTTTCCTTTTCAATTTTATTATTTTTCCTGTACAACCAAATTCTGTACAAATAAGGGTTTGTATTGCGTGGCTGTCATGATTTGAAAGCATGTGAAAATTAGTGTTGATTAATATAGTGGGAATGTGTTTGCAGACGGTTTCGAAGCGGGTGGCGGAGAAGAAGGTGGCGAAGTTTGAGAAGAATATCAGCAGAAGAGGAGTGGGGCCCCTTCCATCCAACAAGGCCTTCGAACCAGCCCACATTGTTCTCATTCTCTTCGCCGTCTTGGTGGTCGCCTCCTGTAAGCCTAATCTTCTTTCTATTTCTACTTATCGCTTATTCGTCGTTTAATTATTTCATTAATGGCTATTTATGGAGATAAAATCTTGAGTTTATAGGTATACACATGTCGTGATAATCTGAATAACTTAAACTTGGTTTGTTTCTTTAGAAATTGAGATTAAAGAAGTTGTGTATCTCCAAGGTTTTCCTTATTTTACTGGGTTGAAATTATACATTAGTTACTAAAAAAATAATTTAAATTATTTATAAAAATCATAGGTTACATAATAATAAAAATTATAAATTATATTTAATGAAAATTCTATTTGTTTTTTATTAAAGTTGTGCATTTAAAAAAAGATTAATTGATTATTGGATATGGAAGGGATAGGAAAGGGAGGAATAATGAATCCTCAAAAATAGGGGAGAGGAATTGGGGAGTGTTAATGTTATTTTAGGGGAGTACCCTATTATAAAGTAGAGGGCTGGAGATCGTCTTAGAGAGGGAGAAATACGAGAGAATTTTAAGTAGAATTTTAGGAATTTGGTTAGAAGAGATGAAGGCAAGAGGGAAGAAAAATGGGCGGGGCCATATGAGTTCCTATTCTCTCCAAAACCATAAAGAAAGTTGGAGAAGAGTTGTTGGTGAATATAAACATCATTTCTATTTTATATTTGTCATAGTACTAAAATGACATTCTTCCATAATAGAAAATAACTTCAAAAAAATTATTATATCATCTAATATTTTTTTATTTATTTTTCGTATTTTTTTATTTATCTCTCCTACTTTATCATTTACTTTCTTACTATTTCAATCATCTTTTTTCTCTTACTTTATCATTTACCCCTCTCTCATACGACCTTCCATTTTCTTAATTCCCGCATAAAAAAGAAACTTGTCGCTTCAAATGGAGGGAGAGAGTATGTTTCTCACGTTTTCTCTCCTCTCACTCTCTCTCTCTCTCTCACATTTTCTATCTTTTCACTCTCTTCACTCAACCAAACAACGCTTATTGAACTTGTTCTAATTTAACAAAACATTCAAAATATGTATTGCTACAACTTCAAACCACATTGTTAATCTGCCCCTAATTAGGTGATTAGCATAGTCAATTGACATTTTCCTTTGGTGGGATTTGCAGTTATCTTTCAGGTAGTGAGGATGGCGATGAACGGTGGAATTCCAGAAGAAGGTGGAGTGGATTCTTGAATAAATTAACTAAATACATGAATGAAAATGAGAAACAAATGTTTGAAGGTTCCCCCCCTATTGAGGATTGATTACAGTGTACTTTAACTTTTCTCTTGGTACCTATATAATTTGTTAATGTCAGCCAATCACTGAAAAAAGAAAATATGAACTCGGTAACACCCTAAATGAGCACTAGCCTTTTCATGTGCAACAATACTAACATCACAAGAATCAAGATTATGTGAAGAACTCTCAATTGATGCTTTGAATAAGGAGATGTGGTTATTGACAAATGATACACATATATAATAGTAACTGTTTTTGACTTGGATAATCAGAATAGTCTGTGATGCATTTGCTTTCCATTTGTGTATCTGCCATCACCAGAGCAGCTAGCGACCCGGATCAAACCCTTTTGCGCTTTGGAAGATCCGGAGTAGTCAGAACTTCTAGAGAGGTTAGATGATCCATATGTATCAAACATAATTTCAGGAGATGATCCACCAGCAGTAGGGAAACCATAAGCATCAAATTCCTGCAAACAAACATCACGTCATCGATGCTTGTATTAACAAGTGATTGTTTAAACCATACAAGTGTACCTTGGAGTTTGTCCTGGAATAACGAGTTGTTAGGCAGGGATTCAAATCTTTCAGGAACATGTCATCTGGACTATCTGGGGTTGTGTAATAACCGGAGCTGGATTCTTGATCAAACTATTCAACACGGTGAATAACATAAAGAGTAAACAACTAATCATCCGAACATATGTGTACATAATACATACTAAAACATTTAAGTACATTTACAATGCTGAGAGATAAGTCAAAGTGCATGTCATATACACCTTAGTCAATTTAGATTTGAATAAAAGACTTAGGGGGTGTTTGGTTCATGGGTATCCTACCCTACTATGGGTATCACCCGGGTTTGATACCCATGTATCGTGTTTGGTACATGGGTATCGATACCCTACTATGGGTATCAAACCCATATGGGTATGATTTTTTTCAAACCCAAGTAGAAGTAGGGTTTCATTTCTGAAACCCATCCGGGAATCAACTCCTTTGGCGCCGTTCTTTCTTCTTCTCTCTTCTTCTGCAACGATTTCTTGAGGTTTGTTTTTCTTTCATTGAATTTCTTCTTCTTTCTTCTTCTAGCCGAATTTCTTCTTCTCTCTTCTCGAATTTCAGATATTACATTTGCGACTTATCATCCTCTACTGGTTGGAGAGATCTCTAAACTCCGCTCCATTCTCGCCGCGCATCTTCCACGTAAGAATTCATTTTCGTTGCTGCAGATGTAGGATTTGGGCAATTCGTGATTTGCCTTCGTGATTTGGAAAAACTACTTATAGTGATTTAGAAAAACTACTTACAGTGATTTGCCTTCGTGATTTGGAAACGTGATTCTTCTATCCTTGCAATTTGAAGTGGATCCCTACTGTGGGTTTATTTATTCATTGTATTCGGTCTATCCTTGCAGAGAAGTTGCAATAGATTTATTTATATTTTTTGCAATTGCTTATGTGGAATATTATGTGGGCAATCCTACTGTAGGATTTGGTAGTTTATGCTTGGATAATTTTCATAAGAATGTCATTTTAGAGCAAATACGATGCATGTCTGTTTTAGAGCAAATTTTCATGATGACGAGGCCTCTCGTTTTAGAGCAAAGATAGTGCATGCGCTTTAGAGCAAATTGTCTTCCGGATGTGGAAATTTTATGATCCTATCATGCGCTTTAGAGCAAGTTGTTGCTTATTGCAGAGAAATGGAAGGATCATTTGAAATGAATGTCGATGATCAAACAAACTTGAAAACTACTAGAGGTAGAGGAAGGAACAAAAATTATTGGAACGGTGATGAGCTAATGATGTTGATTAGGGAGCTCCAAGAATTGGCCAGTGATCCTATGTGGAAAACAGATTCTGGTTTTAAGAGTAAGTATATGCATGAGCTACATAGGAGGATACTGCGGAAGGATCCTTCCTTTGTAAAACAACATATTCCACACATTGAATCAAAATTGAAGTGGCTAAAGACAAAATACCATGCAATTAGTGAAATGATCAAAGAGTTTGGATGTACGTGGAGTGATGAAGAGCACAAGATCCAATGTGAGAAAGAGTGGTATGACCATTGGGTTAAGGTACGGCTTTGTCACATTGTTTTGCTTCATGTACATAACATTTTATGATCCTTACTCTGAATTGTTTTATGAATTGCATGTTATGGCTTTGTCTTCATGCACAGACTGTTACGGTTTTCTTGAATTGCAGAGACTGTTATGGCTTTCTCGGACTGTTATGCAGAGACTGTTATGTTTTATGAATTGTTTTGCCTCTCTTTTCTTGAATTGCAGAGACATCCTTAAGCTATGTCACATTGTTTTGCTTCTCTTTTCTTGAATTGCAGAGACATTTATGGCTTTGTCACATTGTTTTGCTTCTCTTTTCTTGAATTGCAGAGACATCCTGAAGCTCGAGGAACTAAGGAAATGAGTTTTCCCTATTTGAAAGACCTTGATCTTGTGTATGGAAAGGATCGAGCAACAGAGAAGTATGCTGAAGACTATACCAAGGCGGTGGATAATATGGATGAATGGTTGAAGAATAACAGTGACAATTTCAGTAACCCTTTTGAAGATGTAGATGAATTTGTGGAAGAGAACTCTCCTATCCAAGGAGCGCATAACATGTCTGGTGGTACTAGTAGCACAACCTCGAAGCGCAAGCAAAAACAGTCTCCCACGGTAGCAAAGGAACCAAAAAAGATAAAGACTCAAGATACCTTGCAATCACAATTGGCGGATGCTACAAAAGAGTTCAGTTCTTGCATATCTGGACTGTCAAACCATTTCAAGGCCATTGCTAGTGTGATGGAGAGCGAGGAAGCACGAGAGTCCGAGTTGTCAAATAGAAAGAAAACCATCATTGCAAGTCTTGGTGGTATTGGCCTTTCTCGAGAGCAAATATGGGCAGCAGCGGATCTTCTTGCACTACATGCCACAAATTGGAAATCTTCTCTCAACTTGAAGAGGGAGACAAATATGGTTATATCATCTCTTTACTATTCGAATGGTCGAAGCAAAGAGCTTCTTGAACAATGAATTATGTTTTTTGCCCTTTTGATTATGGATGTTTTTTTATGAATAGATTTGAACAATGAACTATGGTTTTTGATGAATATTTATCTTGAAACTTTTATAAATATTTCGTACCAAGTTCGTTGTAGTTTTGATGAACTATGTTTCGTACCAAGTTCGTTGTAGTTTTGATGAACTAATATCAAAATTTTCATTCCCATTGAGGCTAAAATAACCAAACATCACATTTGGTAATCATACCCATTCCCGAATAAGTACCAAACACCATTAAAGAAATTTGTCATACCCATACCCAATCACCCTACTATCATACCCATTGTCATTGTCATTCCCGAATTCGTACCAAACGGCCCCTTAGTATATGAGGTGTTTATGATATCCAAACTTTATCCTTTTTTTTTAACTGCTTTACTTGAGAACTTTAGTACGTAAGGAATGTCTTACCAGAAAATTGTCTGCATCTTCTTGATCATATGATGGTGTTCTTGGGGAATCGAAGGAGAGTCCTTTTCCCGAATATTTGTCTGCCTTGACCTGTGATAAAATAAGTCAGAGATTGAGCCACAAGTATTGGGTAACATACTAACTATTGGAAAGTATTGGACAGACGAAAATATTGAATTCTACCACATTGCTCAAGAGGAAACAATGCATATGAATAAGAAGAGACTAAGCCCATATAGCAGCTGCGCAATGAAATTTCTTGGTGCATATGGAAGAGAGAAAAAAAGTTGATGAACTAGAGTATGAGCCGTACCTCAGCAAGATTCTGTAATTGTCCAGTAAGAGAAGTGACCTGCCTTTGAAGACTTGGAATGAGCTGTTTAGCCTGTTTCAGTTCTGATCCCTGCTTCACTAGAATGTCCTCAAATTGTGAACTCATGGCTTCTGGGAAGAGAACAGCATTTTTAAGAGACTTTATCTCTTCCCTCTGCTTCAAGCACAGATCTTTCAATTTCTCAACCTAAAAAAAAACATGCATATAATTAGTATCATTCAAGTATATTAGCCACATCTTGTAACATATGAAGACAAACACTACTCAAAAACATATCAGATGTAATGTGGATCAGATATGAAATATCTTTTTTTTTTCCAAACTAGAGGGTAAGGAAAATAAACTGAAAATGCTTCACACTAATGGAACTCTGCCCAAAAAAAAACGAAAACAACCCCAAAATATCGTTTCTTCACCGTACCCCTGACTGATCCTTAATGTTAACCATCACTAACACTACAATCATTGAACTAACATAAAATCTTAATTCTTTTAAGAGAACAAGAAATATTTTCTACATCGATATTACTACAGTTCCCGTTTAGCTTTTCATAACACGTAATGTTTGACAAAGCGATGCCTCATTCTTCAGTTCTGAAATCTCAGCACATATTTTGGAGCAGCATATCTCAAAAAAAAATAAAAAAAACTTGTTCAGCTTTATCAACTTCCAAACAACTACATATGACATGATTTGTATCAAGTTAAAAAAAATTAGGTAGAGACATTCATATTCAAGATTCCTAAATTCTCAGTGACATTCATATTCATTTCATTCTATTGACTTGGCACTGAATTTCTCTATAAATAGTAAACTAAGTTACCTCTCTGTTTTTATCCTCAAGCAAAATCTTGAGGTCTGCAATCTGCTCCTCCTGCTCCTTATTCAAGTTCAAGAGCTCGCGCTCACTCCTCAACACCATCGCCAGCGTCCTCGTATTACTCGTAACCTCCATCAGCGCCTTCTTTGAACTCTTGTCTCCCTTCTTCGACCTAGCCGACGACTCCTTAAACAACTTCTTGTGAAGTCCACTCAATCCAGCCTTCTTCTTTCCCCCTCTCCTTAAATCCTCCGCCAAAAAATCAGAGGCAATAACAAACTTCTTCGGCTCCTTGTCGATGTTTTTGACCTTCTTATTCTCCACCAATTTGTTGACCATGGAATTGAAATTAATATGGTTGGCATCGTTTTTCTTGTCGAGGGCGCGTGAGGAGGAAGATGGGTCGGAATTTGTGGAACTGTTTAGGCTTTTGGAGTTGAAGTAACGAGTCGCAGGCTTGATTGAAGCCATTAATGATTCTTGAAAAAATTGCTTTTCTGATTTATTCCTGGAAGTGACTAAGGTCTAAATTCGGATTTTAAGGATGTGACGAGGTTCTTGTAGGGATGTTTGATGCTAAAAAAAAAAAAAAAAAGTCTCGAAGGCGTCAGATTTTGTCTCTGGATAATCGAAAGATTTGAAACACGCTGTCCGAATTCAAATTTTTCGATCAAGGGCGGGATTTTTTTTTATTTTTTTTTAGGTCTTAAAACGACTTCATTTTTTTATTGTTTTTTCTGGGTCTTAAAACGACTTGTAATCTATATTACGATAATCGTTCCAACTTGTTGAGAGATTATTGAATGAAATTGTAGTTTTATTTCAGAAACTAATTCAATACGACAATAGTTACCAATTTCTAATGAAGTTGATTGATTCTGCAGAGGAAAGTGTTCAAATTAAAATTTTCATTTATAAACTAAAGGAAAGTTTGAATTTAGAAATATTGTAGTAATTAACAACAAAATCTCCCCATTATAAGAAAAAATAATCTAATATATAAAAAGTAGAAAGATGTATGGTTTACATAAAGAATAATCTTAATTTGAAAACTGTACTATATTTAAAACTTACAAGTCATTAATATGTATACGTGAGTAATATACTTGGGACTTTCCCGCACAAAATACAAGTAATTCGATTACATAATTATAATTCAAATCAAGTGATTTTATTCAACTATGTAATTAAAGAGCATAATGCCATACAAGATAGGATTAGGAGCACTATTTCTTAGTGACACGTTTCACGGAACAAGATATATCCTTAAAACAAATCCAAATATTTAGAGAAATTTATAATGGGAGAACTTTTTATCTAGCCGATAGGAAAAACTAAATAAATTATCTAACCGGCCAGATAAAAGTGTAAGTTTTATAGTCGATATTTTTATTTTTATTTTCTTTTAATTAGTGTGGGCCCATATTATTTACTTTTGACGAATTATATATTCACAAATTCGGAAAAAAATCTATAAGTAATCGGTAAGACATAATCGTTTAGTGATAATCGGTAAGATACAATAGTTAAGTGAAAATTTTAAATAATCGTTTAGTTAAAATAATTGTTTAGTACATTGATAGGGCAAATCTCGCAAGAACTCACAATCGATTTCGTGAATCCCCTTTTCTCACTTCTCCGATTTCTGACTTCAGCAAGTTCGACCCAAATAAGTTTCACGAAAGTGGAGACGAACCGGAATAAGTTCCAGAGGGGGAAAGAGGCGGCGGAGGCGCAGGAGGTGCGGGCGGAGGAGATTGATTTAATCGGGCAGCGGGCGCAGGAGGTGCGGACGGAGGGGGAAATCTTCATGTCTCATATTAATTTAATCGGGCTGAAAGACTTCGCCCGACGCCATTCCCGGACCTAGCAGCAGACGGCAGGTCGTGCCTGAATTCAGATGACAAAGACGAGCCTCTCTATCGGGCTGAATGACTTCGCCCGACGCCATTCCTGGATCTATCAGAACTAACACTTCCATGGATCCCAATTTCCAAGTGACTTCCCCGGATTTTGATGAAATTCTAGCGGGTTGCTGCAGTATAAATTCTCAATTTGATCTTAATTCCCAATTTGATCTCGTACATACCTGACTAGTTGCTGCAGTATAAATTTTTTTCCTCAAACCTATATGTTCTCAATTTGATCTTGATAATGATTGCGATTGATTTGTTCCACAATTTCACATATATGTTCTTTGTTTTTCTTTTGTAGCGTAATTGGTCTTGGAAGAGAGAATCTTGCCAGGGATCTAAATGTGTCTTGAATTACTACTATAGACAAGATATAATTGATGATATAATTAAGGTATTAGGGGGTGTTGGTGATAAATTAGACATCTTTAGATCTGGTTGCTTTGGTGATTTATTGCGATATAATTAAGGTATTATTGTTGAATCACGTGGAGGTAGCTCGGCAACATCTGATACGATTTTTCATATTGTTCGTAGCAATTTTCAATCGCAAGATTCCTAACACGTAGGGCAAAGCTGTAATCTATATCAATTCCAAAGTCAGACTTCAACTCCTTAATAATTTCCTTTGGCTTCAGAATAACACATTCGCCCAGTTTACGTGAGAAATGTGTAGCTATTACCTTGGAGGGCAAATGACGAGGAGTAGTAGTAGAAAAATCTGTATGGCAAGTATGAACCCCATCGAACTTAATCAGAATAAGTTGCACCCTTTTCATCCATCACATTATCACCATCTATATTGTGATACGTCGGACTCGGCTCATTATAATGGTGGATATTTCTTGTCGAGCTCTGTCCAAGTTCAATACTTTTTCCAATAGTGTACACAATTGGAGAACTCTTATCCTCGAAAAGCACCCGGGTCAAATCTTCGTCGTCATTTAGAGGGACCTTAATTCTTATACCGTTGGGAGTCCTTGTTTGATAAAATAAATCATACGATGTAGTTGAAGAATTGCTTTTCAAGTTCCGATGAATATCCTATACTAATTGATAAATGTTGCAATTCACCCACGTGTAGAATAATAATTCATCACCACCTTCGTATTCAGATTTGTTTCACAAACCACTGTGTCGAAGAATAATACGTTGACACCTCATATATAATAAGATAAAAGATATATTAATAAGAATTATCTATAATATGAAATTAAAAATGCTACATATTCGATTGACGATTATGCTACATAATCGTTAATCGTGTAGTAGATTATAATATTAATCGTGTAGTAGACAATTAACGATTGTGCTATATAATTGTTTAGTCATGAACAATTATATCTATTTCCATGGAAACTTATAGTCGCATGCATATTAATACATCTGAATACATTTTATACCACTTTTGAACGATATTTCGACTAAATGAAGCAAAAATAATCTAGATAAATACATTTAACTACATTAGATCTCCTTATAATTTTTAGCAGAAACAACATTGAAAATGGTAAAAATAAGGAAAAAATATACTTATTTTGTTCGATTAAATGTGAAAAATGGAATAACTTACCGGATCCATGTCTTCTTTGTACAAGAACTATAAAAATATAGATATGTTCTTTAATATTTTGGAAGGATTTTTCGTTTCGAGTGTGTAATTGTGAGATTTGCTCGTTATTTTTATGTTCAGCTATTTTGTTCAAAATTTCTCAATTAATTCATCATTTAATATTTATTGTGCGTTGTCTGAAAAAGTGAGAGAAGGTAGTTGTTTTACCGATTCCATCTAATATTTGATTTTTTATATATTAAATGTATATATTTTGTCAAAAGTAAAGAAGATGGGCCCATAGTAATTAAAAGAAAATAAAAAATAAAATATCGGTTAAAAAACTTATACTTTTATCTTGGCGGCTAAATAACTTATTTAGTTATCTGTACCGGCTACTTTTATACATTCACACAATTTATAATTCTATAGATATTCCGATCGGAATATGTTCTTACTCTTGAGATGGTCTCAACAAGACTTTGAGATCCCATCCACAATCCACAAGACTTTGAGAAAATAAAAAATAAAATATCGGTTAAAAAACTTATACTTTTATCTTGGCGGCTAAATAACTTATTTAGTTATCTGTACCGACTACTTTTATACATTCACACAATTTATAATTCTATAGATATTCCGATCGGAATATGTTCTTACTCTTGAGATGGTCTCAACAAGACTTTGAGATCCCATCCACAATCCACATATAATAAAAGTTATAATTTAATAAAGCATACAAGCCTATAGACACGGAGATGAAACATAAATTTTTCACGACCTCGGTCCAACTAATCTAGCAGGATTTCCGACGGCCGTGGTAGCTGCCGGAACTTCCTTCAGCACCACCGCTCCGGCACCCACCCTCGCATTCCGTCCCACCTCAATATTCCCAAGAATCTTGGCCCCCGCACCGATCACAACTCCATCTCTGATCTTCGGATGCCGATCCCTCCCACTCACCTTCCCCGTTCCTCCCAACGTCACGTTATGCAGAATCGTCACATCGTTCCCGACCACCGCCGTTTCTCCGATAACAACACCGGTGGCGTGATCGATCATAATCCCACTCCCAATCTCCGCGGCCGGATGGATGTCGACCGCAAACACTTCCGATCCTCTGCTCTGGATCAGCAGCGCCAGCGCGGTTCTACCATTAATCCAAAACTTATGAGCGAGTCTGTAGGCTTGGCACGCTAGAAACCCTTTGAAATACAAGAAGCAGTGAACATAGCTCGCGCAGGCGGGGTCGCGCTCCTTCGCCGCCCTCAGGTCATCTCTGACGGCGCATGAGATTTCACCGTCTTCGGATAAGGCCTTGTGGAAGGCGGCGGCAAGGGCGTCGCTTGATACGTAGGCGGTACAGAGCTTGAGAGCTAAGTGACTGGAGAGAGCGGTTTCTAATGAAGTGTGAGAAAGTATTGCAGAGCGATACATGTTTGACAATAATGGATCTTGCTTCGAATCAGACTCTGCCTCCTTCCTTATTTGCTCCCAAATTTGGTCGGTGCATTGCTGAGGGCAGACTTTGGAGTAATTCTTGTCAATTTTGGTGTATGCGGAAGAAGATGGAGGTATGCAGCATCTGAGGAAGTTGCTGAAAGAGGAGGAATCGAGCTCGCATGCCGCCATGGAGAAGATAGAGAGAGAATTGTTAATGTGATTCGGAAGAAAAGAGGTTGGTTTTTAAATGTGGGTTTGTTGGTATTGTGGCGTTATATACGAGTGATCAGGGTGAATATTTGGATCAATGATGGTATGTTTCTGGGAAAAATCGAACAATTTACTTGTAATAATTTAGGGATTTCTTGGTAGCTCGTGAAAGCAACATTAATATATTTACATTGACTGGCGGCACGACTATTTATGAAACCAACTTTTAATGAATCATAGTATTATTTTAAAATTATTGTTGAAGCAGTTCGAGAGTTGTGAACAGTTAAATCTCGATAAAGTAATAATTTTGGGATCGAGAAAAAATATTTATTTAATGAGATTATTACTTTATCGAACATTATTTTAATACATTGACCCATACGGGACCGAAAGAAATTATTATCTTAACGAAATTACTTTATCGAATATTACTTTATTGAGGTTTACCTTACAACTTGTAAGATTTAAGGTTTCAAATCTGCAATTTTGAAAACAGAATATTTTGTAGTATACAAGTATGACCAAATATATTTGTGATATATAAGTACAAATATACAACTTTGGAGTCAAAATAGTATTCTTTCAAGAATAGAAATAAAATCCAAAATATGTTCCATCTCATTAATAGTATCTTATTTCTTTTTGGCACGAATAGTATTTTGTAGCATGTATATTTTGAACTTTTTGAATGATTGATTCTTGTTCATATATTTTTATACCTTTTATAGAAATATAACACTTCTAATAGAATATTAAAAAAAAATGTAACACTACTAATAGGACAAAAATAATACTCTCCCCGTCCCATAAAAATTGTCTTATTTTTCTGTTCGAACTGTCCTATAGAAATTATTTTGTTTCTTAAAAAGACAAACAACACTTGGACCAAAATTAACAAGTCAAAAAGTCAAACAATATACACAAACATAATTCAATTTTCTTAATTTCTATGCCCATAAAAATGAGACATTTTCTATAGGACCGAGGGAGTATTAGACATTAGTTCCGCCTTAAATATACTCCCTCTATCCCACAAATAATGTATCTATTTCCTTTTCGTAACTTCCCATAAATAATGTCATTTTTTCGAAAATAACAAATTATTACACACAATCAATCACTTTTTTTTAATGATTACACTACATTTATTCATAACCAATCACTTTTCTTAAATTTGATGTGGGAAAGATAAAAATATTATTTGTGGGATAGAGTGAGTACTTTACCTACAAAGTAGTCAACTGACTTTGCTCTGAAAGTGTATACGGGTATATATTGTTTAGTGAAGTTAATACTCCCTCCGTCCCGCTATTACTGTCCTACTTGGCTAATCGGGTTGTCCCGCTATTACTGTTCTCTTTGCTAAAATAGTAAAAATTACTTTTAAACATAAAATTAAGGGGACCCCCTTACTCACTACTCAAGCCCCATATTCTTATACTCTCTCTTCAAAAATCTATCTTTCACTCGAATATGTTCTGCTCCGAACTCAGAAAATTATGATTTTTATCTTTTTGAAAACTTTAGATTATTTTTTCAAATACAATATAAAAAAATATAAAAAATAAAAATCGATTGCATTTTACTAGCCTTGCAAAAATTTGGATAATTCTCATTTCTTTCCACCAACCACTCCTCGAAAACTGTGTCAATTTCTTTATACAATTAAAACTCATAAAATACACACTAAATTAAAATTTCTTAATTTTCGTGCCGAAGTCAACTGAGACAGAATTAGCGGACGAAGGGAGTACTATTTTATTGTTATTATTAGGAAAAAGAAGACGAGGCAAGGAAGGTCAAAGAACTTGAATAAACAGAATGACGTAAGGTGTGACAATTTTCTTCAGGCATTTTGGCATAGGGGCTAAGGGCCCCCAAATTCAAAGTCCAGTCAACTGAAAAAGAAAATTGGCTACCTCACTGCTGACGCAATATTTCTTGAGCATTACTCGGATCTTGACCTTGGAATTTTGAAGTAGAAATGATTGTCGTCTAAGTGCTGGATTATACGGGCAAACAAAAAGCCCATCAAATTATTTTGGAGATGTAGGGTTACCGGGCTGTGAATTTTTTTGTCCCATTTTGCAGTCTCATTGATTTAGGCCTATCCCATTTTTATGTTATTTCATATCTCAGAATGGTGATGTGTATATTTTTTCATTTCATTTCACACCACTCTCTCTCCTAACTTTTTGTGAGAGAGATTTATTTCTTTTTTAAGAAACAGGACATTTGTGTGGGACAGCCCGAAATAGAATACAAGACGTTTCATGTGGGACGGAGGGAGTACTACTCTCTTCGTCTCATTAAATAAATTCCGCTTTTCATTTTGGGTTCTTTTATTATTCAAATCTCATACTAAATAAAGAAACAAATCACTAGACTACAATCAATCTAAATAAGTCGACCCTACCACTTCATATCTTTATAACACTTGTTGGGTGATGATTATATCCTCAACACAGTCATACTTAGTGGGAAATGACTCTATCTTAACTGACCAAAGCTCAGTAGCCTCGTGCTTTGAATTTGTTTGAAGATTTGAAGATCCCAAAACCCTATCTGATTGGTGAACCATTCCGTTGTAATTGTTTTTGTCTCTGAGGGTTCAGACTCAGAAGACACTCTGCTCTGGTTTAGGCGTTCAGTAGATTATCAGCCTCAGCACCGGATGTAGAAGACTCGGTGAGATACTCGGACTCAAGCGAGAGCAAAGATATCGAAGGAGTCAGTGGAACTGAACTCAGCAGGAGTAGTTCACTGAACTAAGAGCTGACCTTCAGTAGAGTAAATTCAGTACTCTCTACAGGATCATACTCAGTAACGGCAGATAGTCTTCTGAACTGTCAGATCTTTTGAACGACAATCAGCATAGTCAAATACGAGGAAGAGAGAAGTTAGCTTCATTATGCCTCGAAGTCTGTTCTGTGTCAACTACTCTGCAAAACCTCGACGAATGACAAGCAGACACTTGTCCTATACCTACTAAAGTTGCAAGTCAACATATTTCCAGAAAAGGAGGGAAAGGACACTGTCACCTTTTTCAAAAGAGCCGTTAGCTACCAAAAGAATGAGAAAGGGATCATCGTCTCCAACGGATCTTTCACAATCTCTTCTCTATAAATAGAGGGATGATTCAAGTTTTTGAAAGCACGACTACGACTGCTACTTCACGAGCAAACAAGGAAAGAGAACTAAAACAAGAAGAGAGCATTCAAACGAGCAATCCGAAAAGCTTAAGTCTTCCGCAAGAACTCGAAGATCTATCTCCGGCGAAAGACTACATCCTAGCTCATAAGGGAACCAAGCTTAACCGATATACAAGTCTCTAAGTATCCAAACGACGTTACACGAACCCAAAGCTAAACTCAGTTGTTCGTCGTTCTAGAAGCTACATTCTCATTCCCTATCCCTCTAACCCTAAGCTCAACCGATCATATCCATAGCTTAGACGAAGGAGTTCATATTTGAACCTAATCCTTATTGTAAAATGACTCCTTCATCGTTGGAGAGTTTGTCAAACACTTTAGTTTGATAACCGTTGTAAACCGAGACTTGCTCAAGTATAAATTCCAAGACGCGGCTTTGTCCCGTGTACAAGCCGACCGAGACTAACTCAGGATAATAAATAGCCTCCCGACCTTTCGGGGACGGTGGACGTAGGATCGCTTGATATCCGAACCACTTTAAAAATATGTGTCTCTTACCTGTTCTCTTATTTACTTGTTGCATTGATTTTAACTGTTCATACCGAAAATTATCCTTTAAAATCATACAACTAAGTCTCGAAGATCTTGAACTGTTTTTTTTTCGCCGAATTGAGACTGTCTTGATAAAACGTTTTCCACTCAACCGATTTGGGCCTACACATTTCCGCACCATCGAACTCTATCTCGCCGATATCGAATTCGACTCGGTCGCCTAGCGAGATCTCGCAGAGTCAAACTCTTTACCAAACACGATTCGAACAACTATTTGGTCTCGCTGAATTCTTTCAAGATAAAGACTTTCCCCGAACAGACGCTTCGTGTTCAAAGTTGAGAAAATAGGATTCAGGTGTATTCACCCCCCCCCCCTCTACACCTGGACGTGCTCTCGGGACCAACAATTGGTATCAGAGCAGGAGTTCTATAAGACTCTTGTTATCTTGAACTGGTCTACTTGAACGGATCCGGAAAAACGTTTTCACTGGATATCATTCTACACTCATATCATTATTCATCATGACTGATATGTCAGGTATAAGGATGGTACCCATGTTCTCAGTAGAGAACTATGGTGTATGGCGGGTTAGAATGGAGGCTCATCTGACCTCCCTCCACGATAGCATGACCGAAGTACTTGAGGAAGGACCTATCGTTCCTATGATAGATAGTGTCGTAACTCAGGATCAAACAGCTGGAGGAGGAATGGTGACCGGAAAAAAGATTCCCAAGGAAAGAAGTCTCTTCACACCTGAGGAGAAGAAACTTCATAACTTAGACCGAGTCGCCAGGAATGTCATACTAACCACTCTTAGTGATTCTTATCTCGGCAGGGTTCAGGAATGCAAGACAGCAAAAGAGCTCTGGGATGCTCTAGCGCTACTGAGTCGGGGGACTCAGAAGATCAAAGCTAACAAACTTGCGCTGGTACTCCAAAAACTGGAGAGTTTGTCTCTCATGCTTGGTGACAAAATTGAAGATCTAAATGTCAGATTTACGAATCTGATGAACTCCATCAACGGGCTGGGAAACACATTCTCCAACCGAGAGATGAATCTCAAGATACTGAGGGTACTGCCAGACGGTCATTGGACTCCTTTTGCTACATTATTACGTCATTCTGACTTAGATATTGTTACTCCCGACCATATCTTTTCGTAACTTCAAGCGCAGGAATTCGAGTTTGACGGACCTCAACGGAAGCGTAAAAGTCGAAGTCGTCACCAAAATTGACCATGCTTTCAAAGCATCGGCCAAGACAAAGATCTCCCGCGTCAAGCAAAACTGAACCTTCAATAATTAACATACAAGAAGGAAGTTTAGCTCAGAAGTACGCGCTGCTCGCTGTAAAATATCAGAAGGAGAAGGAGAGGCGCAGAAAAGTGACTAAAGCCTATCGAGAAATAAAAGGTAAGTCTGAATACACGCAAAAGCGCACTCCTGACTCACAGTCTTCTGAATGCAGAAAGAGGGATGACTCAGCTCCATCTAAAGACAGGGAAAGCAAAGAAGAAAGAGTCATCGCTTGCTACAACTGCAAAAAGTCAGGACACTATCAGTATGACTGTCCTGAGCTCAGTAGTGCTGAACGTGCAACAAGTAAAGCAAGGAGAGAGAAATTCGCCAAGAAAAGACAAGCATACATAGTGGCGAAATCTCGGGACGACTCGTAAGAAGTCGACTCCTTTATGGATTCATCTCGATGATGAAGCATCTTTCATGGCCCTAGAGCATGAAGTCGAAGAAGTTATCGAAAAGTGCCTAATGGCAGGAGAAGAGGATAAGGTGCACAAAGATCCTTGGTATGTGGACGACGGATGCTCAAGACACATGACGCACCAAAGGAACCCCATGCGAAGAATTATACGATGAAGAAGGACCCCGTAATCGAGTTTGTAGACAACGCTAAAGGCTACACAAGAGGATTCGGAACACTCGGCGTTGAACCGCCACGGTTCCTAGAGTATCATATGTTGAAGGACTTCAAAGATAACCTTCTCTCTCGTTAGTCAATTTTGTGATAACTCGAATAGAGTGATATTTGACGCCGGTTTCTGTGATGTTATTGATAAATCCACAGGAAAAACAGTGTTATCAAGTTCGCGCAAAAAGAACATATATGTAGCTGACTGGAACTCAGCTGAACCTGAAGCTTGTCTGTTGGCGAAAAACGACAACCGAACGGGGTGGCTATGGCACAGAAGACTCAGCCATCTCAACTTCAAAACGCTCAACAAACTAGCAAGAAACACTCTAGCAAGGGGACTGCCGAATGAAGTATTCAGCAAAGACACTCAGTGTGAAGCATGTCTGAAGGGAAAGCAAACAAGGAATCAAAATCCACCTGTTCCATCTCCTTCCACTGATGGAATCCTTCAGCTGCTACATATGGATTGGTTCGGTCCAGTCTCTCCAGTGACGATCAGAGGCAAGAAATATGCTTTAGTGGTCATCGATGACTACTCGCGCTATACTTGGGTCATATTCATTGCCAACAAGTCTGACGTCAAAACAGAGTTACCAAGGCTTCTGAAAAGGCTCAGTGTCGAGAAGAACACCAAAATTGTCAGAATCCGTCTGACAGAGGAACTGAGTTCCTCAACTCTATGGTGGAGGAGTTCTTCAAAGCAGAGGAATAGAGCATGAGATATCGGCTGCACGCACACCCCAGCAAAATGGAGTTGCTGAACGGAAGAACAGAACTCTCAAAGAAACAGCTAGAACTCTACTCGCAGACTCAGGACTCCCAGCCAAATTCTGGGCAGAAGCCACTGATACTGCTTGTTACACTCAGAACCGTTCTCTACTGACAAAGCAACATAAGAGAACACCATATGAACTATGGAACAGCAGGAAACCTTCTCTATCCTATTTCCATATTTTTGGGTGCTCGTGCTTTATCCACAATAATGGGAAAGATCAGCTGAAAAATTTTGATAGCAAGTCAAATCAGGGGGTATTCTTAGGATACTCTTGGGTCAGCAAAGCTTTCAGAGTATTCAACTATCGAACCCTTTGCATGGAGGAAAGCCCTCATGTTGTTTTTAATGAGTTTGCTACTGAAGACAGGAGCAATAACTCTAATTCGAATCCGAGGACATCGGCAAACAACTACGGGATCTAAGCCTAAAAGATGAAGTCAAGAAGATCCGAGCTTTGTTGGGATGATGATTCGGATGAGGAATCTAAAAAACAAGTTTATCGAATCTCAACCAGCAGTAAATGTAGCTGAGCCGATTGATTCTCCTGAACAGAATCAATCCCAGGTAACTCAGGTCGATGAAGAAACCCCAGAGGTAACTAAGACCACTACTGAGAATAACAACTCAGGGGGAACATCTATTAATGTTCCTGAGCTGAATGCCCCTGAACCTGGTGACTCAGTAGATCACACTCTCATTACTGAAATGCTTCGATCTCAGAATAGTACAACTGAAATGCCTAACTCGCCTACTATCTGTGTTGAACAAATTTCAGATGAAGAACTGAAACATCGTAGATCGTGGCTGGACTCTCACACTACTGATCTGATTATTAGAGATCCCTCAGCAAGAGTAAAGACAAGATCCAGATTCTGTCAAGGAGAAAGCGCCTTATATTCCTGCTTCTTGTCTACTAACGAACCTCAGACGATTGAGGATGCACTGAAAGATGCTGACTGGATCATAGCTATACAGGAGGAGCTGAATCAGTTCACGAGAAACGATGTTTGGGAGCTTGTTAATAGACCCCGGCATCAACATGTTATTGGAACAAAATGGGTCTTCAAGAACAAGCGGGGTGAAAACAACGTCATAGTAAGGAACAAAGCAAGACTCGTGGCAAAAGGCTACTGTCAAGCTGAGGGAATAGATTTCGATGAGACTTTCGCTCCAGTTGCAAGATTGGAGGCAATTAGACTATTCCTGGCCTACGCAACACATTCAAAGATTCGAGTCTATCAAATGGACGTGAAGTCTGCGTTCCTGAACGGCATACTGAAAGAAGAAGTCTACGTTGAACAACCGCCCGGCTTTCAGCAGGGACATCAAGTTTATAGACTCAGAAAGGCTCTGTATGGGTTAAAACAAGCACCCAGGGCTTGGTACGATACCCTATCTGAGTTTCTTCTTCAGAAAGGTTTTCAGAAAGGCACAGTAGACCGCACTCTATTCAGCATTCGACTGGAAGACGATCTACTACTTGTGCAGATCTATGTAGATGACATCATATTTGGATCTAAGAATGTCATCATGTGCCAACAATTTGAAAAGATGATGAAGGATAAATTCGAGATGTCAATGATGGGAGAAATGAACTACTTCCTCGGTTTCCAAGTCAAACAATCTGAAAAAGGGATGTCAAGGCAAATACACTCGAGACCTCATCAAAAGATTCGGTTGCACATCCGGCAAACCTATCAAGATCCCGATGAACACGAACATGAAAATTGATCTTGATAAGGAGGGAGTATCAGTAGACCAAACTGAATTTCGTGCTATAATTGGTTCTTTATTATATTTAACAGCTACTCGTCCTGACATAACTTATGTTATAGGTGTCTGTGCTCGATTTCAGGCGAATCCAAAGCAGAGTCACATGGACTCAGCAAAGAAGTTTCTCCGCTATCTCAGAGGAACACCTGACATGGGTTTATGGTATCCAGCTGATGATAATATAGAACTAACTGGTTACTCTGATGCTGACTATGCAGGGTGTAGAATTGACCGAAAGTCAACTTCAGGAACGTGTCAGTTCCTTGGCAGTAAGCTGATCTCATGGTTTTTAAAGAAACAGCACTCAGTAGCCACGTCAACTACTGAAGCTGAATACATGGCTACCGGAAGTTGCTGCGCCCAAATCCTTTGGTTGAGACAGCAGCTACGAGACTATGACGTCATTCAGAATGAAGTGCCAATCTTCTGCGACAGTACCAGTGCCATTGCAATCACTCAGAATCATGTACTTCACACGAGATGCAAGCACGTGGACATCAAACATCACTTCATTCGTGACCATGTCAAAAAGAAGGACATCAGGATGGAGAAGATCCACACTAATCGACAAAGGGCTGATATACTGACCAAGCCTCTAGCTGAAGCAAGATTCAGAGAACTTTCAGCAGAGCTAGGTCTGCTGGACCCTACTGACCCCAGTCAGTAAAAGGTTTCAGGAGAGGAACATTCAGCAAAGGGGAATGTTCACTCTCGCATCGAGTAAACTCAAGCACGTAGAGACAATAACCATCTCGCATGAGGTATCACCGACTACGATGTTCAGCTGACAGGTTTGCGTATCTCTACTCAATAGTAACTAATAGAACTGTAATATGCGTTTATTGCTCAGAATCAGCATCATATGTAATTTCTCTAGGATTACCATTTAATATTAACGACTTACATTTAATGCACGACATTCCATGCATAAGTATGCTGTCGTATCATAGTTACTACTTAGGCAAGTTACAACTGACTTTTGACTTAGGCGGCAAATTTGATCATTACCTATAATAGACCTTTTTAATCTTGACCGTCCATCTCATAAAAGCTATTTTAAACTAGGCCATTGATCGATAACTGTTCATCTTCACCTTGATATATATTTTTTCGATCATATCTTAGAAACCGCCATTAGCATACTTCAAATCCTTTAACTCCGAAAAATCTGAAATCATTTTTTGCAAACCCCTCTTGTATATTTCTTAAACGATCAGATTTCTCATCGGTATGATATTAGATCTGTTACAATAATTTATTCTCTCTTTTCAGAATCGCTATACAGACTGTTTTATTAAAATCGATACTGATAGACTTCTCTTGTAACAGATATAATGGCAAGTACAAACATTTCAGTCACCGCTCCAGAGAACATGCAGGAAATCCTGGATAAAGACCGTGTCTGGTGCGAACCAGTCATGGAATTCGATGCCTACGATCTCGAGTTCATGGACAAAATCTTTGCTGCCCTTAGAGAATCGGGTCTGGAAGGATTTCTCTCAAGGAAGCCGATGTTCTTCCTTCCGAGACAAGTGTTTAAGATCTATCTCAACTCAGACTCGGTGTCTGGCGACATCATTGGAAGATTTGCAGTTCACTCTATTGGCGATGCTTCTATGCAACTAAAGCAGATATCTATCAAGGAGGCACTGAAGAGGAGCTTCGATCTACCTGCTGAAGGAGTCAACATCGTCGGATATAACGACGATATGATAGACGACTACCTATTAATCTTTGCGGAAAGCCCACGCCGTTCGAGCCGCTTTCCCGAAGAATAGTATCTTTGCCTCGCATCGAGCCTTGGCATACATTGTGACGCAACTACTGACAAGCCAAGCGGGTTCATTCGATCAAGTATCGAGACCCAAGATACAGCTTATGATGGCGATCTATGACAGAGCGAAGATTAACTGGACGGAGTTCTTTCTCCGAGAGTTCATGACTCAAGCTGCCAAATTTGACAAAGCAACATGCAAGCTGAGCGCAAAAGGCAAGCTTCTATATGGACTGAAGCTATCGGTCATGATTCAAGACTTCTGCGGAGATGACCAAATCACATTCGATGACAAGCTATATTTTAATGTGAAGAAGGTCAGATTCCACAACAGAACTGCTGCTCTTCAGCAGATAGGGACAGGATCCTCAGCTCAGCAGATGACGCCTCAGAAGACCACGCCAACAAAGAAACGGTATCCTCAAGCAAAAACGCCTAAGGCACCGGCAAAGCGCCCCGAAGAAAAGCATTCTGCCGCGTGCCTACCGAATCCGAGGCAGCACTCGCAGGCTACCGCTGAAATTGCTTGAAGCAGTCTGAGACCCGATGCACTGATTGATGAGTCGAGTCCTCGGAGAAGACTCGGTCCGCTGGAGAAGGCCATCTCCACTGAACAAGCCTGCGAAGTGGACCAAGGGGTTCGGACCGAAGAGGCCCGGGAGCGGCGATTTAGAAACCTTGGGACAGTCCACTCAACGCTCAACCACTCAGCAAAGATGCCATCTCGTTGAGAAACAAACTGTCTCCAATAGATGTTCAAGGCTCGGAGACAAAGATTCGAAGAGGAATCCGTCGGAATGGAAGCTTCACCATTCTATCTCAAGCATTCCGAGAGATTGTTGAGCATATACCGGAGATTTTCGGCCACTCGATCCGGGTGACTATTGCCAAACAAGGCCGGACTCCATATGCTTTTAAGATTCCAAGAGTGGCCCAATCGCCTACGCCTCATTCTTCACTACACCTGCGAGCAACCTGCATGAAGAGGAGCTGGTTATAAGGCAGCAGATAGGCTACTCACAGCCTGCTGACCTCGGCACTCTGGAGGACCTAAGAGCCGCAATGCTGGCCTTGTTGCATGAAAGGCAGCAGGCTTCAGGCTCAGCCCCCTCAGACGGGTCGGACCACGACGGTCAGCTCAGAATAATTCAGGAAGGACAGGCCAAATTGCTTGAAGAATTCAAGGCCGCTCAATCCTCCCATATTGAATCAATCTCAAACCAATCCCAGGCCACTGAGCTCAGACTCGACAATATTCAACAGGCCCTTGAAGGAAATGTTTCGAGAATCGAATGACTTTAAGGTTCATGCTGACCTCTCTCACAAATTCTACAAAGAAGAACTCGCTTCTGAGAGGAATGAGCTGCATGAGGCCCTGACAAAGATCAACGACAAACTCGAAGAGTTGTCAGCCTCCTACAAAATTCTCAATCTCCAAGTATCCACTCCTACCCCGGCTGTAATTGATGATGCCAAAAAGGGGGAAAAGGGGGATAAATGTGAAAAAGGGGATAAGTCAGCCCCTAAGATGACCCTGACTAAAACCACTGCAACATCAACTAAGGGGGAAGCCCTACTGAAGTCAGGAAAGAAAACACGGTCAGTAGCTGAAGCAAGCAGAGCTCAGACAACAGCTGCTACTAGACCAACTGGTGAGGCCTAGGGTGTCTCAGCTGCGAGCACAGCAGAGACCGGCCCAAGTAGCTCTGGAACCAGAGAACAAGCTACTCATGCAACCCAGACTCCTACTGACATAATTAAGGAGGTTGCTGAGTATGCTGAGCAGGATGACTCAGAGGAGGAAGAGGTACCTCTCCCATCTCCTGTTCAATGCAAGGGTAAGAAAGTATTGAAACTCCCGACCCCTCCAGCAAAGAAATCAAAGAGATATGTTACTGCTACAGAGGAGGCTCAGATAGCAGCTGACGAGAAGCTAGCTAGGGAATTAGCCGAAGCTGAAGCAGCCAACAAGCCTAAAGCAAAACCTTCCAAAGGAAAGACAAAGGCCCCAGCTCGCGGCAGACAGAAGTCAACAACGACTAGGTTGCCTCCCATAAAGATGATAATTCAAGATGACGATGATAGGGAGCAAAGAACAACAAAGCGGGACACCGAGAAGCGTGGTACGTCTAAAGAAAAATCAAGTACCCCCGCCGACTCGTAAGATCGGCCGCCTCGCAAACCCTCCTACACGAGAACTAAGGAACAAGATGCCGAGATTGAAGCTATATTTGCTCAGATGGATATGTATCTATACCGAGGAGAAGAGGCAAGACAGATTCAGGCTGCCAGGCAGAGAATCCATATGGCAGACCTTGAAGCACTGAGAATCCGTACTGAACAAGAGGTCAGGCTGAGAGTACCTTCAAAAGCTGACATTCCATATAAATACGTAAGGTTCGGGAAGCCAACGGATCCGAAAATGCAAAGATGGCCTAGGACGGATGAATGGATTCCCGCTCGCTTACACGAGAGATGGGAATCACGGAAGATAGAATTCATCAAGAGGAACTATTTCTGGAGATTCTGGCCAAACATGACAAAGGCAGATGCCTACGTTGAATGGATGAAGATTACTGAACCAGACTTATATGCCTACCTGGTACAAGCTATGAAAGAGAATATCATTGTCCAAGTCCCTGAGCCCATAATTCTGCCACCTCCCAGAAGACTTGATGATTCTATTCATTATGGAGTAATAGAGAAAGAAGTGAAGGATGCCGCCGCCCACGTAGGTCTTGAAGAAGATGAGCCACCGACTTTGCTTCGAATATCCGAGCCGAGGAAGTATACTTACAGGATGTATGGATTGCTCCTTCCCGAGACACAATCGCAGAACTTTATGGACAGGATCAAGCAGTACAAGCGTTCTTAGTCTTAGTTTCTTTATCTTCCTAGCTTAGCAAGAGATGTACTGTACTGAACTTTTATATTTATATATATACATCTTCTTTTGGCTCTGACAATATCTTATTGTCTAAATAGCCATGTTTGTCTTATGCTTAATACTCAGAATCATTGAAGTGATTACTGACTCACACGCTCACGTTTATTTACTTGTCAGTCGATTGCTTTGATAGATTCTGTTAGACTAGCTGTTCCGGGGGAAATTGTTGTTTATATAGGGAGAAATTGTTTCTGCCCTGATCCCCTCAGTAGATTAGAACTTAAAGAACAACTCCACTGATCTTACTTGTGATATTGTAAGGAGCTCGTTTCTGAGAAGTTTAGTGTTAGCATAGATGTTGTTAGGTTTCGGCATCATCAAATAGGGGGAAATTGTTGGGTGATGATTCTATCCTCAGCACAGTCATACTTAGTGGGAAATGACTCTATCTTAACTGACCAAAGCTCAGTAGCCTCGTGCTCTGAATTTGTTTGAAGATTTGAAGATCCCAAAACCCTATCTGATTGGTGAACCATTTCGTTGTAATTGTTTTTGTCTCGAGGGTTCAGACTCAGAAGACACTCTGCTCCGGTTTAGGTGTTCGATGATTATCGGCCTCGGCACCGGATGTAGAAGACTCGTGAGATCTTGGACTCGGCAGAGCAAAGATATCGGAAGGAGTCGTGGAACCGAACCGAGCAGGAGTAGTTCACCGAACTAAGAGCCGACCTTCGCAGAGTAAATTCAAGTACTCTCTACGAGATTGGACTTCGGCAACGGCAGACAGTCTTCTGAACTGTCAGATCTTTTGAACGACAATCAGCATAGTAAAATAATAGGAAGAGAGAAGTCAGCTTCATTATGCCTCGAAGTCTGTTCTGTGTCAACTACTCTGCAAAACCTCGACGAATAACAAGCGCACACCGTCCTATACCTAATAAAGCCGCAAGTCAACATATTTCCGTAAAAGGAGGGAAATGACACCGTCACCTTTTTCAAAAGAGCCGTTAGCTACCAAAAAGAATGAGAAAGGGATCATTGTCTCCAACGGATCTTTCCCAATCTCTTCTCTATAAATAGAGGGATGATTCAAGTTTTTGAAAGCACGACGACGACTGCTACTTCACGAGCAAACAAGGAAAGAGAACTAAAACAAGAAGAGAGCATTCAAACGAGCAATTCAAAAAGCTTAAGTCTTCCGCAAGAACTCGAAGATCTATCTCCGGCGAAAGACTACATCATAGCTCATAAGGGAACCAAGCTTAACCGATATACAAGCCTCTAGTATCCAAACGACGTTACACGAACCCAAAGCTAAACTCAGTTGTTCGTCGTTCTAGAAGCTACATTCTCATTCCCTATCCCTCTAACCCTAAGCTCAACCGATCATACCCATAGCTTAGACGAAGGAGTTCATATTTGAACCTAATCCTTATTGTAAAAGGACTCCTTCATCGTTGGAGAGTTTGTCAAACACTTTAGTTTGATAACCGTTGTAAACTGAGACTTGCTCAGCATAAATTCCAAGACGCGGCTTTGTCCGTGTACAAGCCGACCGAGCCTAACTCGGCATAATAAATAGCCTCCCGACCTTTCGAGACAGTGGACGTAGGATCGCTTGATATCCGAACCACTTTAAAAATCGTGTCTCTTACCCGTTCTCCCGTTCATACCGAAAATTATCCTTTAAAATCATACAACTAAGTCTCAAAGATACCGAACTGCTTTTTTTTTTCCGCCGAATTGAGACTGTCTTGATAAAACGTTTTCCACTCAACCGATTTGGGCCTACACATTTCCGCACCACCGAACTCTATCTCGCCGATACTCGACTCGACTCGGCCCGCCTAGCGGCATCTCGGTAGAGTCGGACTCTTTGCCAAACACGATTCGTAAACGCCTATTTGGTCCGCTTCGAATTCTTTCAATACGGCACTTTCCCCGAACGGGACTGTTCGTGTTCAAAGTTGAGAAAATAGGATTCAGGTGTATTCACCCCCCCTCTACACATGAACGTGCTCTCGGGACCAACAACACTACTTTATTATTTTTCACCCACTTCCCTAATTTTGATGGGCAAACTGCATGTGACTAATTTAATGGGACGTGGGAGTATGCATTTTAGAATTTCCTTTCTTGTTAAATATTAATATCAACTAAGAATAAATTTGTTTGAATTAAAGTACATATGACACCATTTATTAATGAGCCATAAAATGATATTATGGTTCTCGTGGGACGGCATAATGGTTAAAGTGTTAGTATGTGGTCAAAGGTCATAAGTTTAAAACCCACTACAGCTGTTGTGCGTGAGTTAACCGGTGCGTACCAAAAATAGCTGTTACGGGTTCCTCATCATTATTAAAAAAAAAAAAAGAATTAGTTTTAGATATTTTTTAGTCAAACTCCCACTGTCGGTGAGTAGCTACTAGATAGATGAACTCTTAACTAGACATGCCTATTTCTATTTTTGGATAAAGTTAAAATTTGAAACTGTTGGTTATGGTTTCTTAAAATTGAAGCCAAAATTAAAATCAAAACATCCATAGAGGGTTTACAGTTCAAATTTGAAATCGCCGGTTCCGTTTATGGTTTACTATTTTTCTTGTTTTTATTTTTTTAATTACTAAATTAATTTCTTTTCATAGTAATTTAAAAAAAAACATACATTTTCGGATTTGGAACAAGAGAAGAATCAATTATAAATAAAATGTACTCCTTCCATCCCATTATTTTCGTCTATTTTATTTTTTGACACGAAGATAGAGGTGGCAAAAAAGGTAGGCCAGTCGGCCCAGCCCCGACGGGCCAACTCAATTTTTGGTCCCCTGATACTTTACCAGACTATAATCTATGAAGCTCAATCCGACCCGGGCTTTCGGACGGGCCTAGCCCACTTTTTTAATACTCCCTCCGTCCCATAGAAAGTGTCTTATTTTCCTTTTTGGGCATTCCATAGAAAGTGCCATTTTTCTAAAAAAAAAAACAAAGAATGTGTGGACCAAAACTAACATCTCAAAAGTCAAACAATATACACCACCCAATACAAGTTTCTTAATCTCCGTGTCTCATAAAAAATGAGACACTTTCTATGGGATGGAGGGAGTACATTTTTATTATTTTTTATTTATATATTTATTGTATAAAAATAAAACTAATATATATAATTTAGAATAAATATATTAATATTGAATAAAGTATAAATTATTAAGTAATTAAATAAATTAAATCGAAGCGTAACCGGGGGTGGGGGCAGGGGGTCCACTACCCCATGACATTTCGTATATAGATATTGTTGGATAAAAAAGTTGCTATTATAAAACAATACAAGTAAGTCGGAACAAAACTCAAAAACCGAAAGTAATAAAATTGCGTCGAGTCGAGGAAGGCTTCTCTCCGCAAGACGAAAAACGTCCCGACAATGCTCTCGGTTATGGTGTTCTCGTCTAAGAAGTTTAA